>CM046444.1:22338373-22498411 GCA_025506515.1 Flaveria trinervia
ACCATCTGAAATATATATAAGTTATGATAAAATTACCTATGGCGACAAAATGAGGCGACGACCTTTGAGTCGTCGCGATAGGTTGAAGCTAAGGCAACGACATGTCGTCGCGATAGAGTTTTGGTAGCCAAAACCGTAATCAACCCTATAGCGACGACATGTCGTCGCGATAGGGTGACCTATAGCGAGGACACACTGTCGTTGCCATAGGTCTAGTCGCGATAGGTTAATATTGTTGTAGTGAGCTACGGTACCTAGTTTTTTCCATTGCTACAAGCTCTCTTCCTCGAAGTGATTCAATGAAATCTGCTTTGTACTAACATTGGCCAATTGTGTGTGTAGAGAGAGACAGAGAGAGGGATATATTGGGTGTGCACTCTATACGCAATTACTAAAAAAGAGGAAGCAATTGAGTTGGGAGATGGCATAATGACAAAAGATTAAAGGTTGCATGTGCACACACGGGTGGTCACTCTCATTTAATAGCCCCATAAAGTCTTGTGCCTTCATACAACAATAGACGTTTATATTTGACTTGTATAATATAATGTATCCTAATTAATTAATTTCGTAACATTGTTTTCTCACTCGCAAACTAAATAGATGGGAACATGTCCTTAACTTCCGCCCATCATGATCCAGTTACACTTGATCCTTTATGCTCATGTGGTCTATATGGGTCCGGGTGGTTTGTATTTCAATTCTTCGGTAAATAGGTATTGGGAAATCCTATTGTTAAACAAAAGTATGCATCTAATTATAGCCTCAAACTATATTGATCTATTATATTAATCTGAAACCCATCTAATTTATAAAGAGAATTACAAAAAAATAAACTCACAATTCCTATTTTCAAACATACATATTGTGTCCAGCTTTTCAGTTGAACCCTTATTTACACAAAAAAAACACATTTAATACATACATTGGTACGGTTAGGCCATATACACTTTGGCGAGCGTAATCGTTTAACTTGATATATATTAAGTTAAGCAGAGTGGAGGTGGGGTTGGGATGGTACCATGACAGAATCAAAAGGAAACACTCCTCTTTGGTACAGAAAAAAGAAACATCGTTTTGACATGGGCGGGAAACAACTTCCCTACAAGAGAGAGGAACCACATCGGCTACCCTTACTATAACAATATAATAGAGCAAGCGTGTGGGGATATATCAAAGATTAAATTTGAGACCAATGAGTTGATAGAGACAAATCATTGTAAGGTGAACTCAAATTGATAGAAGTGTGCAACCTGAAGCTGTCCTACCATGCACGTGTTCATCAGCCATGCCAAGACTCCCTAATCCTCAAATCATCCGATGCAATAATTCAAATTTGTTGTTCCTTTTGGTCCGGTCGATTTCTCATAATTAATATTGTATTTATTGAAAGATAAGGGAAATTATTCTGGAATTTAGGCGACGTACCATCCAGAATAAAGCCATAATTCTATCATCCAAACAACTTCATGGTCAAGGAAAGCTTTTCATAACAATAATTTGGAAGTTAATAAAAACCAACTTGATAACGGAGAATTTGGATTAACTGGTGTAACCTTTTACCTCCCTCTCCGCGTTTACTATTTTCTTAATTCGACGACAGTATTACATCGGTTTTTTCTCTCCCATTTCATTCTACGTACCTTGAACAATCTTTCAACCATGAAGATAGAAGGCGTGGTTGTAAAAAAGCTATAGTTTTCTGTAAGATTATTACATTTAAACGAATACGACGGCTCCATTATTTGTCTCTGTCAATGGCTTAAAATGATATTTAATGGTTATACAATATTCATTAAACTAAAATCACAAACCACAGATTTGTCAATTTTTTTGGGGGTATAGATGTCACGCGGTGCTTTGATATTTATTATTTCAATACTGACTATGTTTTAATATCTTTGACGAGTCCGAATTATAATTAGTTTAATGATAACATATACAAGTTTATTTGAGCTAGTTGAAGGTTATACAATTATTGGTACCTAGGCATGTGAACATTGATGGATGAAAACATGTACAACATGTGTATGGTTGACGATCACCAATTTAACACTCTAATTTTGTATCCTAGCATGAATACATTTTTCTCGATTTCTGTATGTCATCTTTACGTAAGAGTTATGCTAATCTTTTTGTTAGAAATATTAGTATAATTTGATTAGTCGATCAATGTGATCATAATATTAATCAAACAAATCAGGAGATGTGAAGTACATGTGTTTAAATTTATTATGATTCTCAATATTAAAACTTTCTTATAGATGAAACTTCTAAGCAATGAGGGTTGGGAGTTCCAAGGGGGACTTGGTGGGGTCCGGGCCGGGGTAGCGCCTAGAGAAACTGGGTCCAACGTGCAAAGCCCCTGCATGGGGTCGAGTTTGGAAATTTATCTTGGTAAATATTGCTTCATTAAGAAATGCATCAAAAATTTAATTTACGAAATTTCACATGTGAAATTCACATGGAAATTTAGTGCAAATTTAGTACTATTAGAATGAAATGCTAGATGATAGTTTTTGATTCCGTCTCTTGCAAATTTTCGACTGCTATTCTTTTTTGTCACATTCTAATTTTTTTTCGAGTTCTTGATCACAAAATCATATGTAGTTCTAGATCAAATTTGAGTTTTATTCGATTGAAAATTTGATGTGAACCCTAAATACTTTCAATTTGAAAACCATTTGCAACTCTCAGATCATCCCAATTGTTAATTGCCAAATTACGATTTCTCTACATGTACTTATCTTATTTGTATCGTTCCACTTTTATATATCTTTTCTCTATTCATATGTTTACTAGTCTTCACTGGTTTATGAATTTTTTTATGTCTTTTTTGCATAAGATATATACAAGTTTCCAGTTTATAATGATAAATATGTTTCCGGATATTAAGAAATTTTTTTATCGCACTCCTATATTTAATATTTATATGGACATCAAATATTTGGTTTTTTTTCTGAAGCGAGTTTAGCCTGTTTGCTATGGAAACCTTGCAGGCATCACACAACCTAGCAATGTCCAAAATAGTAGGGAGGGGTGTTTGACGTCGCACCGTTTGGTGTCTCCGTGCGTGGTTAAAGTATTGCTCAGTGACAAAGAACAAAGGCAGCTACCACACTACATGTTACAGGGTTGTGAGCACATCACGCCCCACCTAAGAGGGTGTGAGCTAGTAGCAGGCGTGAAGCATATAAAAAAGTTTCATTAAAAACTTTTAATAAGGTGTGAAGGGATAGCACTACATGCACATGGGAGTATCCGGAAGTAACCGTTGTTGATTTTGAATAAAGCTTGAAGGAGTCAAGCATGTGTTTATTTGTTTGCCTACTTTATTGTTTTCAGTTTCGTTTTTATAGGAGTTTGTTAGTCGTTTACGTTGCATGTTTATTGTTCTATTTAAGTTCCATTTGAGTTCAATAAAATCATCAGAAACATTTGAGTTCATATCAGTTTGATTTTCTTTCATTCTGGTATTAGAGCTCTGTTCACGATCACATTTGAGAGAGGAAAGATGAGTGAGGAGAAATTGAAGGTGCCCCAATTTGATGGTCACTATGAGCATTGGAGTGAGATGATGGAGATTCTACTAAGAGCGAAGAAACTTTGGGGCTTGATTGATCCCGACATAGAGGAACTGGCGGTCGGAATCGCTGTTAATGAATATCAAAGAAAGAAACTGGAGGAATTACGTCTAAAGGATTTTCAAGTCAAGCACTACCTCTATCAAGCTATTGATAGGGTTACTTTCGAGCAAATCCTTGATCGACATAGTGCAAGTCTGTTTGGAACTGCTTGAAGTAGCGGTTCAAAGGCAAAGAGAGAGTAAAGAAGTCCATGCTTCAAAAGCTTCGAAGAGATTTTCAGGTTCTGGAGATGAAGAGTGGAGAAACCATCACTAAATACTTTGCAAGAGTTCTTATTGTTGCAAATCAAATGAGGAGCAACGGTGAACTCATGCAAGATGTGAAAATCGTTGAGAAAATACTGAGAACTCTCAGCAAGAAGTATTTGTTTGTGGTGGTCTCAATCGAGGAATCAAAGGAGATTGAGAAGATGACTATCGATGAACTACAAAGTACCTTGCTAGTTCACGAACAAAAATTCAAGAAACCAGAGAAGGAAGAGGAACATGCACTGAAGGTGAACTATGAAGAATCCTCAAACTCTAAAGGACGTGGTCGAGGCCGGTCTAGTACAAGAGGAAGAGGACGAGGTAGAGGACGGCTATCATTCAACAAAAAAACTGTTGAGTGTTATAAATGTCATAAGCTTGGACATTTTCAAATTGAATGCCCAACATGGAAGGAAAACCATTACGTTGAATTTGATGATAGTGAAGAAATGGTTCTCATGGCCACCTTTGATGATGAGGAGGAAAAGATGTTGATGATGCAAACAGACGATAGCAAATGGAGTTCGTTATGGTTTCTAGATTCGGGGTGCTCGAATCATATGTGTGGCATGAAAGAAAAGTTCACAAGTCTGGATCAGAGTTTCACTCACTCAGTTAAATTGGGAAAGAACACTCGTTTGAATGTAAGTGGTAAAGGCCATGTAAAACTAATATTTAATGATGCTACCTATGTTGTACAGGATGTGTACTCTGTGCCAGAGCTCAAAAATACCTTTTGAGTATTGGATAACTACAACAAAGGGGCTTGTCATTTCTGATTAAATCCTATACGTGTAAGATCTTTCATCCGGAGAAAGGTTTGATCATTCAAAGTTACATGAGCAATAATCGCATATTTCCTTTGATTGAACATTCCAAAGAAACTGAAGAAAGAAATGGAGAAGATTGCATGTATTCCAATATCGAAGAAGTTCCCAGATTATGGCATGAAAGATATGGACACTTGAGTAAAACTGGCATGGAAAGGCTGCAACAACAGGAGATGGTGCATGGCATGCCAAAGTTCAAGGTTGATGAAGATGTATGCAAAGAGTGTTGCATAGGGAAACAACATCGTAATGCAATACCTAAAAATAGTTTATGGAGAGCTAAAGACAAACTATAGTTAATTCACTTTGACATATGTCGACCTATCACTCCTGCATCAAACAGTTAAAAAAGGTACATACTAAGCTTTATTGATAATTATAGTAGAAAGGGGTGGGTCTATCTAATTTCTGAAAGTCAGAAGCCTTGGAATGCTTCAAGGATTTTAAAGAGATGGTTGAAACTGAGTCGGGTAAAGTAATTAAAGCATTCTGAACTGACCGAGGAGGAGAGTTCATCTCGAAATCATTCAATACATTTTGTAGAAAACATGGTATTCGCAGGCAATTAACGACTAGCTTTACACCACAACAAAACGGTGTTGCGGAACGCAAAAACCGGACGGTTATAAACATGGTGGTCACCATCTTAGCTGCAAAGAAAATGCCTAAAGTATTTTGGGCTGAGGCAACTATTTGGACCTATTATGTACTAAATAGGTGTCCAACAAAAGCACTCTCTGATGTGACCCCTCAAGAGGCGTGGAGTGGAATAAAGCTTAGTGTAGCTCATTTTAGAGTATGGGGCAGCCTTGCTCACGTGCATGTACCAAAGGAAAGAAGGACTAAACTAGAAAACAAAAGCATCATTTGTATTTTGGTGGGCCTAAGTGATGCGTCAAAAGCTTACAGATTGCTTAATCCAATGACAATGAAGATTGTTACAAGCAAAGATGTCATTTTCGAAGAAAACAAGATGTGGGAGTGGAATAACTCAAATAAGCAAAATGATTCAAAGTTAACTTGGGGAGAAGAAAGTGACTCAAACAATGGTGATGGCGATGATAACACACATGATGCTGATGTTCGAGATGAAGAAGGCATTGATGAAGAACCAGTAGTGTCAGAAACTGTTGTGGTTGGGAATAGTATTCCAGCAGTAAAGAAGAGCCACCAAAGAAAGCCTCCTAGCTACCTGGAAGACTATGTCACAAGGACCAACAACATTATTGAAGATGAAATGAATGTTGTGGAAGATTTTCTTTAAGATCCAGTGTCTTTTGAAGAAGCCATCAAAAGCATCAAATGGAAGGAAGCTATGGATGTCGAGATTGAAGCCATTGAAAGAAACCAAACGTGGGACCTTGTTGAGCTGCCACAAAACACCAAGTGTATCGGAGTAAAATGGATTTACAAGACGAAGTTTAATGAACGAGGCAATGTCGAAAAGTACAAAGCTCGGTTGGTAGCTAAGGGATACGGTCAAGAGCTGGGAATAGATTATATGGAAGTGTATGCACCGGTAACAAGGATGGATACAATCAGGTTGATGATTGCTATTGCAGCTCAGAGAGGGTGGACGATATCAAATGGACGTAAAGTCTGCTTTCTTACATGGAACTTTGCATGAGGATGTTTACGTGCAACAACCTCAAGGATACGTGATCAAGGGAAACGAGCAGAAGGTTTACAAGCTTCGGAAGGCTCTGTACGGTTTAAAACAAGCACCTAGAGCTTGTTTAGCCGTATAGAATTTTATTTCCTAAGAGCAGGGTTCAGTAGTTGCAACAATGAGCATACACTCTTTATCAAGAAGAATTCAGCACGTAACATATTATTTATCAACATATACGTTGATGACCTCATTTATGCAGGTGACAATGATGAGATGATGCAAGAGTTTAAACAAAACAGTCAATGAAGAGGGATTTTGAAATGTCAGATCTTGGTAAGATGAGGTTCTATTTGGGCATAGAAGTGTTACAGACCACTAAGGGAATTCATATTTCTCAACAAAAGTATGCTGCTGAAATATTAAGAAGATTTAACATGGAAGATTGCAATCCAGTGGTGAATCCAATCGTTCCCGAAGTAAATTGGTAGCAAGTGAAGGTGCTAGAACTGGTGCAACGTGTTTCAAACAAATAATCGGGAGCCTTATGTACATCACTATTACTAGGCCAGATCTACAATTTGTTGTGAACCTGGTAAGTAGATTCAGTGCAGATCCCACTGAAACACACTATGCAACAGCCAAGAGGGTCCTAAGGTACTTACAAGGAACACTAGATTACGGGTTGTGGTACGACATTGGAGGAAATGAGTCGTTTGAAGTCTATACAGATAGTGATTTCGCTGGTGATGTTGACAGTAGGAAGAGCACATCAGGTTATGTGTTTCTATGGAACAAAACAGCAGTTTCATGGTCCTCAAAGAAGCAAGAGATAGTAGCATTATCAACGACCGAGGCAGAGTATGTAGCAGCTGCAACATGTGCATGTCAGGCTATATGGGTCAAGGGAATGCTCGAAGAACTTCGGTTGAAGTTTACTGAAGCCATGGTAATTAAGTGTGATAATACATCTACCATCAAGTTGTCTAAGAACCCGGTGTTTCATGGTAGGTGCAAGCACATTGGCGTAAGGTTTCATTTTCTTCGTGATCTCGTTAAAGACAGTGTTATATCTCTAGAACATTGTGGTTCAAGTAAGCAAGTGGCTGATATCTTTTCAAAACCATTGAGCCGGGAAGCATTCATAAATCTAAGAAAGAAGTTGGGAGTATGCAGCATCAAAGACAAACTTGAAGAGTTCCCCCAGTCAAGTTTGAGGGAGGGTATGAAGGGATAGCACTACATGCACATGGGAAATCTGCATGCATGTGGAATCACGCATGCACATGGGAGTATCCGGAAGTAAGCGTTGCTGATTTTGAATAAAGCTTGAAGGAGTCAAACACGTGTTTATTTGTTTGCCTACTTTATTGTTTTCAGTTTCACTTTTATAGGAGTTTGTTAGTTGTTTACGTTGCATGTTTATTGTTCTATTTAAGTTCCATTTGAGTTCAATAAAATCATCAGAAACATTTGAGTTCATATCAGTTTGATTTTCTTTCAAGGTGTAACATACTAAGATTAGTTATTTATTGAAGGAACTAATTCTAAATCCTAACAAGAATGACGAGAACAAATATGAGACATTTATTTATTTTTGTTTTTATATAAGATTGTACTAGGACAATTAAAAGATATATGAATGTACTCAAATATATGCACATAAATTTGTGTATTTATATATCATAGATATTTATATATACATCTATAGATTTACTGTAATTTTCTAATTTACGCATGCGTATAAAACTTATTGTGAGGATGAGGAAGGGGAGAGTGAGGAAATTAGATCAATAGAGAGAAATTATGCAGTCTTATATAACTATACTATTTTTGTTTAATCTTTAATAATAAATGAATGATTTAGATTGTTTGTTCGCATATCATATTATTTGTTGTTTTGCATTGAATTGTACCTTGTATACATATAACCCATTTAAATACAAACTACATTGATCACGTAAACACATATGGTTATTATTTTAACTATAGTATGTGGCATGCGGCATGCGGCATGCGGCATGCGGCATGCGGCATGCGGCATGCGGCATGCGGCATGCGGCATGCGGCATGCGGCATGCGGCATGCGGGATGCGGGATGCGGGATGCGGGATGCGGCATGCGGCATGCGGCATGCGGGATGCGGCATGCGGGATGCGGGATGCGGGATGCGGGATGCGGGATGCGGGATGCGGGATGCGGGATGCGGGATGCGGGATGCGGGATGCGGGATGCGGGATGCGGGATGCGGGATGCGGGATGCGGATGCGGGATGCGGGATGCGGGATGCGGGATGCGGGATGCGGGATGCGGGATGCGGGATGCGGGATGCGGGATGCGGGATGCGGGATGCGGGATGCGGGATGCGGGATGCGGGATGCGGGATGCGGGATGCGGGATGCGGGATGCGGGATGCGGGATGCGGGATGCGGGATGCGGGATGCGGATGCGGGATGCGGGATGCGGGATGCGGGATGCGGGATGCGGGATGCGGGATGCGGGATGCGGGATGCGGGATGCGGGATGCGGGATGCGGGATGCGGGATGCGGGATGCGGGATGCGGGATGCGGGATGCGGGATGCGGGATGCGGTATGCGGTATGCGGTATGCGGTATGCGGTATGCGGTATGCGGTATGCGGTATGCGGTATGCGGTATGCGGTATGCGGTATGCGGTATGCGGTATGCGGTATGCGGTATGCGGTATGCGGTATGCGGTATGCGGTATGCGGTATGCGGTATGCGGTATGCGGTATGCGGTATGCGGTATGCGGTATGCGGTATGCGGTATGCGGTATGTGGTATGTGGTATTTGGTATGTGGTATGTGGTATGTGGTATGCGGTATGCGGTATGCGGTATGCGGTATGCGGTATGCGGTATGCGGTATGTCGTATGTATTTTGTCGTATGTAGTATGTATTTTGTAGTATGTAGTATGTAGTATGTAGTATGTAGTATGTATTTTGTAGTATGTAGTATGTATTTTGTAGAATGTAGTATGTAGTATGTAGTATGTAGTATGTAGTATATAGTACGATTATTCACCTACATATAATCTAATGTCGTTCTCTTTTCTCTCCTACTATGTATTCGACGAGCAATAAGTACACATGTTTGTAAGTAGGGGTGTAAACGAGTCAAGATGAGTCTAAGTTCGTACGGTCTTCAGCTCGGCTCGTGGTGATTTAGGAGAGCTCAGAGCTCGAGCTCGGCTCGTTTAGAGCTTTATTTTTAAAGCTTGAGCTCTCCTCGACAAATACTTTTTCAAGCTTGAGCTCGGCTCTTTTATTTATTTAAATATTATTTTAAGTATTTTTATATTTAATTTTGATATATATTTATAATTATATATATTTTATATATAACATTATTCATATTACTTAAATGTTTTTAATCATAACTTTATATATAATAGATATTATTTATATGACATATTTAATAATTTAAATAAAAATATTTAAATAAAATGCTCGTTTAGGCTTGCGAGCTCGATACGTGAAGCTCAGACTCGATAATCAAATGAACTTTTTTTCAGGTTTGAACTCGGCTCGGGCTCAATAAAGCTCGGCTCATATCAGGTTTTTTATTGATTCGATCTCGAGTAGCTCACGAACAGCTCGGCTCGTTTGCTTCGTTACTTGTAGGATTCAATATTTTCTATTAACTATATGTACACAAGAGGATCAAATTCAAAACAAAATAAAAATTATAAAAAGCATAAGAAACATAAGAAACAATACAAGCCTTTATTCAAACTAAATTAATGGTTAAAGATTAAAATACGAAATATTGTATTTAATTAGGAGCTAATTGTGGTTAATCAGGAGGGGTACGAAAGAGCGAATTAAACCCCTTTTGTTGGTCCTTTTTCATAAATACGAGCTCCGTCAATATTTTTTAGACATTAAATAGCATTTCTATGCTTTTTTTTTATTTCTTGTTAAAACATACTATATGATTAAGAATTTATCTTTAAAAATATGTATAATAATGCTTAAGATTTTTGTTACACATGTGTTCAACGCTATCAAATTTAGGTGATAGTATACATTTTAAACTGACCACACGTGTACACGAATTGCCTTCTTATTACTTCACTGCTTTTTAAACAATCTGTACAGGAAGTCAGAAACCATCCTTTTTATATAGATACATAGTAGTTTAAAAACACGAGTTGAATAAAAAATATCTAATTATTAGTTATATTTAAATATTTAAAATTAAATATAATTATTTGAGATAAAATACTAATAAAATTACGTATTAACTATTTAGGCAATTAAACAATATCAACATTTTTTCAATATTTTTCCAACCTTTAGTCATTACTAAGAACTTTTGCTTTAAAAAAGTTGTTTGTTTAACCGATCTAATTTTCTGAAAACACTATTTTTAAATGTATTAAAATACTTAATATTTCATAAACTTTTTTTATCAAAAATATATTTTTAATAAGAATTATGTTTTTAATTTATCAAAACAAATACTTAATAATTTGAAAAGTATATAAGTAGTTATTAGCCTTTAATTAACTTTAATTCTAGTAACGACGCATGTTCAAACTCTAGGTTAAGATTAGCGGGTAGTGTAGAAAAATAACATGTGGTTCTTAAAATTTTTGATTGATTAGTATAAATATGTGTATATGTGTGAGTATGCGTCTTATCTAAACTAAATAAAAAAGGTGTATATGTTGATTATAACTTGAAACAAGAATAATCATTTGATACCCTATTATGTTTATAATGAAAGTAGACATCAAAATAACAAAAGCTTACTTACATAAATAGAGATCTTTAACGAGAAGAATAATGCCTTGATCAAATAATTTGTTCCCGCTATGATGTCTCGTCAAGTTTTATATTGAAACTTACAGCAGCTAAATACAATCATTCGAGTTAAAGGCAATTTGAAAGCTACAACCGTTATACTAAAGTCTCAATATAAAACTTAAAAATAAAACAAAAATGACATTAATAAAGCATTAATGTATGATATTAAATTGTACAAATTTGTCAAAATATTGTTAAGCGCACATATAAGCTATTATACACAATATATTTAATATGCTATTATATAAGGACTCTATTAAAATTGATCTTTGTTACAAGTTCTTGGAAAGTTTTAGATGCTAGACCCTTTTGTCATTAGACTTGTAAGCATATCTTTTATACTAATGTACTGGATATAAAGATTATGTTCCATTACTCATTCTCTTATAATCAAGAGTTGAGTTGTTACGGTAAATCTTCAATAGTTGCGACATGGAGTTAACAATATTAAGTCTAGTGATGAGATTTCTTAACAAGATCCCATGGCAAAGTTGCATTTTGAAACTCAACGTATTCTCCCATCATTGTTGAGGTTGTCACCTACTACTTCTTATTAGTCATTAATGAATTAGCTCACCTTGTAACATAAAGGTGTACACTTAAGCTGATTTCATATCATATATGCATTTAGCAAAATGGAATTAGAATAGCCCACTACTTACAAGGTATTTATTCATTTGTATATCAATTTATTGCCTTTTGTCTCTTGAATATATTACAATAGTTTCTTTGCTACTTTTTAATGATATAGACTGACGTATCAGGATTAAATTGATATCTGCCTAGCAATCCAAAAATATATGCAATATTAGGACACTTATATACTTAAGTATACCATTAATAAACCTTAAGTTATCTATTTCATCTGCTTTTTCTAAACCTCTAGCATTTTATGTTAATAAGGAAGTTGTTGTCTCATGAGCAACAAATCAAGGTTAAGGACATGTTAACTATTAACAATGCAAGGGCTTAGATGATAAGTTTATATATGTCTTTTTGAAATGTTTGCGCTTGTATACATACTATGGTTATAAAAGGTGAAATAATTAAATGATTCTAAATGTTACGTGCATGATTTGGGTTTTGTTAAAGTGTTCATACATGTTTATCTGTGTGTTGTTTTTTAGACATTATTAATTGCACTTAACTAGTGATTAATGTGTGCTTAAGGATATGCGATGCATAATCATATATGCAATCAAATGGCATAAGAAAACTTAGGGGTTGTTTGTTTCAACATCTTAATAATTAAGATGTTTGAATGGTTCAACATTTAATAATTAAAACATTTATCTCTGAATGTTTAAGCATAATACTGAGTCTGAGTGGTTAAGACCTTTTATTTGAATTGATTGGATATTTGCATTTGAATAGTTAAATGATATACTAACTCTTAATGGTTCAAACCTCTTAATGGTTGAACACTTAATGGTTCAGGCCTTTTATTGGTTCATCATATAATTATTCAGAAATTGCCAAACAACCCCTTAGATGATTAACAAGCCGGCTGTGAACCATATGGTTCTCAAACCTTCAAAGGTTTATAATTATTTAATAATCAACAAAAACTGATAACATTCATTCACTTAACCCCAAATAAATCTTAAAAAGAACCACTAGAAATAGCAGTTGTGTCTTTGATAGAGTTATGATGGTTGGATAAAACCAAATAATTTAAAAGACTTAAATACTTATAACTAGTACAGGTATGTAACGATCGTTTCCATAGGAAAATGGTGGAATGTATCAAGCCTGAATACCTTAGACTAAAACACAATTAAAAAATACATAAAACAAATATTTTTGGATTTTTTGTTTGTAGTGAAAAGTAAACCAAACACAAATAACTAAGAAAACCATAAACATGATTAGGGTTTTGAAACAACCTTTTAAGATTCACTCGTTCACACAATTACCAATCATTTATGTAAAGAATTCACATATGTAATGTAAGGCCCCGTTCTCGGAACACTCACACCTGGTCAATTATTACACATAAAATATATATTTACATTAACTTTAATATAACATTGCAGCGGAAACATTAGAACAAACATTTCCGTTCATGATAGTTGCTTTTGCAAAATAATACCACATTACAAAACATCGTTTGTTCGCATTACAATGCAAAAACATTATACAAGGGAATGCCATCCAAAACGAGCCAAGTAGCCGCCCCGTGCCATCCTCAGCCACCATAACCTGCCAACTGGAAAATACATAAAAAAGTCAGCGTTGCTGAGTGAGTTCTAGTTTTATAAAATAAAATACTTTTACTTCCGCTTAAAACCTTCCTTCACATTCTTACGGGATCAAGCATCATACGTACACATAGATAATAACATTATTATCTTTCATTCCTTTATATCTTTCACTTCATCATAAATGAGATTGCACAAAGCAAGAGCTCCATGTTGATCGACAACAAATGTCGATCCCTGTCGGTACACATCATAATGGTAGCTAACCCCCGACAGTTGATCCACACTGCCAAGCACATAGCCCGCTCATGAATACGGATAAATCATCATACATTAGACTCACGTAAGTGAACTCTATCATAGTGCTTGCAAGACTTTTAATCATCAAAAGGATCCGGGGGTAACATTCATTAAGTTTTTACTTTTCATTAATATCATCTTTCACTTTAATATATAATACTTCACGTTTATTTCATTCCCATAACAAGTAAATCACGGAATAATACATAATAGGGACGTAAACTCAACATAGCACATTCATACATAACCACACATAAACATGACATACCCCATCACGCATCATCACAAACATCATGCACCATCCATTCACAAACGCATACACATGCACAACAAGCATAAGTCACCATAAAACATAAACGATCCTCCGCGGGACAGGAGAGGTTTAGGGGCGGCAGCCCCTGACAGCGGGGTCCTAGGGGCAGCAGCCCCTAGTGGGGTTCAAGGGGCAACGCCCCTGGCTGGGGTCCAAGGTTAGCGTGAAAATTTTTTATTTTAACACTTTTATATAGCATATTCCTCATAGAAAAATCGTTCTTCCCATTAAAACCTCTTAAAATCTTGGTCGTTTAAAACGTATATTTAGTATGCATTTCCAGCCCTAAACTAGTTCAAAACATTTAAAATAAGGGATCTGGAACTCACCTGTACTCGATGAGTAGCTTCTCAATCAAGCTTTCAAAGCAAGGGTTGCATTACACAACCTGCAAATAAGTTAACACTTAATGGTATTATTCTGCCTAATTTCGCTGCTAATTTCACTGCTAGATCAGTAGTTTCGCTGGCATATTCGCTGGCAGTTTCGTTGCCATCTTCGCTGCCAGTTTCGCCTCCAGTTTCGCCAAACTTTCATTCGATAATCATGTCTTCGAAACTACCTGCGAAAATAGTTTCGCAGGAAGACCTATAGTTTTGCCGGACGAATACGTAATTTCTCTGGATGACCACCCAGTTTCGCAGAACGGGCTGAAAATTACGAACCACCCCATTTTTGACCCAAAACTTCAATCTTTTACATCTAAAACCTTGGTGTATCACCCAATAAGCTATATCTAAGATTTTTACATGTTTTCTTATAGAAAAACGTAAGTTTTGGGAGAATCTTTGCCACTTTCAAAAATCCAAGCCTAGAATCTGGGTTTACATCAAATTGATGTTTCTTACCTAGATTCTTGGTGTTTTCGTGTTGTTTGGATGCCCACAAACACTGATCTTCGATCTCGTGATCAACCGAGCCTTGCATCTTCACCTCTTCTCCACTTTCAAGTGACATCAGCAGACGTCACATTCCTTATATAAGGAGTGTTGACCTAGCTATAAAGTGTGACATTCAGCCACCATGAAAGCATTTGAATGAAATATTCCTTTTGCAGAATTCTCTCTCTCTCTCTCTCTCTCTCTATAACCGTGTGCTTTTCTATTGAATACCAATTGAGTTCTTGCTAAATTGTCTAATTCATTGTCCGAATTCCGCTGCAATCTACTCTAATTGATCAAACTTAGATCACTGATCATAACAAATGGTATCAGAGCTGGTTAATCATTGATCGATCTAACAATTGATCATTGAAACTGCTGTTTCGATATCTAAGTTTGATCGAATTAGTATATTTGCAAGAATTGGTTATAGAGATTGAATATCTGCTGCTTTCGGTTATTTGCTTTGAGATTTCTCTTGGTTCATATTGAGTTTGTTGTGTTTTGCGCTAAATCAGTTAAAACTTAATTGAATTTGATTAAATCTGAGAATGACTACTCCTTCTAATGACCCTCACAATACTGGCTCCTCAACCAAGCCTCCGATGCTAGTTAAGACTGAGTATAACATATGGCAACGAAGAATGCTCCATCACCTGTCTGTTAACAGTTCAGGTTGTTGGACGTCTGTGATACATGGTCCACACAAGCCTATGGTGAAAAATCCGAAAACAAACCAAATGGTTCCGAAGAAGAAGGAACAATACTCAGATGAGGATCAAAAACTATTTGAGATTGATGCTAAAGCACATGGAATTCTGGCCATGGCACTGCCGAATGAAATCTATTCTGGGCTTATGCATCATGAAACTGCTCATGAGCTCTGGAATGCATTGAAAGAACAATTTGGTGGAACAGATGAGGTCTTAGCAAACAACAGAGAAATCCTTGACCAACAATATGAGACATTCTCTCATAGGAAGGGTGAGACACTGACTCAACAATTTGAGCGTTTTTCCTGTTTGATCTCTGAGCTGAAAATGGTCAAACATGAATACACAAATAGCCAGATGAACAACAGATTCCTCAGATCACCTCCTGAGAGATGGGACACATATACCATTGTCCTACGCTCCAGTGTAAATCTGGATAGCCTATCTCTTACCCAACTCCATGGAATCTGCTTACATTTGAAAAAGAGATAGAGTAGAAAAGGAAACTGGCATCATCAGGAAAGCTCACTGATGACTTTGTACCAGGGAACACTGCCTTGGTTGGTCATGAGTCAGAATATGCTGCATCAGAAAGCATTTGATGAGCATATAGATTTCTCTTCAAACAGTTCTGATCATGCATTTGTTAGTGTTGATAGTCAGTCAGGCTGTAATAGTGACAATTTGTGCTTCATTATGGATGATTTGAAAGGTATTGCTGATGATGACTTAGAAGAGATGGATATTCTAAGCCAAATGGCCTTGATTAATATCAGATCTCAAAAGTTCTACAAGAGAACTGGTAGGAAATTTCTAGGACTCTCTGGCAAAACCAAAGTTGGTTTTGACAAGAATAAGTTGAGGTGTCACAAATGCCACAGGCTTGGGCACTTTGCAAGAGAGTGTAGATCAACTGGATCTAACTCCTCTGCACCCTTTGTGACTTTTCCAAGCAATAGTTCACAAAACAGAGGGCAACATCCTGCTAGTTCTGGTCATCACTCACAACCTCTATCTCCTGCATATTTTGTCCCTTAGGGTCCATGCCATATCCATATCCCTGCTATTACATGCCATAGTCAAATCAAGTTCAAGTTCCTATTGCACAACAACCTCAAGCCTTACCTGAGCCTCAACCATCTCTACCATCTCAATCACAACCTCATCACAGCTTCTTCACCCCTGGTGCTGTTGACTGGAGCAGTTTACCAGATGATCTCTCTGGTAATGAGCAATTATTTGCTAGTGATGGTCAACATGGTGGTGAACATCCTTTTGGGAATCTTGCTCTCATGGCTCTGGAGTCTACTGAGGGTTCATGCTCCAATGCATCTTCATCACAGGTAACCTAGGTATCCTCTGAGGCTAAGGCCAAGCTATGTTCTGAATCTTGCATAGCTGCATTTATCTCTATTAGAGAGGCAATGTAGCTTTAATAAATCAAAATCTTGAGCTTGAGCAAACCCTTTCCAAAAGAAAAGCTGAGTATGAGTCTGTCCTTAAGATAAAGATGATGAGATTTATAAGCTTAAATGCCAATTAAATGATGAAAAGGCTAAGCTAGAGGTCATTCTTGAGAACCACAGAGATCTCAAAGAAACACTTGTAGCTACCCAAGTTGAGTGTGACCGCTGGGTATCATCCTGTAAGGGATTTGAAATGCTTCTCAGCAAGCAAACAACTTCAAATGTGAAGTTTGGAATAGGTTACAATCACATTGCACCACCTACAGATTTTACTCCAAAATCAATAGTAAAACCTGAAGGTGAAAGTAATTTCCAAACCGCATCATCATGTGTATCATCCTCAAATGATCACCCAAGATCAGAAGATGAAATCAGTGTTGATACCTTAGCAAATCAATTGCCTGATGGGTTAACTATTGATAAGCACATGAAGCTGGGTACTTTAGATGTTGTCCCTCAAAGTACCTCAAGTACTGAAGGGCAAGTCACAACATCTGAAAAGCATTTCAAATCAACTAAAATAAAAGGGTTAACAACTGCTGAGGAATCTATCATACGGTCTTTCAGGACGGATAGAGAACAGCTGAAGAACAAGTCTTCAGTTGTTACAGATCCTTCAGTACTTAACACAAGTACTGAAAGGAGAAAAGTACTGAAGATCACACCTTCAATAGTTTCCACTTCAGCAGTTGATCAATCCAAGATGAAGAATAAGCCATGTGAAATATGTGGTAAATTCAATCATCTTTCTGATGAATGTTGGTACAAAAAGGGTTCCAAACTCAACAGAGATAAGCTCATTAAAATTCAGATGGATAAAATGAAAAATGAGTTTGAGACCAAGTTTGTACCACAGTCATCCCATGTGATAAACCCAAGGCTTCACCCAAATCTAAAAAGAAGGATAGGGTTTCTCATAAAATAGCTGATAGTATTCCTCATGATAAAAATCAGACTAAGTCTGTGAATTTCAAGGAGGAAATGATGGGTCACAGGAACTCATCAAAAACAAGTACTGATATGTCACAAGAGCTTAAAGCTTTAGCTACAAATCAGACACAACTTTTTATGATGGTTCAACACTTGTTGGGAAGAGTTAACCAACTAGATGCACCTGTGATCAAACCACTGAAAAGGTATTCCAAGCCCAAATCCAAGGAATCCATTTCAGCACCATCTCCACCTTCATCAGCTGTTCATCATGAAAACAAGTTATGGTTAAGTCTGTTGATGAAAACAGACCCAAAACCAAAAAGGTTTGGGTCTCAAAACCTAACTAGTTCCTTGTGATGAATGCAGGATTCTTCAGCATGCCAAAGGAGCATCTGGTATGTAGACAGTGGAGGATCTATGCATATGACAGGGAGCAATTCTCTTCTTAATGACTACTCTCAAGGAAAGAAGGGATTTGTTTCATTTGGAAATGATGCTAAGGGTTACATCATCGGGAAAGGATATGTGTCTAATGGAGATATCAGATTTGATGATGTCAACCATGTGGAGAATCTCAAGTATAATCTACAGAGTGTCAGTTAGATGTGTGATAAAGGGCATGTTGCACTTTTCACAAGCCAGAACTGTAGGATTCTGTCTTTCCAAGTTCTGAGGCTGATTGACAAGGTATTGGATGAACATACTCTCCTGAAGGCCAACAGGATTGGAAGAGTATATGCCCTGGATTTGTCAAAGAAGATTGATTTGAAGGGTCATCCTTGCTTGTTCTCCAAAGCCTTTCCTCAGGAATCTAAACTGTGGCACAGAAGGCTGGGTCATGTAAATCTCAAAAACATGAATCAGCTGATCCATAATAGTTTAGTGAGAGGTCTACCAATAAAGGAGTTCCACTGTGATAAAACCTGCACTGCTTGTTTGAAAGGAAAACATCAGAAAGTCTCATTCCCTCCTATTGAAGAACCTAAGTCCACTGCCTGCTTGCAGTTACTGCACATGGATCTATTTGGTCCTGTGAGAGTGATGAGCATGGCAAAGAAGAAATACTATCTGGTAATTGTGGATGATTACTCCAGATTTGTATGGACTTTCTTCTTGCATTCAAAGGATGAGGTTGCTCAGAAGATTATCAACTTTGTGTTGTATGTTGAGAAGTAGTATTCCCTATTAGTCAAGTGTATAAGGAGTGATAATGGAACAAATTCAGAAACCATACACTTGATGATTTTTTCTCTCAAAGGGAATCAAGAGGCAGTTTAGCATCCCAAGGACTCCAGAACAAAATGGAGTAGTGGAGAGAAAGAACAGGACCCTAATTGAAGCTGCAAGGTCCATGTTGGCTGACTCTGGTTTGCCATTGACCTTTTGGGCTGAAGCTGTCAACACAGCTTGCTATGTGCAGAATAGAGTTTTAGTCAATCAGAGGTTGATGAAGACTCCATATGAAGTTCTACATCATTTGGCTCCTCTAATTTCATTCTTCAAAGCCTTTGGTGTCCTTGTTTCATTCTAAACACAAAGGATCAACTCCATAAATTTGATCATAAGGTGGATGCAGGGTATTTTGTAGGATATTCATCCACATGCAAGGCTTATAGAGTCTTCAACTGCAGAACAAAGATAGTTGAAGAACCTTGCATGTGAAGTTCAATGAATCTCCTAAGGATAAAATTCCACAAAACCCTGTGTAGTTGTTTGATCTAGATATACTGCAATATGTTCCTTATCAACCTTCAGCTGTTGCAGATCATGTGGATAAATCATCTTCTGCAGCAAGTCTTCCACCTGGTGGTACTGATGATGATGATGATATCACCTTTTCAAGTTTAGTGATCAACTGCCTGAGTCTACTAAACTTGATGTTCCTGTAGCTTCAGCAGCTCCATCCATAACAAATGCTGATGAGATTTCCGACTCCTCTACATCATTTGAATTGCCATCTCACACTTGGTTTCAAGAATCTGGATCAACATCTCTGCTGCTGAACCCGCTACAGACACTTGCACTAATCTTATAGCGTACCAAGAGCTGAAGAATCACCCCATGTCTCAAATCATTGGTGATATCAATGCTGGTGTCTAAACCAAAGTCAATTGTCCAACTTCTGCTTCTATGCTCTCTTCATCAGTTAGCTAGAGCCAAAGAACTATCATGTTGCTTTAAGAGACAATGGATGGGTTGAGCCATGCAGCTTGAGCTACTTCAGTTCAAAAAGCAGCAAGTGTGGGAATTGGTTCCTCTACCCCCAGGTAAGTGTGCAATAGGCACTAAGTGGGTGTTTAGGAATAAAACTGATGAAAATGGCTTATTGTAAGAACAAGGCTAACTGGTTGTACAAGGTTTTCACAAGAAGAAGGTATTGATTATGATGAAACCTTTGCCCCTGTAGCCAGACTGGAGGCAATTATATTGTTCTTAGCCTATGCTGCATTCCATAATCTTAAAGTTTTGCAAATGGATGTCAAAAGTGCTTTTTTATATGGAAAAATTAAGAAGAGGTTTATGTGTGTCAACCACTAGTTTTGAGGACAATAACATCCTGATTGGGTGTATAAGCTTGATAAGGCTCTTTATGGGTTGAAGCAAGCTCCTAGAGCCTGGTATGACACACATTCAAATTTTCTTCTTCAAAATAATTTCACTAGAGGCTCCATAGATAAAACTTTATTTATTAAGAAAGTGGATCAGCATAAGCCACTTGTTCAAATTTATGTTGATGATATAATTTTTGCATCCTCTGATCCCCAGTTGTGTGATGATTTTACAAGTTTAATGAAACAAAAGTTTGAAATGAGTGCAATGGGAGAATTACAGTTCTTTCTAGGCTTGCAAATCAAACAAAAGGCTGATGGAACCTTCATTCATCAGTCAAAATATACAAAAAATCTTTTGAATAAGTTTGATTTACAAAACTGTAAGCCCTGTTCTACTCCTATGTGCAACACCACATAACTGGATGTAGATCAGAAAGGTAAAAATGTTGATGAAACACTTTACAGATGTATGATTGGGTCCTTGATGTACTTAACAGCTTCTAGACCAGATATTATGTTTGCAACTTGTGTTTGTGCTAGATTTCAGGCTGCTCCTAAAGAGTCTCATTTGATTGCAGTCAAGAGGATCTTTAGATATCTGCAAGGTACACAATCTCTAGGTCTTTGGTATTTCACTGGACACTCTTCCAAATTAGTTGCTTTTTCTGATAGTGACTATGCATGGTGTAAGTTAACCAGAAAGTCAACTTCTGGTGGATGTCAATTCCTAGGCAACTGTTTGATTTCTTGGCAGAGTAAGAAACAAACATCTGTTGCTACATCTACTGCTGAAGCAGAGTACATTGCTGCTGTAAGTTGTACATCTCAAGTACTCTGGCTTCAGAACCAATTATTGGATTATGGCATTACAGAGACCAAGACTCCATTATTAACGGATAGTGCTTCAGCTCTGTGTATTGTCAAGAATCCAATCCAGCATTCTAGGACCAAACATATAGAGATCAGACATCATTTTATTAGGGATTGTTTTGAAAAAGGTCTGATTGATCCAAAGTTTGTGCCAAGTGCTGATGAGCTTGCAGATATATTTACTAAGCCTTTGGACAGTTCAACTTTCCAAAACCTTGTGTTAAGGCTTGGTATGCTGCAGCTAGAATAAGTGACAACTACTAATGATCTCAGTAAACAGTATTGATGATCATTAGTAAACATGTCACAAATATGTACTGATTCTGTTAAAAGAAACTGATGCAGTTACAACTACTGATGTAGTTATAACTACTGATGTCAGTAAAAACAGATAAGTACTGTTGTCCTATGAAACAACTGAAAACAGCTAAATGTCTGATGAGTAGTGTTGAGGACAGTATGAAACAGCTGAAAAGCTAAGAATTGACGAAAACTACTGATGAGAATTTCTCTTCAGTCGTTTCCACAAACTGCTGTTTCACCTTAAACAACTGATGACAAAACTAAGGTTTTCAGTAGTTTCATAACTACTGATGACTAAAACCAAGTCTTGAGTTGTTTTCAAATGTCTGATAGTTAAAACCAAGTCTTCAGTTGTTTTCATACAACTGCTGACAACACCAACACTTTTAGTCGCGTTTTCTTTTCAGCCTTTTCTTAACCTATAATACCTGCCCTTATAGCCTAACGTTTCATTAGCCGTTTTCTATCCTTTTCTCTCTCAACAATGGCGACCATGAAACTCAAACCAAGACACAACTGTGTTGCCTACCTCTCGAAATCGGCCTTTTGGAACAAATTTGATCATGCCATCGATCTTATGGTGGATTCCCAATACCGAACCGCTTTTCTTTTGAATCCTACCATATACCCCGATTCCTTAAACCATTCTGGACCAACGTCTCTGTAACATCTGGTGAAAATGATAGCCAAATCACTCTCCAGTCGTTGTTAACCAGAAACAGGTGGTAATCACCCCTGACATCATTCGTAGAACTCTAAATTTGCATGATGGCACCTGTATTAAAGAATACCCAAAAGGCACCACTGATATGTCTTCATCAACAACGGGTATGAAGGAGACTTAAGTGCTACAACCATTCTCAAAAAGCACTTCCATGATGCTGAAGACTTATCTTCCACATGGTAAATGTCTGCCTTGCTTCAAAGACATCTTCATGGGATCAGATGTCCTCAAGATGGCAACAGGTATTATACTCTATCTTTGAACGACAAAATCTAAATTTTTCTGAGATAGTGTTTATGGAACTTAAGGATCTGGCTCAGAAACCTGTGGCAAACAGATGGCTACTATATCCCAGGTTTCTGATTGCCATAATTTTAAATCAATTAAAATCTGAAGGCCTTGTTGGTCTTGGAGTCCCTGCTCCAGCTATTTTAGCTGAGGTATATTCCAGACATAACTGACCCTACTCTCAAAGGGGCTGCCCGGCTGCTCAACCCAAGCAGAGGGAACCCACAGCCTCCACCTCCAGATCCAAAGTCCCCACCAAACCCAAACCCCAAAGACCAAAAAGGCTACTAGGGAGATGAGTCCCCTGAGGATGCCCCTGTACCACCAATACAGGAAACACATACTGGTTCTAACCCCCTAGTCATGTCAGAGACTCAACCAGCTGAAACCGCATAGGTATCCTCTCCACAGATCCTGTTGCAACCAAATTTGGGGATACCACATTACTGGAACCTATCTCAGTTGAGAAGGTTACCATTGAAGAGCATCTCTCACCCCGGGTGCATTCTGCTTCTGACCAATCTCCAAATGCAACCACCCCTCAAAGCCCAACTCTTATAGTTGCTAAAGTGCTGAGTTAGCTACATTCCTCACCCCGTCCCTAGAAACCAATTAACACTGGAATACCTCAACAATTGAGGGGGAGGACCAAAATGCTAATGAAACCCCACCGCACAGGGGTTATAATGTTCAATCTCCAAGTGTAGAAGAGGAGGTTAGAAAATCTGGTCAGGCTGCCACTTCTACTGATTCAGCATATGAACAGGATGAAGTTAGTAACATATCTAAGACCTCACGAGAGGCAACTGCCAATGAAGGACAAAGTCCAGAGGCAGGAAGTCCCCAGAACCAAGAACCAGGGGCACATGCATATACTGATCTACACTCAGGCATGTACATCCTGATTTAATCAGGAGGTCAGATGATTCAGCAAAGACTAATGATGACCTGGGCTTTTTCTTTGATGTCTTAGCCCATAACACAATCCTAGAGATTGAGGTGAGCAGACTCAAAGAGCTGCTAGCCAAAATGTCTCAGGATAAAAGTCCATCTACCCTAATAAACCCAGAGATGGCACCATCATTTGAAGGTTCACCAAACACACGCCAATACACTTAACTAAGCCACCACCACTGCTTTTGGCACCACCTCTCAGGGACAGAACCCCTCTGAGCAGATAGTTGCAACATTTCAAAGCTCCTTACCTCTCATCACTCCCATCATCATTGAGATAGTACATAAAGCCATTGATGAGAGGATCTCTTCAAATCTCCAAACACTCATTGATGATGCTGTTCACAAGTCACTTTCTGCCTTTCAAGCCCCTGATCCCAATGCAACCAAAAAGAGGGAGACTACTAAGTCTAAGGCAGTGAAAGAAAGGAAAAGAAGAGAGTAGAAGATGAGAAAGAACCAGAAAAAGAAAAGGAGTTGGAGAAAGAACAAGAACTGATCTCAGAGAAACAGCTGTCATAGTGCAAGAGCTGAGCACAGACAAAGAGCAGAAAGATCAGCTGATCACTTACAAAAGGAAGAGAAGTGCTGAGTCAAAGTCTGATGGAGAAAAGTCCTTAGAAGATCTAGTCAAAGAAGCTGATGAAGCTCACAGTAGATCTATGGACAAAATAATAGATCAGCTCTTCAGACAGGGTCATGACACAACCACCTTAGATGTTGAGATCAGAAGGCTGGAGGTAAATGAAATTCAAGCAAGATGGGCTAGTTATAGTGTGATGGAAAGGGAAAGATTGGAGATTATGATCAGATTTATTGACAAATATCTAGGAAGATCATTGATAGGATAAAGTCTTGGTCCAGAGACAGTATCTTGGAGATAACCAAGAAAATTTGTTCTGCTGGAGGCTACAACAAAGGGTTGATCATCGAAGCACTAGATGAAGCAGGTGCTGGGAAGAGAACTGAAATGGCAAAGCTCTCAAAAGCCAAACTCACCACTAAACTGCTAGATCAGCCTTCTCATACTTCCACTCAAAAACACCCTCAAAGCAATCTCTAAAATTGCCAAGTCTATCCCTAAACCAAAACCACCCACAACTCAACCCACAAAACCAATTCCATTACCCCAAAACCATCTCAAACCACACCCAGTGATACACCCAGAAGGAGGAGAAGGGTGTTGAGGGTAGAAGAAGAAGAAGAAGAGGATGAGAATGAAGACAGTCTGCCAACCTCTACTGTTCTCAAACTTAAAACACCTGAGCCCAGAAGTCAGCAGATGATCACACCTGACTTGCAAATGCAAATGGTGAAAGTGAAGATTGAAGAAGCAGAACAGCAGAAGCAGCATGATGAGCAATTTCTCAAAATGGTTGACAAGGACTTCCCTCAGTCCTCATCCATTAAAGAAATGAAGAAACAAGCTCTGAGGCTGTACACTCTTAGGCATACATTCCAACATCAAAGAGAAAGAGTGAGGATTTGGCCAGACCTCAGGGTAAGTTCCAGATTCACAAGAAGAACATACCAAGTAGATATCATGGCCAGGGAAAAAGACTTTGAATGCTGCAATTATGTTGCCTATGGTAGTCTCACTCTGGGAGATTATAGAAGAATTCAAGAGAGCACACAACTCAAAGACAAGCCCTCAATCTATACTTGAAAACAAAATGATCAAGACGGGGCTGTTATACAAGAGACTTGAAGATCTTCAAAAGAGTGAACTCCAGTTGTTAGTAGAAGGCTCTCATCCAGATGAATTCGCATACAGAGAGATCACAACTATTGAGTTGAAGAATGGGAAGACAGTAAGGTATCTGTCTGAATATTATGGCCCAGATTTCTTCTTTGAGGGAGAAACAGAAGAACTCACCAAGGAGGAACAAGTTGTTCTCCTTGAGGCCTATGCAAGTGAGTCATACAGACTCATCAATGGGAATTAGGTTTCATGGTTGGGACAAGACTCTGTGTCCAGTTTCCCCAGACAGAGTTCCCTTCCACACTTAGCCAATCAAAAGATCAGAAACCTTTTCCCAGCCTGTGCTTACATGATTACCTCTGAAGCTGATCAAGAGGGTGTGCCTGCCAAAGAATAAGTGGGATCATTAATAAACTTAGAGGTTTTGGCTGCATTGGTTTAGGGGGAGTTGTTGGACCAAAAGAACCAATGAGCCTGATTAGAAAAACCTCTAAGTCCCACAGACATTACAACTACTGAAGAAGATCACAACAGCTGAAGACATCAGCTGATTACAAGGTTTGAAGACAAAGTCTGAAGACAAGATCTAAAGATTTCTATTGAAGACAAAGTCTGAAAGTAAAAGTCTGAAGAACAAGACTGAAGACAAAGACTGAAGACCAGAGTGATCAGTAGTTGTCACAACAGCTGAAGTTATTAACTTAAGTAGCTGTGATGGTTTCCCTTTTCGGTACTTGTAATTTACCTTTCAGTAGTTTATAGTTTCAGTAGGCTTAGTTCAGTAGTTTTATGTTCTTGTACTTAGCATTCTCTGAGATGTGATTTGTTATTGAGAACAGTCTCAGTAGTTTGCATAGTTTCAGTTGTTTGTATAATTCTGTTAGATGTCACTATCAAGTGACATCAGCAGACGTCACATTCCTTATATAAGGAATGTTGACCTAGTTGTAAAGTGTGACATTCAGCCACCATGAAAGCATTTGAATGAAATATTCCTTTTGCAGAATTCTCTCTCTCTCTCTATCTCTCTCTCTCTATAACCGTGTGCTTTTCTATTGAATACCAATTTAGTTCTTACTAAATTGTCTAATTCATTGTTCGAATTCCACTGCAATCTACTCTAATTGATCAAACTTAGATCAGTGATCATAACACTCTCTCTACTCTCTCTCTTCTAGAGGTTTGAGTATTGAGTTGCAAATAAGAGATGCTCAAGCTGATCCGTTTATATATAGCGAGCGTTCCCGGGATTAAACTTGCCAACCCATATCCTGCGAGGTCTACTCGGTCCATACTCCATTACCCTCTTATTTTCTTTAGACAATCTCGGTTAAGCCATTATTATTAATTGGCTCGCTTTGACTTTATTCGGGGCGTTACATGTAACAAACTGCTCATGATGTAAGAAAATCAAATGTGAAAGAAAGCCCATGAATACTTAACATAAACAAGTCTTTTAACTTTAGACAAACAAAAAATTGTATTCTTATGTCAAAAGAACAGAACCCAAAGTATCAATCTGGACTAAACCTTGCTTCACTTATAAGAACTCTCCTCCTGAAAGTGCTTACGAATGAATTAGCTACTCATCGACATACTTGGATCTTCAATATTGTATTGGATGTCGTTAGATCTTGATCTCGGGTGATTTTGTGGTGAAAGAAACTCCCAAAGTCATCTCCAAACATCCAAAATTCAAAAATATGAAGTTGGATTTCAAAACCTAGATTTATCTTTAAATAGTGCCAAAAAAGCCAAATATACGAAGGTTGATTGGGTGTCGGCCCATAGTGCGCTTTTAGGAGAGCACTATGCATTGGGTCAAGTACTATGCGCTGGTAGTGGAGCATAATGTGCTGAGTCATCTGGGTGTTCTACATTGCGCTAGTTAGCGTGCTAGTGTCAAAGTACCATGTGTTGGTAGTGGAGAAATATGCGGTGGGTTAGCATTTTTGGCCATTTTACTCCCAATAGCTTTGGTTCCATTTCTACAAGCTTCCATGCTTCCGATAACCTTTCATTCACACGTTAAGACTTCCAAATCATGATATCTAAGCTCTAAACACGTGTAACACAAACATGTCTCTAAGTAACATCATTTTACATCCACAAATGTATAAAAACATGAAGTTAGCTATGTTTAACACCAAACAAATAACATCCGATTAGTCTTTATATATTCTGACATATTATTGTTTTTATAAGATGAATGACACACATATGAGGAAACTATAGGCAACTCATGATATTCAAGTCTTTAGTATTATTTTTTTATTATAAAACCCAATAAAAGCCATAGCCCCCTCAATTATTATTATTATTATTATTATTATTATTATTATTATTATTATTATTATTATTCCACTCATGTTGTTCACACCCTCAAAATCCACGTGTGGGGTTTTATCGTGAGGCGAGTGAACAAACCAGGATCCAAGTCACTAGTTACTCAAAACAATACTATATGCAACATTTAAAACAAATCAAAGTTTAAAACTTTAAAACATTGGCGGAAGCATTTTGTAAATATTTCAAACATAAGGTACTAAATATAATATGCGCAAAACACGCCCCAAACCAAAGTACATAATTGTGCAATAAGCCAAAAGTAGATAAATGTTTGTTCAAAGTATGCATGACTCGTGCTTGATCCTACGACGCCTGCTAGTAACGACCCGAGAAAAGCATACTAAATATAAACAAGTAGTTGGTGAATTAGTAAAGTTTGAGATCACCATAAACAATAGATTTAGTAAATAATTGTTTGTGATCATCATAAACAATAGCTTTTGTAAACAGTAGTTTGCGATTATCATAAACAATAGCGTTAGTAAACAATAGCTTTGGTGAGTTCAAAAGTTTGCACTCATCATATACAATAACGTTAGTAAAATATAAACAAGTCGTATTGGTGATTTCATTACTAATAAACAGTAGTGATTTCACGATCAAAGCTCATTATATTTGTCTATTTGCATCCCACCACGACATACCAAGTTATGACGCTGTTAGTCATTTATGACAATATTGCACCTCATTGACCTCTAGTCGTACAAGTGAGGCTTGTCAGACCCAATAGTGCTACCCAAGATTTCCTACTAGATTTCTTAATTAATGATCTGAAAGTGTATGTGCTTTATTTGGTATTCACACTATGTCATACTAAACACATATTACAGTTATAAAATGCTTTAAAATAAAGTACGCTTTCTCCCCCAAAAAGAGAACAAGTAAAAGTGGGGCATTAAGCACACCTGATGTGCAAATGAACAATAACAAAGAGCTAATGATGAGTGAAAAGACAACACATCAAGGTTACCTAGAACACGCAAGTACATAAGTACGTGTACATAGAAAGTTTAACAACCCTAAGTGCTTAATAACACGTTGACCCAAGGTTTTGGAAAACAAGACTCATTTGACCTAGTTGACCCGTTTGACCCATTGATGACATGTTTATTGAAATCTTTTTTGATCAAGTATAGAAACTTATTACACATGGTTATCATACAAGTTTTTCATGTATTCCACATCACAAACCCTAAGTTCTATAAAGATCATCATACTACCAAAGTTTGTCACAACTCATGAAAATCTCAAGGAATGAACATGCTCAACATAATTATAACTACACCACAACTGATTAATCATACATCATAATGATCTATAGTAACTCCAAACATGGTTGCATAATCTCCTAACATAACCCATCATCTTGCAATATTCCATAAAAACCTAAATTCCCAAATAATGCATCAAGTAGGCTCATGAGTCAATTAACACATTCTATCACATTAAACATCATCAACAAGCATTCTAATATGATCCTAATATCATGAACATGCCCAATTCGAAATATGCAATGATCTACATGAATAAACTTTCCCTTTAAGGATAGTAACACCCTAAATCAATCTAATATCCAATTCATTAATAAATTCGTCAACTTTTTACCTTATCAAGTTCATAGCATTCATCTAAACATGGAAAAAATTATCAATTCATCATAATTCTCAAATCTCATACCTCAAATTTTTACTTATAACAAGGTATGAACGACTAATCAATTTCATGATTTTCTTGTAGAATCCACGTAAACAAACATCAATGCAACACAACTAACATCATATTATCTTCAAACAACATCAACTTCGACATTAATCATGTTAATTGAACTAGGGTTTTTCTTGAATAAAAACTATGAAACAACCAATTAAAATATAACCTTCAATTGCCTGGAAATCAAGATTAACACGTGCTACACGCTACAATCATTTGGAACTAATCAAAATTGATGGATGATTGTTGTTATTAATCAAAATCACAAGGAATGGGAGTGCTAGAGGGTTCAGCCGATTTGGGTGGGTGGTTTGGGGGCTAGGGTTTTTAGTTTTGTTAAGTTTAAGTTTAATAACATTTACCAATTAAACCCTTCTTGTTTAAATATTCTAAAAACTAATTTTTTCACACTTTTTAAATACTTCTAACTATAAAACTCATATATTATTATTCAACAATAACAATAATATATTTTTAGCTCGCAACAAAACACATGAATCCAATAAAACACGTTGGCACATTACAAAGTAAAATTGACAAATAATATTTTGAATTCATGAATCATATACTCACAAATTAATAATCAATTTTATTAATTATATTTTTGTCTGATAATCATTGTTAATTAGGGTTATGTTACCAACAATCAACGAAAATTAGTATGTGCTGATGACACGTGTATGCCAGACCTAACGGAACTAACAAAGTTTGGTAATGGAAAATTACCAGATGTCATATTATCCCCATGTTGAAAGAGTTTTCATCCCGAAAATTATGTTACATGGTTGTGTTACATCACTGGTTTACTGCATTGGCAAAACAAAATCGAGTGAGTTGTCAGATCATCCCCATATTGAAAGAAATTTACCAAAATTTAATCAATACCTTCACTGGTTGTCATCATCGTGTCAAACAGATAAGTATACTTAGGCTTCATCTTATCCTCACGTTCTCACGTGATTTCCAGACAATGTCTTGAGTTCCAACAAACTTTGACTATGTGTATGTTGCTTATCTTAGGGGTCTTGGCTTCACGATCCACTACCTCAACTGCCTCTTTAACAAAGCATAATTGCCAATCTACTGGCACCTTCTCGAGTGGTACGTCCAAAGTCTTGTAGATAAAAACTTTTTCATATTGAAAACGTGAAATACACTGTGAACTCTACTCAACGAATGAGGCATATCTAATCGATACGCTACTAGACTTATTCTTTCTAGAATGTCAAATGGCCCAATGTATCTCGGATTAAGCTTGCCCCTTTTGCCGAATCGAATCAGACCTTTCCATGGTGAGACTTTCAGCAAAACTTTGTCACCGACCTGAAACTCCATAGGTTTCCGATGCTTGTCTGCATAGCTCTTTTGTCGGTGTCGTGCTGCAACCGTATAATTTCGTATCTGCATGATCTTTTCGGCAGTTTCATGCACTAATTAAGGGAAAGTTAGCTGACTAACACTAAATTTTGCCCAACAAACTGGTGATCTATATTTTCACCCATACAAAGCCTCAAATGGTGTTGCTTTAATGAGTGTGTGTGACTATTATTGTAAGAAAAATCCACCAACAGACGATGAACTTCCCAATTATTCTCGAAATCAATCACACAAGCATGCAACATGTCCTCCAATGTTTGAATAGTATGTAGGCTTTGCCGATCAGTCTACGGATGATAGGTAGTGCTCATATCTAGACGCATACCCAAAGATTTCTGTATCGATTGCAATAAATGGTATGTAAAACGAGTATCACGATTAGAAATAATCAAGATTGGTAGACCATGTCTCGAAACTACCTCTTTTAAATATATTCGAGTTAATTTATCCATTTTATTTATTTACTTGATCACCAAGAAGTGAGCGTACTTAGTCAGGTGGTCCACGATCACCCATATCGTGTCATAACCACTAGGAGTCCAAGATAATTTAGTAATGAAATCCATAGAGATTTGTTTCCACTTTCGTAAAGGAATCTCAAGTTATTGTAATAAACTAGATGCCTTTTGATATTCAACTTTAACTTTAGAAGATGTCGAGTACTTGTTCACGTATGTTGCTACATCTGCCTTCATATTAGGCCACCAATAGTCCTTTTTTTAGATTATGATACATCTTTTTAAAACCAAGGTGTATAGATTACTTAGACTTATGTGCTTCACTCATAACCAAATCTCTTAGGTTTTCATACAAAGGTATCCAAAGTCTATCTATGAATTAACGGATTCCATCGACCTTCACTCAAACTATTTGTCCATCCCACATAAAGATTCAAATCCAACGTTTTCCTCTTTCAAGGCTTCCATCTTAGCTTCCTAGATTTGTTCAGGCGATTGAATGCTAATCGTAAGTTTCAAAGCTCGCTCTCATCGGGGTTTTACAATTTCCTTTATACTCAAAGCATCAACGACTACATTCACCTTTCATGGGTGATATTTGATAGCATAATCATAATCGTTCAATAATTACACTCAACGTCGTTGCCTCATGTTCAACTTTTTTTTGTTCAAGTTATGCTGAAGACTCTTGTTATTGGTGTAAACAGTGCATTTGGTACCATACAAGGAATATCTCTAGATTTTCAAGGCAAAGACTATTGCACCTAGTTCAAAATCATGAGTAGTGTAGTTCTTTTCATGCACTTTCAGTTGTCTCAAGGCATAGGCTATTACTTTATCACGTTGCATCAGAACAAAACCAAGTCCTTGGATAGAAGTGTCATGGTTAATATGAATTCATCACTTCCCTCTGGTAATGCTAATATTTATGCCCTATAAAGTTTCCATTTCAACAACTGAAAAGTGGCTTCTTGACTCTTACCCTAGTTATACGTTGTTTCTTTATGTGTTAAATTTGTGAGAGGTTGAGCGATCTAAGAAAATCCCTCAATTGAAAACTGAAAATATTCAGCCAATCCAAGAAGTTATCGTATCTCACTAGGCATCTTTAGAACCGACCAATTATTTATTGTATCAATTTTTTGCGTGATTCTCGTATGTTCATTTTCATTAAAAAGGTGACCCAAGAATTGCAGTACGCGAATCCAGAAATCACATTGGAAAACTAGACGTAAAGTTGTTCCTTTCTAAGCAATTCCAAGATTAGATGTAGGTTCTCCTCATGTTCTTTATTGGTCCTAGAATAGATTAATATGTAATAGATAAACGTGATAACAACTGATCGAGGTAGGGTTTGCACACAAGATTCATGAGATCCGTGAATACTGCTAGTGCGCCGGTTAACCCAAATGGTATGACCAAGAACTCATAATGACCATAACAAGTATGAAGTGTGATCTTTGAGATGTCATTTTTTTGAACTCTCAGTTAATGATAACAAGAGCTCAAATTAATCTTAGCATAATAGCTTGATCCTTGAAGCTGATAAAACAAATCATCTATACGAGGCAAAGGGCATTGATTCTTAACTATAACTTTGTTTAATTCTCTATAGTCGATGCACATTCGAAATATGCAATCCTTCTTCTTAACAAAGAGAACAAGTGTTACCCATGGTCAAGGGATCAGTCGAAAATATCCTTTATCCAACAGATCTTAAAGCTATGTAGATAGTTCCTCCAGTTTGATTAGGGCTAGCCGATAAGGTGCTCTCGTTATTAGAGCTGCTCCGGGAGTCAAATCGATCTGAAAATCAACTTGACGGAAAGGTGGAAGTCTAGGGAGATCCTCTCGAAACACCTCTGGAAAGTCACTAACCACCAAAATATTCTCTTTTTTCTTTTCATTTTGTTTCTTGGCAGTTATAAGGGCTAATATGGCTAAGCAACCCTTGCGTAGCCGCTTTTGCGCTTTCATAAATGATATGATTCCTATCATAACACCACTCTTCTCACCATTAACCGAGAGAATTTTCCCATCCATGAGTGGATGTGAAACTCCCAAGTGTAACATGCACAAAATCAATGTCAACAACCATATCAAAACTCCCAAGTGTAACAGTTACGAGATCAATATCGAAGGTATGACCAACAAGTTCTATCTTGCAACCTTTAAGGATGTGTGTAACTTGGGTTTGCTTACCATCAGCTAATTCTATGGTATATTTAGTTTCCATCATAAAATATATATAACTTAAGAGACTACTAAACTTAGTAGAGATAAGAATCCTATGAGCTCGAATGTCAAACAAAACCAAAACAACTATTAAGAAGAAACTTATGTGTAACAATAGTAGGTTCATTTAGAGCCTTACCTGAACCCATAACAAAGGCTCTCCCTTTAGCTCCTCCATTGTTGCCACTATTTCCTTCATGCTTACCATAGCATCTCGTTTGGGTAGTTTGCTTTGTACCACAACTTGATCCGTCAGGTTATCAGCTAGCCAAATAGCCTACTAAATAGTAGTGGGTTTGAAGTAGTAACCATACTCTGTATTTCCGGCACCAATCCATACAGATAGAGCTCGATTCGCTTGATTGGCGGGTTGATCATTCCAGGGCATAGAGTTGCCAACTCATGAGAACTTGTAGTGTAGGCCTCAATCTTAGACCCCTATATCTTCAACTGCCAGAACTTATCCTCTAGCTTCGAGACTTCATCGCGAGGGCAATATTACTTTATTGAACTCGTCCTACGGTAAAAACATTTGCCATCCCCTAGCCGAGCATATACCTGAGTGTTCCACCACTTGAGCGCCGCACCTTCTAATGTTCCCCTGGTGTATTTCTGCTGGTCCATCGTTGGACAGTTGCACTTGGCGAAGACCTACTCGATTTTTTCAAACCAGAACACAAGTCCCACGACCCTTTCCGCTCTAGTATAGGTGTGGGGCTTACAGTCCATGAATGCTTTGTATGCACGTGTTGGCGGTCCTAAATTCAACTTTTCAGAATGTTTAGTCAAACATATAGATTAATCATCTAACGGAATATTTTCGTAATTGATGACTAAAGTTATCATTTACCTCTGAACTAGGTAGCTTAAGCGTTCACTACTATTTGCACGAGGCATCTAATTCAGCCGAGATCATGTTTACAACACTAGCATCACATCCACAACCATGCCCACATCCGTTTGTATTTCACTTTGTATATACAAAAACAATAATGAGTAACATCCAACATATTAACCTCACTGAAGTATGGTAAATAATAAGATATAAGGAATTTGTCACAACCACAACATTTATAACCAAAATAATAGCTCATGATAAATAAATTGTAAGTAATCTCACAAAATATCCTGTCATTGTCAACATATCAAGTTATTAGTTTGGTGGGAAACAACCCTTCCCATATAGATTTTCTTTAAAATAAAACTATGTAGTTAAATTTGATAAAGATGAAACTTAGTCTATCACTTTAGACCCATCACTATCCTTCTCCATCTGTATTGGTTCATGCTCAGGCTCTTCTTCAGGTTCTTCTTCGGGTTACTCCTCCAGCTCTTCCTCTGGATCTTTTTCTGCTTCTTCCTCGGGTACCTCCTAAGGCTCCTCCATTGGGTCCTGAGGAACGATTTCGTTTTCTAACTTGTGTATACGAACGATAGCCTCATGAAGTTGATTACACATCGAATTTTAGAGTAGCCACTAACTCAGCAACCTATCCACACAAAGCCTGAATTTCCTGTTTGAGTATCCTTGCGTCCTTGCATATCGATCCACAAGCCTTCCATATCCTTGTACACTCTATTATCATACTCTTGTTGTGCATCCAACCTTTTGAATTTATCCTCAACCACTCGTTGCAGTTGATCATGTGAGTCCACCAAAGTAGAGATAACCCTATGAGGTGTGAAGGGTAGGGGTATAATATGGTGTCTCTAGTTATGTCATGCTCTATCATAGGCTTGCCCATGAGGTACATGTCAAATATAAATACGAGGGGTCTATAACCATAACTTGTAGACAATGAAGGAACAATAGGAATATCAGGTTCCTTTCCTGGCGTGTGTCAAACAGGGGATGAAGATGATGATGACGCCATACTGCAATGTATGTGATGTGTATACTAATGAGTATATATACAAGAGCATAAGCAAGGAGTAACTAACTATGTGCGGTTATAGACTAGTGTGTATGAAACCTAGTTCCCTATAACCAATGGTTTTGATACCAACCTGTCATGCCCTGAGAATCCACGTGCGGGGTTTTATCACAAGACGAGTGAACCAATGAGGATCTAAGTCATTAGTTACTCAGAACGACACTATATGAAACATTTGAAACCAATCAACGTTTAAAACTTTAAACCACTTGCGAAAGTGTTTTGTAAATATTTCAAACATAAGGTACTAAATCTAAACCGCGTTCAAACGCACCCAAACCAAAGTATATAAGTATTCAATAATTCAAAAGTAGATAAGTGTTTGTTCAATGTATGCATGACTCGTGCCTGCTCCTACGATAGCTGCTAGTAACGACTGAGAAAAACATGCTAAAAGTGTTATAGGTCTAATCTTTGTTATAGATCCTAACTACTTAACGATAATGATAAACTCAAAAAGAATAAATATCAACAAACCAAAATTAAAAATTAACTAAGTACATACAAAGATATATTATATTAAAATTGGCAAATTTTTATATTTTTAACTTTTATTTATTGGTTGATAATAATCCATGTTATCAATTGACTTGTGACAATCTCAACATTCAGTTTTATTACTGGTGGCAATCCCAGTAGAATAATTATCATATATTTATACTCAGTTTGCATTTATTTTTCACTTGATTTTTCTTTTATGTTACTTAATTCCATTCATAAACATAACTACGAGTGAAATCAAGTGCATACTAAACGTAATTTTTTGATCATTATGTTATTAAGACTGTTATTGGTAACAATAGTGAAAGTTAGGAGTGTTATCGGTTAAATTAATAGTGTAAATCGTTACCGGCCAACTTCTAATAATTTGGATTATTAAAATCTAATTTAACTTTAATATTTTAGATAATTTTCAATCTGAGTCCCATTCTAGAACAAGGTTCAACTCCTTGGTCGTTACCTACATCAATATGTCAAAGTGTTCAACCTATGACCTAGTAAACATGTTAGTGGTAGGATAAGTTCTCACTTGGTTAATTTCGTGTAAAATGCAGATCGCAACCCCTAATTTTCTTTGATTAAGGGCACTTTTGAAGTAAACAATGCTACCTGGAAGACTCCGGAATAGTCCACATAATTCTAAGCAACATGACAACAATGGAAGGCTCTAGAACGTATTGCATAATATTAGAAAATGTTATTCAAGAGCCTGCTATGAAGTGGCAACTTGTTAAGCTAGAAATAATCTTGGAGGTCTCTAGAATACACTACAACATTCAACAATGGATACCAGATAGAAAGATTGATCAGGTGGTGAAAGTTTAATGTTTAAAGGCTTTATTTTCTTGTTTTACGTGTAAATTATGAGAAATAGAGTTACTTTTGGGATTATCTTGTGTTTTAGGTTAAACATGAAGAATACAAAGAAATTGGAAGAAAGGGACAAAAATTGGATCATTTGAAGAAATAAATGTTAAGGTGAATTTGCACGACAATACTATCTTAAAACGGGCATAACTTGAGCTAGGAAAGGAGTTACGGGACCCAAGATCTGCCCATGAAAAGTTCTCGAAAAGTTACACATGAAAGTCAAGGTTGTGTAGGGGGTGGCGTTACTGACGTTGGGGTCTATGTTTTGTTGAGATTGACCTAATTTGAAAGGTTTTAAAAGGGAAAAACCCTATTACGAAAATTACCTTCTACAACATTAATCTTGGATGAAAATTAGGCATCTTTCATCTTTCTCAAGTTCTTCCAACATCAATATCATAAAATCTACAAGATTCATTCAATTGTCTTTGAAGATTCAATGATAAGGTAAGGCTAATTCCTTTGTAATTCACTTCAGGGGACGGGTTTGTGCAAGTTTTTATTTTTCATAATCGAAACTTAGATTAGAGATTGGATCTTTAACCCTTTAAGTTCTTGTGGGTTTAATTCATGATTTGATTATTTAAACAATTTGATTATGTTTAAACCTAATTTTTAATTACTATAACTTTGATTGTCTTTAATCATTGTGTGATTGATTACTAGTGCAACATCTATGACTTTGATTGTCTTTAATCATTTTGGTTAATTAAAAGTTAGCATTTTTATTCTTGTAAGCACCATTGTACCATATATGAAATCATGGGTTACTTATGTTTATTCTTTAATTATCTCTAATCCTTTAATTTGAAGGCTAATAATGTTAATAATAATAATAACTAATAATAATAATAATAATAACACTGATAATAATTATAATAATATTAATAATAATAACAATATATAATAATACTAATAATAATAATTTGCAAAGAATTACTAAACTTAAAAGTGTTAAAACTTAAACTAAAAAGGTTAGGGGTTGTTTTGTCATTTTAGAAACCTTAAAAGAAACTTTTACACATAAAATAACAACTTTAAAACTACAGGGACCATTTGTACAAATTATTAAAAACCAAATTAAACTTCACTTTTACTACCCCGTTTTTCCGGCCAGCTTCCAGCGACCATCGGCGACTCTCCAGACTCCTCCGAGCGTTAATCAACTGTTTTCCTTTCAAATTAATTCAATTGAATCAGTCCCTAACCTGTTTCGAAGCCACATGCATGTTTAATTCGATTAAATAGGCGGTTATGACCCTGTAATTTCGAAACCGAGAGTTCGCATTCAATACTTGACCGTTCGGGTCGAAACTGTTAGGACCATCTACGTATGGAGTACTAGCTGATTCTGCGCGTATACTAACTCAAATAGTGCTGAATCCTATTTGATTGGAGATTCAATCAAGGAGAACACAGTTCAAATCAATTTCACGGTTAATGAAACGTTCATAATGATTATAGGATGATCAACTTCGATCTATGAACTTGGAACAGGTTTTATTGAGTCTCTGGACGGCTTGGGTACGATATGTGTGTAGGTATTCGAATTGTTGTGTTTTTCACGAATTAGGTGGTATTTATAGGTTAGGGTCTTCCTATCATACGACTGAACCATTGGCTGAATCATGCGATTGATCCATCCGCATGATTGAATGTTCAGTCGTGCGACTGAGTCAATCTTATGTCTCAATCGGGCGACTGATCCAGTCTCTGGTTCAGTCGTGCGACTGGTCCATTAGCACGAAGTATTCATACGTATGGTCTATTAGCATGGTCTATTCGCATGAGAACTTCACACGATTTAGTTTGAAGATGTTTTTCAATCATTATTGACTAAGAATTATGTACAACAATCACAAACCTGTATATTTAGTTCATTATAAGTTATCACACAATAAACAATAAAATATTAAACATTATAAGCATCAATCACATATTGTATTTCATTCGTACCCATTCAATTACATATATGTAAGACATGATAAACATTTTACATTAAGCTCCTAAACTAGGTACATATGTATCAACAGAAATTGATCAAATTATAAGGTTGTGTAACACCCGGTTATTCCGTTAAAGTTAATAAAGAAAGAACTAAGTGAAGAAAAAGAAAGAAAATATATTTTTCCCTAGTTGAGGGGTAAAAAGTGTCAAAAAGGACAAAAGGTATGAAAAAGTGGGTGTAAAAGGTGATGGCTGCCGATCACTCTCTTTACACCCACACAAAATTCGGATCTTGTTACAGAGAGAAAGAAAAGGAGCTGAAATTCTCGGATCTTGAAGAACAAGAGCTGAAAAGTTCAAATTCAAGGAAAGAATTCGTGTGTTTAAGGTGTTCTTGACTGGTTTCATCCTTGGTTGTGTGCTAATATATGTTGTGTGTGTTCGGTTGTGTGTTTCTAGTGGGTTTCTAGGTGAGAACTTGTAGCAATCGGGCTTTGAAGGAAGTCTTACCCTGCTAGGTGAGTTCTAAAACCCCTCATTTACATTTTTAACTAATTTTGGGGCTGGAAATACATGTATGAACTTTTTATAAAACTAGGGTTTCATACCCGTATGTATGAATGCGTGTATGTTCCGGGTATGGAGTGATTTTGGACTATGTTCATGCTTGATGATGTTATGGTTGTGTTTCTAAGGCTTAGAATGCATGATTTAGCATAGAACACGATAGATGGTGTTTAGGGACCAAATTACGATGATAAGTGTGCCCTTGGATGCTCATGCGCCCAAACAGTAGTTCATACACCTAAGTTTAGAAAACTTCTTAAGTGTTGACAAATGCGGATGAGTAAGTTCATGCGAATGAACAATGTGGATGAGCATTGACAAATGCGGATTAGTAAGCCATGTGAACGAACAATGCGGATGAGTAAGTCATGCGAATGAACAAATGCGGATGAGTAAGTCATGCGAATGAACAAATGCGGATAAGTAAGTTCATGCGAATGAACAAATGCAGATGACCATTGACAAGTGTGGATGAGTAATTCATGCGAATGAACAAATAGAGATGAGTAAGTCATGCGAATGAACAAATGTGGATGAGTAAGTTCATGCGAATGAACCAATGCGGATGAGAAAAGTCAATGCGGATGAACAAATGCGGATGAGCATGGACAAATGCGGATGATTAAAGAAATATGGATGAACAAAAAGAAATGTGGATGAACAAAAAGAAATGTGTATGAACAAAAATAAATGTGAATGAACAAAACGGGAAATGCGGATGAACACTTCGAATATTTTCTGACTTTTTAGAAAAAAAGTGTTATGTAGGCCTTGGCCTGGGAGGTTTCTGGGGGCTATGTAATCAATATCAAACCACGTAAACTCACATCATCACACATAAAGTATTATGTGGATATAAAGTATTATCTTAACAAAGCGAAAAATTTAAGATAATGAAAGTGGAACATAATGAATGAACGAATGAAAAGCCTTGCAAGAAACTAAGGGAGGTCCACAACTCATTGAGAGTAGTTACCTTGTGTGTGTCTACAATGTGTGATTTTGGCTAACTCATAAGGGTTTATACACACAGTAAGAGTTTAGTCCCGGTGACTATTCCAATACGAGCGCTTTCCTAATTACTGTGTGTCATACAACGTGCGATTTTGGCTAACCCATAAGAGTTCACACATAGGGGGAGTGTCCAACTATGTGTATCTACGGCGTGCGATTTTAGCTAACTCATAGGGTTCATACACACAGTAAGAGTTCAGTCTTGGTGACTGCTCCAATAACATGCGATTTCCTAATTACTGTGTGTTATACAGCATGCGATCTTAGCAAACCCATAGAGTTCACACACATAGGGGGAGTTTGTCCAAGTGACCACTCCATACATGCGATATGTGTGATATGTGCAATACATGCGATACGTGCAATATGCGCGATATGTGTGATATGTGCGATACGTGCAATATGTGTGATACGTGCGATATGTGCGAGATGTGCTAAATGTACTAAATGAAGGATGATGAAGATAATAATTATTACCTTGATGTATGTGCGATGTGTGATCACGTGCGATAGTAATGAAAAATTTTTAACAAATGGAAAGTAATGCAATGTTATTATAAACTAGAACACACTCAACAACGTTGACTTTTTATGTATTTTCCAGTTGGCATGTAAAGTTGCTGAGGATGTCACGGGGCGGCTACTTGGCTCTGTTTGGATGGCATTCTTTTGTATAATGTTTTTGCAATGTAATGCGAACGAATGATGTTTTGTAATGAATGATTGTATTACTTACAAAAGCATTTATAATAAATGAAAAGTAGTTTTAATGTTCCGTTGCGATGTTTTGTGAAAGTTAAATGTAATTATATCTTTTACGTGCGATGACAGACCAGCTGTAAGCGTCCCGGGAACGGGGCCTTACATGTTGGTATTAGAGTCATGTTTAAGTGAAACGGGTAAATTTTCAAATAAACGTAACTTAAATTGAAAATGGGACGAAAAGGGAGAGGATACCAGTCCGAGTAGCTACGTGCCATCATGTATTTTCTTAATGTTAACCAGTATTACGTGCACACATTATGTGGTTTATGTGCTGCTTGTAATTTAGATACCGATGTAGTCATGGTAGGTAATGCTCGGGGTATGAAGATAAAGTAAGTGGCTAATCACAACTAGCCACTGTAATTAGGGACTTACTATACTTGACATAAACTAAGTTGTTCCCTTGAATGACCGTGATGGTGTTTGAATCTTTCAGTGTGTGTGTTAGAAGATGGCCGGTGGTAGATCATCTAAAGCCTCACGTGGTGGGGTCGTGGTGCTGAACCACATGCTACGAGAGGAAGGCCTAGAGCTGAAAAGGTGGTTCAGAAGAACCCGTGACCCCTCATTCGGAGGGTGGTGATGAGAGCGCTAATATGAGAGCCTCAGTAAAGGAGGCTGTTGTGGAAGTTCATCAGGTCATGCAGACGATCCTACCGTCTGTAGTGACAGAATGATAAAGGCTATACGGGAGGGGGAGAGAAAGGAAAGGAGTAGGCCTATGGGCGAAAGGAGACAACCCGAGACTGAGACGGTTTTCTCCGATGACAAAGAGGAAAAGGAAGAAGAAGGGTCTACGCCGGAGGCGGCACGAGGCTGCAATTATGGGGCATTTCAAAGATGCAAGCCCCCAACCTTTGATGGTAATGGTACTGCTGCTACTACTCACCGGTGGGTGAGAGAGATGGAAGTTGTCCTAAATATCAGCGAGTGCCGAGAGGACCAGAAAAAGAAGTTCGATGCCCACTCATTTGTGGACTCGGCTCTGTGTTGGTGGGACAATATTGTCCAAGTCGAGGGTAGCCAGCTATCAGAAGAATGACATGGCCAGAGTTGAAGAGGCTGGTAACTGAGGAGTTCTGTCCTCACCGTGAGATGGACAAAGTTGAGAGGGAGTTCCTGCAGCTAGAGATGGGAACGATGACACATCAGCAATACACCACCAAGTTCAACGAGATGGCACGTGTGGTGCCGGATCAAGTGACACCCTTGTCACAAAAGATCAAGAGGTATATCCAAGGTTTGCCGGCAGATGTCCGTAGGCATATGATCGTTGCCCGACCAAGCACGTTTAGGTTGGCATTTGACTTGGCGGGGAGGTTGTATGATGAAAGGACGTGGTGGTGGCTGAGGTGAGTAGGAAGAATGGTGAAGACCGGAACTGGAATGGGAAGAGGACTGGACGGGGTGGTGTCTCGATGAACAATAAGCGTGCACGGGTGGATGACCGACGTGTGGTCACATCTGGTGCAGGATCAAAGAGATGCGGTAAATGCTAAAAGGAGCATTCGGGAGAATGCAAATGGGGTTAAAACATCTGCTTCAAGTGTGGGAAGCCTGGCCATATAGAGAGGGAATACGGGGTTGTAAAGTGTTACAACTGTGGAGAGAATGGTCACCTATGTAGAGACTGTAAGAAGCCGAGGGCTGATGTTTCGGGGGTGAAGAAGGCTGGAGGAGAAGGGCAGATGGCAAGTGCCAGAGCGTTCACGATGATGTAGGGGGAGGCTAGGACGGACCCTGATGTTGTGTCAGGTTCGTTTCTAGTAAACCAAACTTTAGCCTTTGTATTATCTGTGTTATTTGATTTTGATGCTAGTAAAAGTTATATTTCTGCTGCTTTCTATGCTAAATTGCCTATTAGTAGTTTGAATATAGATACGCCCTTCGATGTAGAAACTGCCATAGGAGGGTCTGCCTAGATTTTTAAGATGATAAAGGGTTGTGACATAGAACTAGAAGGTCACAAGTTTCCTGTTAGGCCATTTATGATGACCTTAGGCAGGTTTAACGCAGTCCTAGGAATGGATTGGTTGGCGGACTATGAGGCAAACGTTGTGTGTCGAAAGAGGATGGTTCGATTAACAACGCCTGACAGAAGTACAGTGATGGTTATGGTAATCGAGTCATGACTATTCCAAAGGTGATTTCGATGGCGGTGGCGGGAAAGTGCATGAGGCGTGGATGTAGTTCCTACTTTGCCTACGTAAAGGACGTGGATACGCCAACACCACAACTGACCGATGTACCGGTTTTGTGTGACTTTCCAGACGTGTTTCCCGAAGACTTACCAGGAGTGTCACCTGACCCCGAGATCAAGTTCCAGATTGACTTGATACCAGGTGCCCAACCCATTGTCAAGGCACCGTATCGATTGGCTCCGATCAAGATGAAAGAGTGGATGGAGCAATCGCAGGAGTTGCTTGATAAGGGGTTCATTAGACCGAGTATCTCTCTTTGGGTGCTCTGGTTTTATTTGTGAAGAAGAAAGACGGTAGTACGAGGATATGTATAGACTACTGTGAGTTGAACAAGTTGACGGTCAAGAATCGGTATCCATTACCGAGGATCGATGACCTGTTTAATCAGATCCAAGGTGCCAGTTGGTTCTCGAGGATAGACCTTCGATCTGGCTAATATAGATGAGGGTTAAGGAGCAAGATATTCTTAAAACAGCTTTTTTCATGCGTTAGGGACACTACGAGTTTCTTGTTATGTCTTTTGGTTTGACCAACGCGCCAGGTGCTTCTATGGACGCGATGAATCGAGTGTGTCGGCCGATGTTGGATAATTCATGGATTTTGTTTATCGATGATATCTTGATTTATTCAAAGAGCAAGGAAGAGCCTGCCGGTCACATTTGAGAGGTATTGGAGACGCTGGGAAAGGAGAGGTTATATGCTAAATTCTCCAAGTGCGCATTCTGGTTGCGCGAGGTTCAATTTTTAGGTCATGTAGTGAATTGCGGTGGATTATGAGGGACCCGGCAATGGTGGAAGCAAAGATTTGGTGGTTTATTCTGATGCTTCCTACTCAGGGATGGGATGTGCGTTGATGCAGAGAGGAAAGGTTATAGCCTATGCATCCTAATAGTTGTAAGTTCATGAGGTCAATTATCCCACTCCCAACTTGGAGCTAGCAGCCATGGTATTGTGTTAAAGGTATGGAGGCACTATCTAGACAAGATGAAGTGCACCATATTCAGCCGAGGTACATAGGGCCTTTTTGAATTATTGCTCGAGTAGGAGAGGTGGATTATAGATTGGGGTTACGAGATAAGTTAAATGGAATTCATCCGACAGTCCATGTATCTCATCTGAGAAAGTGCTTAGCTGATGAGGATATGATTGTACCACTAAAGGAATCGAGGTAGATGAATGACTAAATTATGTGCAGCAACCAGTGGCGATCATTGATTGTATAAAGAAGAGGTTGAAGAATAAAGTGGTTCCTCTTGTGCGTGTACAGTGGAAGCACAGGAAGGGATCTGAGTCTATGTGGGAGACTGAAAAAGAGATGAGGTAGCATTACCCATGATTGTTTGAGGAATAACAGGTTTCAGGGATGAAACCTATGTAAGGGGGGTGGACTTCTAACACCCTGTTATTCCTTTAAAGATAACAAAGAAAGAACTAAGTGAAGAAAAAGAAAGAAAAGATATTTTACCCAAGTTAAGAGGTAAAAAGTATCAAAAAGGACAAAAGGTTTGAAAAAGTGGGTGTAAAAGGTGATGGATGTCCATCACCCTCTCTACACCCACACAAAATTCGAATCTTGTTACAGAGAGAAAGCAAAGGAGCTGAAATTCTCGGATCTTGAAGAACAAGAGCTGAAAAGTTCGAATTCAAGGTAAGAATTCATGTGTTTAAGGTGTTCTTGTCTTGTTTCATCCTCGGTTGTGTGCTTATGTATGTTGTGTGTGTTCGGTTTTGTGTTTTTAGTGGGTTTGTAGGTGAGAACTTGTAGCAATCGGGCTTTGAAGGAAGTTGTTAGGATCATTTACTAGACGATGTACTAACTGATTAACATGTATACCGAACCAAATAGTGCGCAATCCTATTTGATTGGCGATCCAATCAGTGAGAATGCACGTAGAAACAATTATGTATTGAATCTAACATTAAGAATCGATTAGGAATCGATCTACTGCGATCTATGAACTTGGAGTATGATCTTAGAGGTCTCTGGACGGCTAGGGTACGTCTGGAATCGAAGTGTGTTCAATGCTTGTGTTTTTCCACGAATTAGGTGGTATTTATAGGTTAGGGTTGCTCATTCAGGTGACTGAACCATTAGCATGGTTCAGTCGTGCGATTGAGTCATGCAGTTGGTGCATACGCATGACTGAGTGTTCAGTCGTGCGACTGAGCCAATCTTTTGTGAAAATACGATTAATCCAGTCTCCTGGTTTAGTCGTGCGACTGAGTCATTCGCATGAAGTTGTTCATGCGTATGGTCCATTAGCATGGGCCATTCGCATGATAACTTTATGTTATTAAGTTTGAACGCATTGATTGTCATTACATTATTTATATTAGTTAAATCAACCACAAACCTATATAATCAAGTCAATATGCGTTAAACAACTCATTAATGAAATATTAAACATGATAAACACAACCAAACATTTACATTTCATTAAGTACCCAACTATTACAAACGTGTAAGACATTAAAGACATATTACATTCAAAAACTAGGGACACATGTACCTACAAACTCCCCCTTGGACCTAGTTCCATCTAATGTCTTACCGTCTTCATCACCTCTTCATAATTCTTGTACTTATCTTCTTTTGTGACTCCTGCATGTATCTCAAACGCAAAGCAGAGTCGTATAACATTCTGAAACTGTAGAGCTTGTACAATATCTTGAGAGTCATAGAATAGTGGCCACTTGTATAATATGTATACATCATCTGCAGACAAGTTTGTGAGCCACATCGGGTCAAATACCCTGATAGTATCCATTTTGCCCTCTTTGTTCAAGACTATGACTGCCTCTCCTATCCTCCAATCATAGTACCACCATTTGAAGTGTGGAGTGAAGTCCTGTGGCATTTCCCGTAGTGGGATCTTAGACATGGTGCCCGGAGGACTCCACTTCAGCACTATTCTCGGTTTTCCAGTTATGGCATCAATATCAGACCTTCTGATATACCTTGTTGGTTGTTAAGGTTTGAAGTTAACCCATCTGGTGTGGTACTCTCTCTTCAGTGTTGCTTCCAACCAGCCAAACATCTTGCGTGGATCTGCGTATAGCAGTTTCAGCTTCGCTAATTAGTTAAGCTCGAATCCAGGAAGAGTCTTTAGGTCATGTGGGAACCTAAAATATTCGATCCCATTCTCACGTTTAACAGCATAAACGTTAAGATCTTCAAAATGTGCCCATGCGATGATTCTGCCCGACACCTTGTGATGTTTCTTCACTTTGTACAGTTTGGTGTAGACAGTCGACTTTGATGCACTGCGTTGGCTCTTATCTCTTCAAAGCATGCAACCCATTCAGCCTTTCTGATATTAACTTCAGCATCCAAGGCTTAGGCCTTTATCTTCCGTCTTATCCGACTCTTGTTCTAGTTTATCCAGAGTCTCAAAGGTTTCACTGACTAGATTGTCTCCTAAATTGGGAATGACATTACCCTCATTGTCAGTGTACTCTGGATAATGCTAGTCAGTGACGTCTTCAATCTCGATTTCATCCACATCGTTGAGCTCGTTGTCACTTTCCACATGGACTGTTGGAGCATCTTTCACAATCTCCTCGGCATTGAGTTTGAACATTTCTGCAATTTGCTCGTCAGTGAGATTGTGAATGATCTCTCCTTCTTCAGGAGTGTACATCACCGATCTCCTGACTATACCCTGCAGATCAAGAATCAACGTGAGCTAAGTCTTGATCTGTTGGAGGGGAGCAACATCATATTCATCCCTCTGAAAGTTTGGATCTGCTTGATTTAGACATTCAACACAACAATCATTAGTTAATAATCAACACAGAAACATCAACATTAAATATAAACATTCATTACATTAATGTGATACAAGATTCAAATACATATGATTCAAATAACAAAAACCGCTAAGTATTACTCTTTTCTTGGATCATATGCTCTTCTGCTGATGGGGCGGATGTGGAGGCACCCTGATCTTGTGCTTTCTTCGTCCTCCTCTCCCTTGCAGGTGTGGCACCTGCAGCAGATGTGTCATCTTCATCATCGTCAACATCATCATCACCAGCATCATCACCAACATCAGTATCATCCTCAATGTCATCACCGTCATCATCATCATCATCACTGTCATCATCACCATTATCTCCATCTCCTTATTGATCTTTATAGGCTCTTCCTTTGATCCCTTGAGCCGCAGCATGATGGTCTTGTTTGTAGTCTCCAACTCCTCTATCCTTTTAGTTGATTGGGCAGGCTACTCTCGTAGTTGGGACATCTCGAGTGTTGTGCATCCATCAGCTGGGCCTGATGCTCTATCTGTTGTGCCCGCTACTCCATCTGCTATGCTTGCTGAAATATCTGCATTGATTGGGCAGCAGTAAGGTCTACTAGCTATCAAATCTGAGCAGTCTTCTCATCATCGGCAGCCAACAGTCTCAGCACCATACGGTTAAGTGCCGATAGCTGTTCCTCTACCCCACTAGGAGGTAGAGGTGATCCAGATGTATAGGAAGGATATGATGACGGACCGGCATGGTGGCTAGTGGTGGTGGTGGTGGCAGTGGTGAAGATTAGGGGTAATATAGATGAAGGTGGTGGTGGAATGGGTGTGGTAGATGGGATGGCTGTAGTGGTGGTAGGTGGGGTGATGGTAGTAGGTGGAGTGGTGGTAGTAGGTGGAGTGGTGGTAGCAGGTGGAGTAGTGGAGGTGGTGGTAGTAGTGGTGGTGGTGATGAAGGTCATCATCCTTTTCTTCTTCTTCAACCTGTGGGGCTGAGCCATCCTTTTCTTCCTCGATCCCCTTGAGGTGGATGCTCCCCCTGGAAACCTGCTGGACTGATCAGGAGCATAAGTAGGATCAGTGTCAGCCTCCCCAAATTTGCCAGGGTGTCCACCAACCTCCCGAATACCTCGGTCGGTGGCAACCACCCGGCTCCCCACAGTGCGGGTTAGGGGCTCCTCATCCATATCCTCCTCGTCATAAAGAATGAAGTCCTAATGGAATCCTGTAGCCTCTGCTCCATCATGAGTGGATGTTGTAGATCCTATATCAGCAGTGGGGGCCCTTGGTTGAGTGGGCCCTGCATCTCCACCATCATCACTGTCATAGTCGTGGGAGTCATCCTCCGGGAGCTCTAACTTCTCAACCTCTGAGTCACTGTCTACGTGACACCATTTACGCCTCCCTGGTGCCATATAGTCCTCCTTGGCCAGATGGCCTATAAGTCTCTTTACCGGGGGCTGGACCTGCTTTCCGGTAAACCCTCATACGACCCAGTGTCATATCATCCATAATCTCTAAAGCCACAAGATCGTGGATCTCCTTTGGCAGCGAGGGTAGCTTCTCATCAAAAATCATCTGTAAGAACCTAGGGTACATGCAGAAACCATCTTTGCCCTTTGCCTCCAAGTTCTCTATGAGGTAAGAGAAGATAATGCTAGAAAAGCTGAAGGGGTGGTTCAGCACCAGAGCCACGTAGGCATTTTGTATCTGGTCTGAAAGGTTGTCGAACCCACCCCTTCGTGAAGCTATGCACTTGAGGATGACGTGTGCCAAGTACTTATACTGGGGGCACAAGTTGCTCTTGTTGACCACACCTGAGTTTATGTCCCCAGCGTACTTCATCCGCATGAAGCACCCTCTCACTGTCAATGGGTGAAGTCTGGTGGGGTGGTCAATGTCATCTCCAATCCAGGTACACGCTGAATGTCTGCAGCAGTGACATCTATATCCAACCAAAAGATAGAACTCCGAATGTTGTATGGCTCCCGTGATCGATCAACCGATGCATTCTCCCAGAAGGCCTGTTGAATAGACCTGTAAGGGGTGAATGGTGTAGAAATAGCCCAGTGGATCCTGGATCGCTTAAGAAAAGCGATGATCCCTACAAACTCGGCCCCATTCCGAGTTGTGTAGTCTAAGTGAGCACAGATGTTGTGCTTGGGGTTGATAGACCATCTATCAGCCATCTATCTATAATACAAGACACATAAACATTAGATAATCACATGACACACATCAATTCTAATTAACTTGATTGAATTCATTCTGGTTCATTCAAGCGAATTAACCATGTGACTGTGTTCAGTCGGTTATCCTGTCATGCGACTGGATTCAGTCGGGTGAATGAACAGGCGACTGAGTTCAATCGGTTGTCCTGAGCCTGCGATTGGTTCAGTTGGCCGACTGAGCTCATTCGTATGATCCATTCGGTTGATTGAGCCATTCGACCAGCTCAATCGTGCGATTGGAGTTCATCCTGACGACCAGTCGCATGACTGACTGTTCGGTCGACCGAGATTCGATTCTTGACTAACTCGTGAAATTAAACATTGTGTAATGGCTCTTTAGACTCGCAATCGCATAACTAATAACCTAATAATTCTAGTTTTAACATTTTACTTGGTTTAAGTCGGTTATTAGTCCATTAAAGGTTTGGTAATTGTTTGGGTCATATTTCACAGATCAGGTCACCACTCCTTAAGATTTCGGTGAGATTTCAACTCATGATACCTGTATAATCACACACAAATGTCAGAATGTCAAGATAAGTATAAAATCTTGGTCTGATGAAATTTTGGCAGAATAACAGTAGGCTATGCGATATGAGGGCGATTAGGGGGTGATGAGTCGAATGCGATCGACTGTGCCCTTTTTATACTGAATCTGAGTTCAATCGGCCGACTGAACCCATTCGCTTTGTTCATTTGGGCAAATGGACCTTAGTCGTGCGATTGGCTCAGTCGATCATATTCAGTCGGCCGACTGACTCATTCGCACACTCTCATTTGGTCGAATGGCTCATTCTGATAATCCATTCGGTTGAATGGGTCATATTCATGTCCATTCGGCTGTCTAGTGCATAAGTATGGTCCATTCACACGGTTGGTCCATACTCATGGTCCAGTCATGCGATTGGAACATCTCCATGAGTTTGACTTTATGACCATTTTTCACTTACACCCTTTTAAACTTTTGATTTAACATTATGAACATATGATCATCTCAGACATGATCAATTTAACTTGAAAAACTTTTGACCACCTTAGACGTGATCCTTTTAAACACTTTGTCACCTCAGACGCGACTGATTTTACCGTTGAAAAATACGTGTGGTCACCTCAGACGTGACCTTTTTAGGTGATTAACTCCATTTCAGAATTCCATGATGTAGTCTGATGATTAACAAGCTAACTTGACAAAATTTAAATAAAATAAATGAAGTAAGAACTGAAATTCAAGAATTAAGACATATTTTTGTGATTTTGCGAGGGTTAAATCCAAAGATATAGATATAAGGAGTTCATTTCCTGAAAAGGCAGCTTCAATTTATTTTGATCATACATAGACCAATTCTATTTGGAATCATACGGGATATTCAAATCATTTGGACATGTTATCAAAATCTTTTGATGCTCTATTCTTGTTTTTAATCTATGAGTCATTAGCAAATTTAGGAAATCATACTAATACTATTAGATTCCCATATTGATTTGGACTTGCAAGAATTGTAGCCATGATGATTATCAATATACTTGTCCTCTTAAATCCATACACAGACTTTTGACACAGATTGGTGATAGTTTAAGGTTTTAATTATTTCAACTAACATTGTGGATCCCACGCTTATATGGTAATCAACATTCCTCAAGAGATTTTTGAGCGGTCTACGGGTATTTTGACAAGAAGAGACTATTCTTAAAGCTTTCAAAGAGAAGCCAAGCCTCAAGTCAATGCCATCGCACAGTAGAGAGGCGGCAAACAACAATGAATTCTAGAATATATAGGTTATGCTTATCCTCAGTTCAGTGCCATCGCACAGCAGAGAGGCGCACAGCAGAGAGGCACACAACCTATCGTCTTGTTAGAGCATCTTATTTTTTCTTTTGCATATAACGCACCAACAACATAGGTTATTAGCTTGATAGCGTTTATTTTTCATTTTTTTCGTGCTTTGCCCTAGTTATGGTCATCCGCACGCATTTGTGGCGTTTATTTGCTCGTCACCCCTTATTGGAATTTTGTTGATTGTGTTAACCAGTGATAGGATGGGAACCCACAATCAGTTGAACAACTTAGTTTGATCTTGAGATCAACAATAAAGTCTAATTATCTATTGTTTTGAATCTACCGACATCTCATCTGTGGTCTAGCAACCTCTAGGTCTACTTTCTTGTGTTATCTTTGTAGTAACTAGTTTTACTATCATTTTTCCTTTTATATTGCTCAGATTACACAGGCTTATACTTTGAATTTGGCATCTTATTCAATTTAAAATTTTAGAAGTCCCAATTGATTTGTTCCTATGTACTATCATTTTTCAAAGTCATTGAATCGGTATCACAGATACAATCTACTTTCTATCAGCTAGCCTATCTTTCTTTCTCTTTTTTTTAATGTTACCAACTGTCCTATTCTCCCCCTAAAATTCTAAAACCGTAACCGATTTACGTTTTTTAGGATTTAATAGGCAAAAAAATAACATAAATTTAATTTAACTAATAAAATAAAAATAAAATAGATAAAGAAATAAAAAGGAAAGAAAAAATAAAAACTTTACTATACATATCGGACTACACATGGTCATCATCGGGAATTACATCACTTTTCTTTTTAACGCCGTTGACCTCTAACAGATAAAGAAAACGTGGTTTGTCAAAATCCTTTGTATAGAGGTCAGCACGTTGAAAATCCGTATTTATTTTAATCACATCGATTAGGTTCTTTTCAAAACAATCACGTAGAAAATGATATTTTATGCCGATGTGTTTGGTCTTTGGGTGTTGGACCGGATTTTTAGTTACTGTAATTGCAGCAGAGTTGTAAACAAAGATTGGAGTAGAAGAGTATTTCAAACCGTAATCCCGCATTGTTGTTGAATCCAATGATTTGTGAATAGCAACTTGCAGTAGCAACGTATTCGGCTACACTGCCAGGTCACTAATCGTCTCCTAAAGAATTGACACCCTGTTGATGTAGACTTATAATTCATCTTGCAGCCGCCGTAATCCGAGTCACTATATGCGGTTAGCTCAAAGTCATCATCATGAGGATACCATAATCCAAGTGTGGGAGTACCCTTCAGATAACGAAAGATCCTTTTGACCCCTATCAGATGGTTGACTTTTGGTTTTGCCTGATATCTGGAACATAAACATGTAGCGTACATAATATCAGGTCTAGAAGCAGTGAGGTACATGAGAGATCCAATCATCCCTCGGTACATAGTGGCATCAACCAGATCACCATTCTCGTCGGGTGCTACGTCATGATTTGTAGCAAGTGGAGTTCTGGATGTGGAAGCATTTTCCATGTCAAACCGACTAAGAATGTCTCATACATACTTGGTCTGATGTAGGAAGATCCCTTTGGTGTTTGATCCACCTATAACCGAGAAAGAATTTCATCTCTCCCATGGCACTCATTTCAAACTCGACCTTCATTACTGCTTCAAATTCTTTACATAGATCTTCGTTCTTTGAACCAAAGATTATGTCATGGACATAGATTTGAACAAGCAGTAAATCTCCATCTTTTTCTTTTATGAAAAGTGTACAGTCGATAACACCTCTGCGAAAGCCGTGTTTCACCAGGTGAGTCATGAGTTTCTCATACCAGGCTTTGGGAGCTTGATGAAGCCCATATAAAGCCTTGTCGAGTTTGTAAACTCAGTCCCGATGATATGGATCCTCAAATCCCTCGGGTTGACTGACGTACACTATCTTTTTTATTTCACCATGAAGGAATGCACTCTTCACATCAAGTTGATAAACTTTAATCTTCATGTATGATGCATAGGCAAGGAAGATACGGATTGCTTCCATTCTTGCCACGGGTGCAAAAACTTCATTGTAGTCTATGCCCTCGACTTGTCGAAATCTTTGAACAACAAGTCGGGCCTTGTTTCTGACCCATTTGGTGCTAATGACCTTTGCACCTTTAGGTTTATCCACCAGAGTCCATACTCCTAAATTCTTGAACTGAAGAAGTTCTTCTTGCATGACAGTCACCCATGCCTCATCATTCAGGGCGTCACTAACATACTTTGGCTCAAACTGAGACACAAAGCAATGATATGCACCATCATGAAGGTATCCCTTTTCCATTACCGAGGCATAACTAGCTGAGTACAACTGATTTCTGGTCTGAACTCCTGACCTCACATCCCCAATGACATTATCCAAAGGATGATAGACATTTAGTCGTGATTCAGGGGTTGTTGGAACAACTATCTCAAAATCCAGATTAGAACATTTGGTTCAGTATCTGAGATAGTAGGAGTCTGAGGTTCCGAAGATTCAAAAGCATCAATGTCAGATGCTTGTGGACTTGCAGGAATAAGAACCTGTTCCTCCTGGTAGTTCTGATCAGTCTCCATAACTTTTTCATAAGAGGAGGAGTCACTATCATCAATTGCTCCCCCTAGTTATTAGATGATTGACCCTGTGAACCAGATGATGTTGAGCCTTGAGACGCTGTGTTCAAGATATCATACATCATCTTGGTTGCCAACTTGTCTTCAGAAGTGGAGAGTGGTATGTTGAAGGACTTGAAGAATCCATCATAGTTGAAAAAGTAAGCGGGTCCTTTTCTAGTAGGTGGTGTGATGTATCTCTGAACATCAACGTTACACCACACTTCTACTAGACCTATTGAGTTGTTGTAAACTCTCTTGTTCGGTATGTTGTATCCTATAAAGATGCCATCATTTGCATTCTCGTTGAATTTTCCTCCTGAGTCTTCTTCAGAAGGGTGCACGGAGCGCCAAATGGCTCGAGATACTCTAAGTTAGGTTTACCTTGCTGAAGTAACTCATAACACGTTTTTCCATGACATTTAACTACTAGAACCCGATTAAGCGTGTAACATGCATTTGCAACTACCTCATTCCAAACCTAGATAGGCAGTTTCGAGTCTGCTAGCATAGTTCGTGCTGTCTCTATTAAGCTGTGATTCTTTCGTTCAGTAACACTGTTCATCTGAGGAGTGTATGCAGAGGTAAATTGATGCACAATTCCTTTATCCTTGTAGTAGGCCTCCATCCACTCATTCTTGAATCGGTTCCATTGTCTGAGCGCACTTGACATACCTTCAGCTGTATAGGGACTCCAGTGTAGTTACTAATTCCTTGAAGGATTCAAATGTTTCTGATTTGGACTTCAGAAACATTACCCAAGAGAATCTTGAGTAGTCATTAGTGACTACGTAGCAGTACAATTGCCTACGATGCTTCTTGTACTAACTGGACCAAACAGATCCATGTGAAGAAGTTCAAGAGGAAGTTCGATGGAATGAACTTTCTTTTCCTTATGAGACTTCTTCGTCTATTTACCCTTCTTAAAGTTGGATGTTTTTGACATTGAGTCCCTCACTAGATCATTCTGGATCAAGTGATTCATCTTCCGAGGATTTATATGTCCCATTCTCCTATGCCAGGAGATGGAATCGTTCTCAATAGCTTTTTACAAGATGCATTGAACTTCATGATCCGTTGTGGAGGCCGTTGAAAGGTCCAAGACATAAAGATCTTTATATCTTGAAGCTGTCATTAGGATTTGGTCCTCCGAGATCACGTAGTCCTTTTTCAGAACGTAGCACTTCTTGTTGTCAAAAACAATCCAGAAGTTGTTTTGCAGTTGTTGGACATAGTTTACCTTGTCAAACTTCACTTTCTGATTTCCTACTTCCCCTTGGGCTATGATGTACCCACCTTTGTTTCCAACGAATGAAACATGCCTTCCTTTGATTTGTTTGACGTTTGATAAGAGAGCCTTTTTCCCCGTCATGTGCCTGATGCTCCACTATCTACAATCCACATGTTAGTTTCAGCACTATAGCGAACACCCTGGACATTCAATGAAAACATTAGTTCAGGTTAGGAGCCCAAGCCTTCACTGGCTTGGGTTTCCCCGAGGCATCACACATCATAAACTCAACCCATTGACCCTTGGAGGGTGAGTGAAGCTCAGATGTCTGTTTGTCTTCATTTTCAGATACTGAGGTGGATTTTTCTTTCCATAAGCAAGATTTGTGTAAGGCCTGTTTGTGATAAACAGACGACTGACTGATAGGTTGAGCTTTGTGTTCACTATCTCTTTTAGGAGGCATCACAGAGTTCCTCTTAATAGAGCTAGGTTTTGGTTTAGGAAGTTCAACTTTCCTCCTCGGTGTCTGATAATAAGGATAATGAGGCGCAATGTGTTCGTACTCTCCACAATTGTAGCAGGATCTGCTTTCAACTTATGCTTTATTTGCTTTTTTGGATATGTAGGTGACACATGGGTGACCTTCTTCTGTTTAGATTGGTGCACTTCTTGGTTAGATGTATAGTCCGGTTTTACAAATTTAATTGCTTTACCTGATTCATATCTTTAACATTTAGTTTACCTGGACTTTGACATGAAGCATGTGATTGATTAATTTTAATGGTCTTTTTAGGTTCAGATTTGACTTTGTTTGAACCTGAATTTAAATTAACCTTTTCAAACTCTTTTTCCAGGTTAATGCAAGGCATTTTACCTATTGCCTTGGAAGTGGTCTCCTTTTGTTTAGTGCCAGATTCAATTGATTTACTTATGGAATCTGGATCACTAACAAGAGGAGTGGACACCACATGATCCTTGATGGGATTATTATTAATTGGTTTACATTTGCGTTCATCAAGATCTCATGTGGTGGTGGGACCACTTTGTAACCCAATCCCTCCCCATTGTTTCTTTCTCTCACTAAGTTTTGGATATATGAGATGAGCTTGTCTAACTGTGCAGTTTTTGTTTTAAAGAATTAACTTCTACCTCTAAAACTGCCTTTTGTTTCTTAGTGTCCTCTAGGGAGCTAAGATAGTACCTTGGTTAAATGCAACTACTTCTGTTTCCTTAAGTTGTTTGTTCAATAGTTCTATCTTTTCCTTGTAACTGTGCTCATTTTGTTTTAATACTCTATTAGCTTCAGTGCACAGTTCCAAATCCTTTACTAAGCTATCATTATGGTCTAATAACCTAGCAAATTTTAAATCTATGCTTTCTCTAAATTTATTACAATCTGAACAAGCATGATTATTGAACAATTGGTCAGTGGTACTTACCTGAGATGATGAAGAGGAATCAGCCATGAGTGCAGAGTCTGACATCTCTGGTTTTGGTGATTCTGACGTTGTTGTAGCTTTTTCTTCTTCAGGCATGTTGTTAACCATTGGTGCAGTTTCTTCAGAATTGGACATCGCGAGTTCTTCTGCTAAGTCTCCTTCACTGGCGGAATCGTCGTCTATATCTTCCACACTAGCAATGTTGGATTCTCCCGGTGAGACAAATCGAAAGCTCCAGTCCTGTCCTTCATCCTCGTTGGCAGTCAAGGCTTTAGAATCCTTACTTGATGAAGTAGGACTACTAGATGTGGTTTTATCTTGGCGGTTGAAGGAGGAGAAAGGATTTCCATTCCCAGTCTTCTTTGGCTTCACACAGTCACGTTTGAAGTGCCCTTTCTCACCACTGTTGAAACAAGTTACCTTTGACTTGTCGAATCCAAAGGTGGTGTCATTGGTTGCAACCAAGTGTTGTCCGGTCTTTTTGACAAACTTCTTAGCCCGTCGGACATCACTTGCTAAGGCCCACATGATATCCATTCGTTCCAACTCAGTCTCATCCACTTGCTCATAATCTTCATCAGCGAGGTGACAGTTCCTAATCTTTCCAGCGATTAGTCCATCATAAGAGTGGACTACAACAGCTAACAGGTCCATGTGCTCTTTAGCCACCTCAACTGTCATATTCCTGAAGTTTTCGGTCTTCAGCTTTGCTGCATTTGCTTCGGGTATAGTATGTTGGGTAGCAGACGACCATGATGTTTCTGTCTATGAAGTAGAGGTTTGAGCTGAACCAGCTGAGTTTGACACAAAGGCAGTCTGATGGTGCTCTAGATGTCTTGGCCTGAGGAGTCGCATTGTATAGAGTCGGATTCTGATCATATTTGGACATTTGGGCTGTATACTTCATCCGTAGCTCTTCCTCTCTCAGTTTCAGAATGAAATCATTGATATCTAACTTAGTTAGCATACCATTCTGTCTGAGATTTGATACGAAAGAAGCCCATTTCTCCGGTAATCCATCAGCAAAGTTGGACACTTTATCTTCCATCGAAGTCGTTACCCCATGGGTGTGCATCTCACTCATCAAGTGGTGGAATCTATCAATCACATCATCTAGGCTTTCTTTTCCCATTGAGGAGAAATTGTCGAACTGTTTCTTTAAAGCCTTAGCCTTTATGGCCTTCAATGATGTGTTTCCATCATACCTTTTCTCCAATGCATCCCATAGTTTCTTTGCTTGCGTATACTCCGAGTATTGATGGAAAATATCCTTCGGAGTAGACTGTGTAAGCAAAGCATATACTTTCTTTTCTGCATTGTGTTTTGCCTTTTGTCCATCAGTCATGCTACTTAGTGTAATTTTGACCCGTCAGCTCCAACAAGCATGATGTACCCCGACTCTATATCCTCCCACTAATTTGTATCTACTCCATTTAAGTAGATTTCAAAACGTTGCTTCCATTGTGGGTAGTCGTCTAACGTGATAAGCTTTGGGGGTTTATTATGAATTCCCACTTCGTTCTCCAATAGCAGTAGGTTTTGTATACGTGTGTCTCTTCCTGCTGTGTATGTTGAATACTGGTCCTCCATTTCAGTAAACTTAATTTTAAACAAACTGTTTTTAAGTGTGCGAATGAAGGTAGGCGATTGGACTATTCGGGCGATTGAACTATGCGGATGGTTCGATCGTGTGACTGAACTAATGAGTATGAGTTAGTCGGCCGATTGAACTAATGTGGTTGAATAGTCCAAATAGAGTTCTCAATCGTACGAATGCGTCCAATCGTGCGTATGGGGAATGCGAATGGGTTCAGTCGTGCGATTGATTCAATCGTACCACTGAAGCTGCTGTAATTCGAAAATTTCTAGGTTTAACCTGGTTTGGTTGCAAAAACTCGAATTTTCACTTACCCTAATTGCCATATGCCGGAAAAACTGAACTTTATGACCAGGAGACGTCTAAGACACCGTTTGACACAAAAGGATTGTGTTTTTAGTAAAAAAACACAATTTTTGTATCAAAAACGATTGAATCAAACATAATCAAGTGCCTGAAGCTCTGATACCACTTGTTATGATCGTGTACTGGACGATGTACTAACTAATTAACGTGAATACCGAACCAAATATGCGAAATCGTATTTGATTGGCGATCCAATCAGTGAGAACACACGTAGAAACATTATGTATTGAATCTAACATTAAGAATCGATTAGGAATTGATCTACTGCGATCTATGAACTTGGAGTATGATCTTAGAGTGTAAGGCCCCGTTCCCGGGACACTTACAGCTGGTGATTCATCGCACGTAAAACATATACTTTACATTTATTCATCAAAACATTGCAGCGGAAAACATAAAGCAAGTGGCATTTCATTTCATCCTAAAAACTTTTGCAAAATAATGCATCAATTGTCGGTTACAAATTTTATCATTGTATTACATCACAAGAGCCTTAATTAAATAGATGCCATCCAAAAGAGCTGAGTAGCCACCTCGTGCCATCCTCAGCAACGTTTACTTGCCAACTGAAAACGTATAAACGTCAGCGTCACTGAGTGAGTTCTAGTTTAATAATAAAACATACATAAATCGTTTATTTATTCCTTACAGAGTCCATACTATACGTTTTGTTTTTTCGTGATCATACATAATACGTACATACAGATAACATCGTTATTATCTTTCATTACGTTCGTTAACCATCGTTCCTTCATTACATCTTGTGACATGTACATTACCCCGAACATTGTGCACGAAGCTGGTTACTGGGCCTGAGGTCTATCATAGACCCCGAACATTGTGCACGAAGCTGACTCCAGTACCCGAGGCAAGTACATTCACCGTTCATCTTTTCGTTTCATTCCGGATCAATGCCATATGCTATACCCCGAACATTGTGCACAAAGCTGGTTACTTAGCCTGAGGTCTTACATAGACCCCGAACATTATGCACGAAGCTGACTCTAGTACCTGAGGCAAGAGGCAAGGATCCCATACATCTGGTCAATCACAAGGATTGGACCCTAGTGTACATCCTTTTGGGGTAGCTAACCCGCACACAGTTGAGCTAACACCCTTCATTGGGTGTGAACCTCTATACATTTGCTTGCAAAACTTTTTACGTTCATTCATTTGTTAATGCATGCATTCATTCATCGTGTTCCTCTTTCATTATCTTTCACTTTATGTTACATAATACTTTTGGTTCATTCATTAACATAACACGCAAAGCCATGGAAAGATAAACATTCATCATCATAGGAAGATAACATAACATACCATACATACATCATCATAGGGCATCATACATACATAACATACATCATGCATAGTCATGCACATCATCATCATCATCATCATAACATGCCTATCGTACTGTTTATGACCCCAAAAGTCAACTTATAGTCCCCCGGAATGTCCCAAGTCAAAGCCTACTTTACACATTTCCCCAAAAATCAGAAAAATAATCTAAGTCCTAGGCGCATGGACACTATGCAGGTGCATGGACACAACTCAGGCGCATGGGGAACACTTAGGCGCATGGGGACTTCTGGACGTCTTAACACTTAGTAAATTCCAGCCCAATCTAGGCGCATGGGTACTATTCAGATGCATGAACACTTAGGCGCATGGGCACTATTGGGGCGCATGGCCCTACCCTTAGTCATCCGACTAACATTTCTAGGCGCATGGGCCACCGTTCAGGTGCATGGGCAGAACTTAAACATTTCTATGTTAAAATTTGGGCACATGAGTTACTGTTTAGGTGCATGACTTACACTTGATTCTTTCTAAGGCAATTTCAGACGTATGAACACTTATCTAGGCGCATGAGCATTCTATAAACATGTTTCTAGGATATTTTCAACCCTAATCATCAAACCCATCGGTTCTAAGCATAATGTGGCTATTCTAAACATGAGTAGCCTACAAACCATCCAGACTAACATCCAACACACATATTACATACGGGTAATCACATAAACTTTGTAAAATCATTTTAATACGTTTTCAACCACAAAGATAGTTTAAAACATGTAAAAACCGGGGTCTAGAACTCACCTGGTGCAACTTGGGTGTTCTTCCTTTTAACCCGCTTCCAGAGAGTTCAAAACACCTAGAAACAACACCAAAAACACACACACCCGAGCACAAACACAACCATAAGCATACAAACACATAACCGGGATAAAACCCGACATAAAAGCATAAAAACCTTCATTCTTACCTTGAATTTGACTTCTCTTCTTCTTCTTATCTTCAACCGAGAGTTTTTTCTCTGCTCTCTCTCTCTCTCTAAAACCGAGACAAATGGTGAAGTGAGGTGAGGGTGGGCGGCCATACTCCCTTTACACCAACTTTTGAAAGTTTTGTCCTTTTTGGACACTTTTAGTCCCTCCACCAGGACTTTATTGCCTTTCTTGCTTTTATTCTTTATATCTTGATTTTTTTAAATAACCAGGTGTTACACAGAGGTCTCTGGACATCTAGGGTACGTCTAGAGTCGAAGTGTGTTCAATGCTTGCGTTTTTCCATGAATTAGGTGGTATTTATAGGTTAGGGTTGCTCATTCGGGTGACTGAACCATTAGCATGGTTCAGTCGTGCGATTGAGTCATGTGGTTGGACTTTATTGCCTTTCTTGCTTTTATTCTTTATATCTTGATTTTTTTTAAAATAACCGGGTGTTACAAGTCCACACCCCTTATATAGGTTTCGTCCCGGAAACCTGTTATTCGTCAAATAGATGAGGATAATCCTGCCTCATCTCCTCCTTAGTCTCCCATGTAGACTCGGATCCCTTCCTGTGCTTCCACTGTACACGCACAAGAGGAACCACTTTATTTTGCAGCCTCTTCTTTTTATGATCGATGATTACCACTGGTTGCTCCACATAATTGAGCCTTTCATCTACTTTGATATCCTCCAGTGGAATAATCATGTCTTCATCAGCTATACACTTTCTCAGATGAGACACATGGAATGTCGGATGAATCCCACTTAACTCATCCGGTAATTCCAACCTATAGGCCACCTATCCTACTCGAGCAATGATTCGGAAGGGCCTATATATCTTGGGCTCAACTTGCCCCGCTTCCTGAATCTGATAATTCCCTTCCAGGTGAGACCTTCAACATAACCCGGTCACCCACCTGGAACTCGATCGGTCTGCGTCGTTTATCGGCATACGACTTTTGCCTATCTTTAGCTACCTTCATGAAGGCTTTAATCTTCTTAAGCTTCTCCATCGTAGCCTCGAGTATTTCGACGCTCCCCAATTGCTTTTGCACAATATCACCCCAACAAACGGGTGTTCTGTATCGCTTACCGTATAGCATCTCGTATGGTGGCATGCCAATGCTGGCATGATAACTATTGTTGTACGAGAATTCAGCTAACGGCAAGTGGTCATCCCAAATTCCTCCAAAATCAATCACACATGCCCGAAGCATGTCTTCCAATGTCTGAATGGTCCTTTCTGATTGACCATCAGTTTGGGGATGATAAGCCGTGCTAATATGTAACCTCGTCCCCATGGCATCATGGAATTTCTTCCAGAATTTAGATGTAAACCGGGTGTCACAATCCGACACAATAGACACCAGCACACCATGACGAGTTACAGTCTCCTTGATGAACAGGTCAGCCAACCTCTCGGATGAATATGTCTTGCAGATCGGTAGGAAGTGAGCACTCTTCATCAAGCAGTCAAAAATCACCTATGGCATCGTATCCTTTCGGAGTACGCGGCAGCTTCGTAATGAAATCCATGGTTATGTGCTCCCACTTCCATTCCGGTATATCCAAGGTTGGATCTTCCCATACGGCTTTTGATGTTCTGCCTTCACTTGCAAACAAGTAAGGCATTTGCTCACATACTCCACCACGTCACGCTTCATACCCGCTCACCAATAATCCTTCTTCATGTCTTGGTACATCTTTGTGGCACCGGGATGGATAGAGTATTGGTCTTGTGAGCTTCGTCCATAATCTTCACACGTAGATTCCCGAAACGAGGAATCCACACCAGTCCAAATTGAGTTTTAACACCAAGTGTGTTTTCACTCAATTCCCCAACCAGACCTCTCATTCTTTTAGAGTTTAGATGATCTTCTTTTAATGCCTCATCCTGAAACTCCTTGACTTGCTTCATTATGTCAGAGGTCATGATTAGTTGGTATGCTTTCACCCGAATCGGCTCGGGCCTCTCCTTCCGGCTAAGAGCATCGGCCACCACGTTGGCTTTGCTCGGATGGTAATGGATCTCGCAATCATAATCCTTTATAAGCTCCAACCATCGCTTCCGCCTCATGTTCAAATCTTTTTGCTCGAAGAAGTACTTCAAGCTCTTGTGGTCGGTGAAGATGGTGTACTTTTTTCCATACAGATAGTGCCTCCAAATCTTTAGTGCAAAGACCACGACCGCTAGTTCCAAGTCATGAGTTGGGTAGTTGACCTCATGAACCTTCAGCTGTCGGGATGCGTAAGCTATAACTTTTCCTCTTTGCATTAACACACACCCCAACCCCAAGTAAGAAGCGTCTAAATACACCACCAAATCTTCGCTTCCATCGGGTAACGACTAGATAGGAGCTTGAGTCAACCTCGCCTTCAACTCCTCAAATGCCTTCTCTTGAGCCTGACCCCATACATACTTTACATCTTTCCGGGTCAACTTAGTCAGTGGAGAAGCAATCTTAGAGAAGTCTTGGATAAATCTCCTATAGTAGCCCGCCAAGCCCAAGAAACTACGAATCTCGGATGGCGTCTTTGGAGACTTCCATTGCGTCACTGCCTTTACCTTAGTCGGGTCCACCATAATCCCATCGGGATTCACCACATGACCTAAGAACTGAACTTCGCGTAACCAAAACGCGCACTTGGAGAATTTTGCATACAACTTCTCCCTTCTTAACGTCTCCAGAACCTCCCAAATATGACCGTCATGCTCAATCTCACTCTTTGAATAACTCAGGATATCATCAATGAACACAATCACCGATTTATCTAACATTGGCCGACACACTCCATTCATCAGATCCATAAAAGCAGCTGGCACATTGGTCAATCCAAATGACATAACGAGGAACTCATAGTGACCGTAGCGCGTGCGAAAAGCTGTTTTAGGAATGTCCTGCTGTTTCACTTTTAGTTGATGGTAACTAGATCAGAGATCTATCCTCGAAAACCAACTGGCACCTTGGAGCTAATCAAACAGATCGTCTATTCTTGGTAGGGGGTATCGGTTCTTCACGGTCAACTTGTTCAACTCTCGGTAGTCAATACACATCCTCATACTACCGTCTTCTTCTTCACAAATAATACCGGAGTACCCCATGGAGAGATACTCGGTCTAATGAACCCCTTTTCTAGCAGTTCTTGCAACTGCTCCATTAACTCTTTCATCTCAGTCGGAGCCAACCGGTATGGTGCCTTGGCAACGGGTTGAGCACCGGTATCAGTCATTTGGAACTCAACCTCGCGATCTGATGGCACACCGGGTAAGTCTTCCGGAATACATCCAGAAAGCCGCGCACCACCGGTACTTCGGATAATGCGGTACTGACGCTCCACATCTTTTATGTATGCCAAGTAGGCATACATCCGCGTCTCATGCACTTTCCCGCCACCACCATCGAATCACCCTCGGGATGTCGTGACACGATCACCCAAACCGTCACCTCATTTCCGTCAAGCATTGTCAATTGGATCATCTTCTTGCGACACACGATATTTGCCTCTAGTTGCTAACAAGTCCATCCTTAGTACTACATCAAATCCACTAGGGGTATCACGTGTACTTAGCAGCAAACCTATTGCCTTCTAGTTATATGGCACAGTCCTCTATCACCTCAGTAATTCTAGTGACTTACCATAACAGTTTCTACTTTGAACGTCTCACCAATACATCTACTCCCATTGAGAAATAGCACCGAAGGCATCAGAAAATAAAACTCCTACTAGCACCAGAATCAAACAACACAGATGCAAGAGTTTGGTTTACTAGACAAACCTGACACACATGTCGGGTTCTTCCTAGCCTCCTCCCGAGTCATCGTGAAAGCTCGGGTGCTTGCCTTCTGCCCTTCTCCTCCGCCTTCTTCACCCTGTTGGACCAAAAGAACCAATGAGCCAAGATCAGAAAACCTCTAAGTCCCACATGGTATCACAACAACTGCTGAAAGCTTCATCAGCAGTTTGACAAGTGCTGAAGACTTCAACAGCTGAAGATCAAGTGCTGAAGACTTCAACAGCTGAAGACTAAAGTGCTGAAGTACAACAGCTGAAGAACACAAGTACTGAAGCTGAACAGCTGAAGAACACAAGTACTGAAGCTGAACAGCTGAAGAACACAAGTGCTGAAGCTGAAAGACCAAAGTACTGAAGTACAACAGCTGAAGAGTTACAAGTGCTGAAGATCAACAACTGATGTACAAAGTCTGAAGACAAAGACTGAAGACATCAGCTGATGATATCTACTGAAGTCATCAGCTGATGAAACATCTGAAGGTCAAAGTCTGAAGATCAAGTACTGAAGCCTCAGTAGTTTGTCACAACTGCTGAAGAGTACTTCTTCAGTAGTTGTGATATCAGTAGTTTTGTATTTCTAGTTTCAGTAGTTTTGTAAAACGACTGAAGAGCTTGTTCTTCAGTCGTTGTAGTTTCAGTAGTTATTTCAGTAGTTATAACAACTGATAACACTAGAACTTTTTGTAAGAAGATGTCAGCTGTTTTGACATCTTCAGTAGTTGTGTTTCAGTTGTAATAAATCTGTTAGATGTCACTATCAAGTGACATCAGCAGACGTCACATCTCTTTATAAGAGGTGTCGACCTAATCATAATGTGACATTCTGTTACCACGAAAGCGAATATTGAATGAAATATATTTGCAGATATTCTCTCTCTCTATAACCGTCTTTGTTCTTCATTGAATATTGTTTTGTTCTTGTGAATCGACTAATTCATTGTTTGAATTCCGCTGCAATACTCTTCAATCAATCAAACATAGATCACTGATCCTAACAAGTGGTATCAGAGCAAGGTTAATCATTGATCGATCTAACAATTGATCATTGAAACTGCTAATTGATATCTGTGTTTGATTGAATTAGCGTATTTGCAAGAACTGGTTATAGATAATTGAATTTCTGCCGCTTTCGTTCATTTATTTTGAGATCTTCTGGTTCAATTGGTTGTTGCGTTGTTGTTCTAAATCTGTTTTAGTTTAACTGAATTTGATTGAATCCGAATGACGACTCCTTCTAATGATCCTCACAATACCGGTTCCTCAACCAAGCCTCCGATGCTGGTTAGGACCGAGTATAACATATGGCAACGAAGAATGCTTCATCACCTGTCTGTTAACAGTTCAGGTTGTTGGACATCTGTGGTACATGGACCACATAAGCCTATGGTGAACAATCCGGAAACCAATCAAATGGTTCCGAAGAAGAAGGAACAATACTCTGATGAAGATCGGAAACTATTTGAGATTGATGCTAAAGCCCATGGAATTCTGGCCATGGCACTGCCTAATGAAATCTATTCAGGGCTTATGCATCATGAAACTGCTCATGATCTCTGGAATGCCCTGAAGGAACAATTCGGTGGCACTGATGAGGTCTTAGCAAACAATAGAGAGATCCTTGCCCAACAATATGAGACATTCTCTCATAGAAAGGGTGAGACACTGACTCAACAGTTTGAGCGTTTTTCCTGCTTGATATCTGAGCTGAAAATGGTGAAACAGGAATACACCAATAGCCAGATGAACAACAGATTCCTCAGATCACTGCCTGAGAGATGGGACACATACACTATTGTCCTACGCTCCAGTGCAAATCTAGAAGGCCTATCTCTCACCCAACTTCATGGGAAACTGCTTACATTTGAAAGAGAGATAGAGCAGAAGAGGAAACTGTCCTCATCAGGAAAGCTCACTGATGACTTTGTACCAGGCAATACTGCCTTGGTTGGTCATGAGTCAGAATATGCTGCATCTGAAAGCAATTATGATGAGCATATAGATTTCTCTTCAAATAGTTCTGATCATGCATTTGTTGGTATTGAGAGTCATTCTGGCAGTAATAGTGACAATTTATGCTTCATCATGGATGATCTGAAAGGAATAGCTGATGATGATCTAGAAGAGATGGATATTCTGAGCCAGATGGCACTGATTAATATCAGATCTCAGAAGTTCTACAAGAGAACTGGCAGGAAATTTCCTGGACTCTCTGGCAAAACCAAAGTTGGTTTTGACAAGAGTAAGTTGAGGTGTCACAAATGCCAAAGGCTAGGACACTTTGCAAGAGAGTGTAGATCAACTGGATCTAACTCTTCTGCACCCTTTGTGACTTTTCCTAGTACTAGTCCACAAAACAGAGGGCAACATCCTGCTGGTTTGGTCATTATTCACATCCTAGATCTCCTGCATACTTTGTTCCCCAGGGTCAAATGTCATATCCTTATCCCTGCTATTATGTGCCTCAACCAAATTCTGTTCAAGCTCCAATTGCACAACAACCACAAGCATTGCCTGAACCACAGCCTTCCCAATCTCATCAACAAACTCAACCTCAACAACACAGCTTCTTCACCCCAGGAGTTGTTGACTGGAGCAGTTTACCAGATGACATGTCTGGTCATGAACAACTGTTCTCAGGTGCTGGTCAACATGGTGGTGACAGTCCCTTGGAAATCTAGCTCTTATGGCTTTGGATTCTGCTGATACTTCATCCTCTAATGCCTCTACACCAAAGGTATCACAGGTATCCTCTGAGGCAAAAGCCAAATTATGTTCTGACACATGCATAGCAGCATTTGCATCTATTAGAGAAGCAAATGTAGCTTTAATCAACAAGAACATTGAGCTAGAACAAATAATTTCCAAAAACAAAGCTGAATTTGAGTCTGTGCTTAATGATAAAAATGATGAGATTTACAAACTGAAATGCCAAATAACTGATGATAAGGCTAGGGAAGAGATACTTCTAGAGAAGTATAAAGATCTCAAAGAAACCTTTGCAGTTACCCAGGTAGAGTGTGATAGATGGGTACAATCATGCAAAGGTTTTGAAATGCTTCTTAGTAAGCAATCTGCTTCCAATGTGAAGTTTGGCATTGGTTACAATCACACTGCTCCACCTACAGATTTTACTCCAAGAGCAGAGGTAGAATCTGATGGTGAGAGTGATAACCATCCATCTCATCATGTGATCTACTTTCTGATACAGCACAATCAGAAGTAGCAGTCAGCATCAAGCCCTCTCTGAACCTATCAGCTGATGTTGATGGTTCAAATGCTGACACTCACATGATCAATGAGTTGATCAACTCAGGAGTTAATTCTGAAAGTCCTGAAAGGACTAGAGAGCAGGATTTAACACCTGAAGTTCAAACTCCAACTGCTGTCAGTACTGAAGAGAAGAAAACTGTCAGTAGAAAGAGTTTGAAGACTACTAAAGAGGCAGTCAAGAAAGCAAACAATGCTTCCAAAGCATGAAGAGCAAGTCTCAGTTGTTTCACCCTCTTTAGTTGATGATCAACCTAAGATGAAGAAGAAACCATGTGAAGTATGTGGTTTGTTCAATCATCTTACAGATGATTGCTGGTACAAAAGAGGTTCCAAACTCAAACAAAAAGAAGAAATTAAAGAGAAAATGGTAAAAATGAAAACTGAGTTTGAGACCACATTTGTATCAGCAACATCAAATCCTGTAACCCTTAAGTCCTCAAAGAAATCCAAAAAGGAAGGGGTTAAACAGGTGACAGCTGAGAGTGCTCAGAAGAAGAAGGTGCAACATAGGAACTTATCAAACTCCACTGGCAATGTGTCTGATGAGCTGAAAGCTTTATCACAAAATCAGACACAGCTGGTTATGATGGTTCAACATCTGTTGGGTAGAGTTAACCAACTAGATGCTCCTATGTTGAAACCACAGAAAAGGAGATCCAAGCCAAAGGATTCTCTTCTTCACCATCTTCTTCCTCTCAGGCTGTTGTTTCAAATAAACCTGTTAGTTTACCATCTATTGATGAGACCAGGCCCAAAACCAAAAAGGTTTGGGTCTCTAAAACTAACTGATTGTTTATTTTGCAGGGTTCTCCAACATGCCAAAGTAGCATCTGGTATGTAGACAGTGGGGGATCTATGCACATGACTGGGAACAGCTCTCTTCTTCATGACTACTCTCAAGGAAAGAAGGGATTTGTTTCTTTTGGCAATGATGCTAGGGGTTACATCATTGTAAAGGCTTTGTCTCCAATGGAGAAATCAAATTTGATGATGTTAATCATGTGGAAAATCTCAAGTACAATCTCTTGAGTGTCAGTCAAATGTGTGATAAAGGCCATGTTGCTCTTTTCACCAGTCAGAACTGTAGGATTCTGTCATCCAAAGTTTTGCACTTGATTGACAAGGTGTTGGATGATCACACTCTCCTGAGAGCCAACAGGACAGAAGAGTGTATGCCTTAGATCTTTCCAAGAAAATAGATCTCAAAGGCAATCCTTGCCTATTTTCCAAAGCCTCTTCTCAAGAATCTAAACTGTGGCACAGAAGGCTGGGTCATGTTAATTTCAAAAACATGAATCAGCTTATCCACAATAGTTTAGTCAGAGGCTTACCAATAAGGAGTTCCACTGTGATGAAACCTGCACTGCTTGTTTAAAAGGAAAACAACACAAAGTCTCATTCCCTCCTATTGAAGAACCTAAGTCCACTGCCTGCTTGCAATTACTGCATATGGATCTATTTGGTCCTGTGAGAGTGATGAGCATGGCAAAGAAGAAATACTGTCTGGTAATGTGGATGATTACTCCAGATTTGTATGGACTTTCTTTCTACATTCAAAGGATGAGGTTGCTCAGAAAGTTATTAACTTTGTGTTGTATATTGAGAAGCAGTATTCCCTTCCAGTCAAGTGTATCAGGAGTGATAATGGAACTGAATTCAGGAATCATACACTTGATGAATTCTATCTCTCAAAGGGAATCAAAAGGCAGTTTAGCATCCCCAGGACTCCAGAACAAAATGGAGTAGTGGAGAGAAAGAACAGGACCCTCATTGAAGCTGCAAGGTCCATGCTGGCTGACTCTGGTTTGCCACTGACCTTTTGGGCTGAAGCTGTCAACACAGCTTGCTATGTGCAGAATAGAGTTTTAGTAAATCAGAGGTTGATGAAGACTCATATGAAGTTCTCCATCATTTGGCTCCTCTGACTTCATTTTTCAAAGCATTTGGATGTCCCTGTTTTATTCTCAACACAAAGGATCAACTCCATAAATTTGATCCTAAGGTGGATGCTGGGTATTTTGTTGGTTATTCATCTACTTGCAAGGCATACAGAGTCTTCAACTGCAGAACAAAGATAGTTGAAGAGACTCTGCATGTGAAGTTTAATGAATCTCCTTTGGACAAGATTCCACAAAACCCTGTGGAGTTGTTTGATTTGGACATATTGCAATATGTTCCTTATCAACCTCCAGCTGTTGCAGATCCTGTGGCTCAATCATCTTCTGCAGCATGTCTTCCACCTGGTGGTATTGATGATGATGATGATAATCAATACTCACCTATTCAAGTTTAGTGACCAACTGCCTGTGTCTGCTAAACTTGATGTTCCTGTAGCTTCAGCAGTTCCATCCACAACAAATGCTGATGAGATCTCTGTTTCCTCTGCATCTTTTGAGTTACCATCAATTCTTGGTTTCAAGAGTCTACATCAACATCTGCTGCTGCTGAAGGTTCTACAAACACTTGCACAGATCTCATTGTTTATCAAGAACTGAAGAATCACCCCATGTCTCAGATTATTGGTGATATCAATGCTGGTGTTTCAACCAAAAGTCAATTGTCTAACTTCTGCTTCTATGCTCTCTTCATCAGTCAGCTAGAGCCAAAGAACTACCATGTTGCTTTGAGAGACAATGGATGGGTTGAAGCTATGCAGCTTGAGCTACTTCAGTTCAAGAAACAGCAAGTGTGGGAACTTGTTCCTCTTCCCCAGGTAAGTGTGCAATAGGCACTAAATGGGTGTTTAGGAATAAAACCGATGAAAATGGGCTTATTGTTAAGAACAAGGCTAGACTGGTTGTACAGGGGTTTTCACAAGAAGAAGGTATTGATTATGATGAAACCTTTGCCCCTGTAGCCAGACTAGAGGCAATCAGATTGTTCTTAGCCTATGCTGCATTCCACAATCTTAAAGTTTTTCAAATGGATGTTAAAAGTGCATTTTTATATGGTAAAATAAAGGAAGAAGTTTATGTGTGTCAACCACCAGGCTTTGAGGATAATAAACATCCTGAATGGGTGTACAAACTTGATAAGGCTCTTTATGGGTTGAAACAAGCTCCTAGAGCCTGGTATGAGACACTCTCTACTTTTCTTCTTAAGAATAATTTCACTAGAGGCTCCATTGATAAAACTTTGTTTATTAAGAAGGTGGATCAGCATAAGCTACTTGTTCAGATTTATGTTGATGATATTATTTTTGCATCCTCTGATCCCCAGTTGTGTGATGATTTTACAACATTAATGAAAAAGAGGTTTGAAATGAGTGCAATGGGAGAATTACAGTTCTTTCTAGGCTTGCAAATCAAACAAAAGGCTGATGGAACCTTTATTCATCAGTCAAAAATACAAAAGATCTTTTGAATAAGTTTGATTTACAAAACTGTAAGCCCTGTTCTACTCCCATGTGCAACACCACACAACTGGATGCTGATCAGAAAGGTAAAGCTGTTGATGAAACGCTTTACAGATGTATGATTGGGTCCTTGATGTATCTAACAGCTTCTAGACCAGATATTATGTTTGCTACATGTGTTTGTGCTAGATTTCAGGCTGCTCCTAAAGAGTCTCATTTGATTGCAGTCAAGAGAATCTTTAGATATTTGCAAGGTACAAATCTCTAGGTTTATGGTATTCCACTGGACACTCTTGCAAATTAGTTGCTTTTTCAGATAGTGACTATGCAGGGTGCAAGTTAACTAGAAAGTCAACTTCTGGTGGTTGTCAATTCCTAGGCAACTGTTTGATTTCTTGGCAGAGTAAGAAACAAACATCTGTTGCTACATCAACTGCTGAGGCCGAGTACATTGCTGCTGCAAGTTGCACCTCTCAGGTACTCTGGCTTCAGAACCAACTTCTGGATTATGGCATTACAGAGACTAAGACTCCATTGTTAATGGATAGTGCTTCAGCTCTGTGTATTGTCAAAAATCCAGTCCAGCACTCTAGGACCAAACATATAGAGATCAGACATCATTTTATTCGGGATTGTTTTGAAAAAGGTCTGATTGATCCTAAGTTTGTGCCTAGTGCTGATGAGCTTGCAGATATTTTTACTAAGCCTTTGGATAGTTCTACTTTCCAAAACCTTGTGTTAAGGCTTGGTATGCTGCAGCTAGAATAAGTGACAACTACTGATGATTTCAGTAGTAATTACTGGTGATCATTGGTACCATGTCACATATAAGTACTGATGAGTCCTTTCACCTTCAGTAGTTTTTATAACTACTGATGGCTAAATGCCTCACAAGTACTGAAGTACTTTATCTGTTCCAAACTACTGATGTAGTTACAACTACTGATGTAGTTACAACTACTGAAATCAGTACAAACAGATAAGTACTGACGTCCTATGAACACCTGAAAAGCAGATGCAAAGTCTGATGAGTAAGTGTTGAGGACAGTATGAAACAGCTGAAAGGCTATGAATTGACGAAAACTACTGAAGAAACTTTCTCTTCAGTTGTTTCAACAACTGCTGTTTCATTCTAAACAACTGAAGCAAAACCATGTCTTCAGTAGTTTTATAACTACTGATGACTAATACCAAGTCTTCAGTTGTTTACAACAGCTGATGACAAAACCACTGTCTTCAGTAGTTTCACAACTACTGATGACAAACACCAAGTCCTCAGTTGTTTCAATCATCTGAAGTCAAACCACGGTCTTCAGTAGTTTTCTAACTTCTGATGCCTAACACCACGACTTCAGCTGTTTCAACGTCTGAAAGGATAATACCATGTCAACAGTCGTTTAAAACTACTGATGACTAACACCACATCCTTCAGTCGTTTTCTTACCCGTACCCTATAAATATCCCTGACCTAATCCTTCAATGCTTCATCTTCTTCAAACCTAACGTTCCTCTCCAAAACTTCTCTCTTCTCAATGGCGTCCATGCAAATTAAACCGCGACACAACTGTGTTGCCTACCTTACTAAATCGCCTGTCTGGGATAAGTTCGATACTGCTATCGATCTTATGGTTCAGTCCCAATACAAAACGGCATTTCTTTTGAATCCCATTCTCCATGCCAAATCCCTCCAACAATTTTGGATGAGCGTTACTATTACCACTGGGGAGAACAACACACCATCTCTCCAGTCGGTCGTTAACAACAAAGAAATGGTCATCACTCCTACAATAATCTGCCAAATTCTTTCTCTGGATGATGCTATTTCTCCTGCTGGATATCCCAAGGGCACCACAGATCTATCCTTTGCCCAACATGGATATCAAGGCAATCTCAGTGCCTCCACTATCATGAAGAAACACTTCCATGACGCTGAACGCCTAATTTTTCACATGGTGAATGTATGTTTGGCTCCTAAGACTTCGTCTTGGGATCAAATGTCGACAAAGTGGCAGCAGGTAATGTATTCTATTCTTGAGCAACAACCGTTAAACTTTTCAGAAATAATATTTTCGGAGCTCAAGGATATGGCTCAAAAACTAACTGTTAACCGTTGGATACTATATCCACGGTTCATAATGGCCATCATTACAAACCAGCTTAATGCTGAGGGACTTGTTGGCTTGGGAGTCCCTGCTACGGCTGTTCTGCCGGAAGTATACTCCCGGCACAACTCTGACCAGACACTCAAATTGGCTGCCAAGCTGCGCAAACCCACGCAGCTGGAACCCACAGCCACCACCTCCAAATCAAAAGTCCCCACCAAACCCACCAAAAGAAACCAAAACGGCTACTCAGGGAATTGAGTCCCCTGAGGATGCCCCTGCAACACAAACGCAGGTATATCCACTAGTCCAACCCCCTAGTGGATACAAGACTCTTCCAGCCATAGCCGCTCAGGCTTCCTCTCAACAGGAGCCTGCAGCAACCACACAAGGGGTACCTACACATCTGGGATCTTCCTCACTTGAGGGATTGCCATTGAAAAGCACCAACCTCCCCAGGTGCACACTGCTTCTATCCCTTCACCCCATCCAACCGCCCCTCATAGCCCAACTTTAATAGTTGCACAAGTGCTGACTCAACTGCACTCCTCACCCCCTCCCCAGAAACCACTTACTACTGGGAACACCTCTACAATTGAGGGGGAGGAACACAGTGCAATTGAGAACCCACAGCACAGGGGTTTACCACTTCTATCTCCTGGTGTAGATAAGGAGTTAGAATATCTAGTGAGGCTGCCACCTCTTCTGAATCAGCACATGATCAGAATGAGGCTGGTAACATTGCTAAGACCTCACTAGAGGCAACAGCTGATGATGGACATTGTCCTGAGGCTGGAAGTCCCCAGTACCAAGCAAAAGGGGCACATGCAACAACTGGTCTACACCCAGTGCATGTAAATCCTGCTCCAAGCAGGAGGTCAGATGATTCAGCTTTGGCTGATGATGACCTGGGCTTTTTCTACGATGTTCTTGCCCAGAACACAATCCTTGAAGAGAAAGTCAGTAGGCTGCAAAACCTACTTGACCAACTCTCACAAGGAGAAAGACCATCTGCCTCCACCAACCCACAGATGGCACCTTCAGTTGAAGGTTCCCCAAACACTGAGCCACTCCAAACTCAACCACCTGCCTCTGCTTCAGGCCCTATTTCTCAGGAACAGAACCCTCCTGAGCAAATAGGTGCTGTACTTCAAAATTCCCTCCCTCTCATCACACCATAATCACTGATATTGTGACTAAAGCCATTGATGAGAGGCTTTCCTCAACTTTACAACCCTTGATTGATGCTGCTGTGCAAAAGACACTTTCTGCGGTACAACCCCTTCCTCCAATGCATCCAAAAGGGGGAGAGTACTGCAGTGAAAGAAAAGAAGAGGAAAAGAACAGAGGAAGAGAAGGAAGAGAAGCAAGCCCAAGAGGAGGAGAAAGAAAAGCAACCACTGCTCACTTACAAGCGAAAGAAAAGTGCTGATGATCATACTGCTGAAGACAAATCCTTGGAAGAGCTGGTAAAAGAAGCTGACACTACACACAGCCGATCCATGGATAAAATAATTGAACAACTCTTCAGGCAAGGGTTTGATACAGCCACATTGGATAGTGAGATCAGAAGGTTGGAAGTGCAAGAGATCAAACCCGATGGGCTGGGTATGATGCTCTTGAAAAAAGAGATTGGAGATCATGATACGCTTCATTGCAAAATACTTAGGAAGATCTTAATGGAGATTCGCGCGTGGACCAGGGACAGTATTCTGGCTATAGCCACCAGAATCTGTCTGTCTGAGCAATTCCACAAGGGGATTATTGTTGAAGCCCTTGATGAGGCTGGGGTTGTAAAAGGTTGGAAATGGCTAAACTTACAAAGGCGAAACTTACTACAAAGATGCTGGATCAACCTTCCCTTCCACCCACTCAAACACAGCCTACCCCTCAAATCTCCAAACCAATCTCTAAGCCAAAGTCCAAACATCCTCATTCTTCAAAACCAATTCCCTTACCAACCTAACCATCATCCAGTGATGCACCTAGAAGGAGGAGAAGGGTGCTGAGGATGGAAGAAGAAGAAGAAGAAGAGGATGAAGATGATAGTCTGCCACTCTCTGCTGTTCTAAAGCTACCAAAACCCAGAAGTCAACCCATGATCACACCTGACTCTCAAAGGGAATGGTTAGAGTCAAGATAGAAGATGAAGAACAGCAGAAACAGCATGATGAGCAACTATTGAAGATGGTTGACAAGGAATTTCCTCAGTCATCATCTATACAAGCCATGAAAGGGCATGCTCAGAGGCTGTACACTCTCAGGCACACTTTTCAGTATCAGAAGGAGAGAGTGAGAGTATGGCCAGACCCCAGGATGAGTTCTAGAATCCATAAAAGAACTATCCACACAGATACAATGGCCAGGTTAGAAAAACAATAGATTCTACCATCATGTTGGCCATTGTAGTCACACCTTGGGAAATCATTGATGAATTCAAGAAAGCTCATCAAGCAAAGATGACCCCTCAAGCCTTACTAGAAAACAAGATGATTAAAAAGGGGTTGTTATATAAAAAGCTTGAAGACATCCAGAAGAATGAGCTCCAGTTACTCCTTGAAGGCACCCATCCTGATGAATTTGTCTATAGGGAGGTAACTACAGTGGAGCTTAAAAATGGCAGGACCATGAAGTACTTATCTGAGTACTATGGTCTAGAGTTCTTCTTCGAAGGAGGAGTAGAAGAACTCTCCAAGGAGGAACAAGTTGTTCTCCTTGAGGCCTATGTTCGAGAGTCATACAGACTCATTATGGGGAAGTAAATCTCATGAATGGGATAACAACTCTGTGTCCAGTTCCCCAAAACAGAGTTCCCATTCATACCTTGCCAAACAAATATCTGAGATTTCTTCCCAGGCCGGAGCTTACATGGGTCATCTTCTCTACTGATCAAGAAGGAAAAAGACCAACATTTTGCCAACAATAAGTGGGATAATAAATAATTTAGAGGTTTTGGCTGCATCGGTTCAGGGGGAGTTTGTTGGACCAAAAGAACCAATGAGCCAAGATCAGAAAACCTCTAAGTCCCACATGGTATCACAACAACTGCTGAAAGCTTCATCAGCAGTTTGACAAGTGCTGAAGACTTCAATAGCTGAAGATCAAGTGCTGAAGACTTCAACAGCTGAAGAACTAAAGTGTTGAAGTACAACAGCTGAAGAACACAAGTACTAAAGCTAAACAGCTGAAGAACACAAGTACTGAAGCTGAACAGCTGAAGAACACAAGTGCTGAAGCTGAAAGACCAAAGTACTAAAGTACAACAGCTGAAGTGTTTATAAGTGCTGAAGATCAACAACTGATGTACAAAGTCTGAAGACAAAGACTGAAGACATCATCTGATGATATCTACTGAAGTCATCAGCTGATGAAACATCTGAAGGTCAAAGTTTGAAGATCAAGTACTGAAGCCTCAGTAGTTTGTCACAACTGCTGAAGAGTACTTCTTCAGTAGTTGTGATATCAGTAGTTTTATATTTCTAGTTTCAGTAGTTTTGTAAAACGACTGAAGAGCTTGTTCTTCAGTCGTTGTAGTTTCAGTAGTTTTATATTTCAGTAGTTATAACAACTGATAACACTTAGAACTTTTTGTAAGAAGATGTCAGCTGTTTTGACATCTTCAGTAGTTGTGTTTCAGTTATAATAAATCTGTTAGATGTCACTATCAAGTGACATCAGCAGACGTCACATCTCTTATATAAGAGGTGTCGACCTAATCATAATTGTGACATTCTGTTACCACGAAAGCGAATATTGAATGAAATATATTTGCAGATATTCTCTCTCTCTATAACCGTCTTTGTTCTTCATTGAATATGTTTTGTTCTTGTGAATCGACTAATTCATTGTTTGAATTCCGCTGCAATACTCTTCAATCAATCAAACATAGATCACTGATCCTAACAACCCGAAACTCTCGGCGCTTGGCTTCTTACACTCCCTGCTCATGTGACCACTTCCCCCGTAGTTGAAACACTTCATGCATCCACAATCTCTAGCCATATGGCTAGACTTCCCACAATTCAAACAACATTCGACCCCCATCTACACTCACCACCGTGCTCCTTCCCGCACTTGCCACACTTCTCCAACCCAGCACAAGATGTGACCACACGTCGGTCACCTACCCTCGCCGCCTTATTGTTTGGAGCGGCTCTACCACATCCAAACCGTTTCCCATTCCAGTTTCTCCCATCCCTACTTGTCTTCTTCTCCTCAGCCAGTACCACCTCACGCTCATCATATAGTCTACCGGTCAAATCAACCACCGACCTAAAAGTTCTTGGCCAGGCGGCGATCATATGCCTACGGATATCCGCCGGCAGTCCCTGGATATATCTCTTAATCTTTCGTGACAGTGGTGTCACCTGATCGGGCACCAGTCGTGCCATTTCATTGAATTTCGTGGTGTACTCTTGGGGTGTCATAGTTCCCGCCTCTAGTTGCAGAAACTCTCTCTCGACCTTGTCCATTTCCCGGTGAGGACAAAACTCCTCGATCACCAACTTTTTCAACTCCGACCATCTAATTCTCCCGATCGCCTGACTACCCTTAGCTTGGACTATTGTCCCACCCACACAGAGCCGAGTCTACGAATGAGTGGGTAGCGAACTTAACCTTCTGGTCTTCTCGGCACTCGCTGATATCAAGTACCGCCTCCATTTCCCTCACCCACCGTGAGCAGCAGCAGCAGTGCCGTTTCCATCGAAAGTAGGGGGTTTGCATCTCATAAACACCCCGTAGTTGCAGCCTCGGGTCGCCTCCGACGCGGGCTCTTCTTCCTCTTCCTCATCATCGGATGGAACTGTCTCAGTCTCGGGCTGTCTTCTTTCGCCCGTAGGTCCACTCCTTTCCTTCTCTCTCCCTCTCTAACTGCCTTTATCACTTCAATCACCACAGACGGTAGGATCGTCTACATGACTTGGTGCACTTCTTCCACCACCGCCTCCTTCACTGAGGCTCTTAGGTTAGCACTCTCATCTCCGGCCTCCGGTGAGGAGTTTCTGGTTCTACATGAACCACTTTCTCGACTCTGGGTCTCCCCTCTTGGGTTGCGGTTCGGCATCGTGACCTCCACCATGAGAGGCTTTCGAAGATCTACCACCAGCCATCACCTAACACACTGAAAGATTCAAACACCAACACGGTCATTCAAGGTAACAGCTCAGTTATGCCAAGTATAGTAAGTCCCTAATTACAGTGGTCAGTTGTGATTAGCAACCTACTTTACTCTTCATACCTTGAGCATTACCTGTCCTGACTACATTAGTATTTAAATCTACATACAACACATAACCACATACCATGCGCACATAAACAGGTTAACATTACGAAAATACCAGATGGCACGCAGCTACTCAGATTGGCATCCCATTCCCATTCCGTCCTATTTTCAGTTGTAAGGCCCCGTTCCCGGGACGCTTACAGCTGGTGATTCATCGCACGTAAAACATATACTTTACATTTATTCATCAAAACATTACAGCGGAAAACATAAAGCAAGTGGCATTTCATTTCATCCTAAAAACTTTTGCAAAATAATGCATCGATTGTCGGTTACAAAATTTTATCGTTGTATTACATCACAAGAGCCTTAATTAAATAGATGCCATCCAAAAGAGCTGAGTAGCCACCTCGTGCCATCCTCAGCAACGTTTACCTACCAATTGAAAACGTATAAAGGTCAGCGTCACTGAGTGAGTTCTAGTTTTATAAAAAACATACATAAAATCGTTATTTATTCCTTTACAGAGTCCATACTATACGTTTCGTTCGTTCGTGATCATACATCATACGTACATACAGATAACATCGTTATTATCTTTCGTTACGTTCGTTAACCATCGTTCATTCATTACATCTTGTGACATGTACATTACCCCGAACATGGTGCACGAAGCTGGTTACTGGGCCTGAGGTCTATCATAGACCCCGAATATTATGCACGAAGCTGACTCCAGTAGCTGAGGCAAGTACATTCACCGTTCATCTTTTCGTTTCATTCCGGATCAATGCCATATGCTATACCCCAAACATTGTGCATGAAGCTGGTTACTGGGCCTGAGGTCTTTCATAGACCCCGAACATTGTGCACGAAGTTGATTCCAGTACCTGGGGCAAGCGGTAAGGATCCCATACATGTGGTCAATCACAAGGATTGGACCCCAGTGTGCACCCTTCTGGGGTAGCTAACCCGCACACAATTGAGCTAACACCCTTCATTGGGTGTGAAACTCCATACATTTTCTTGAAAGACTTTTTACGTTCATTCATTCATTAATGCATGCATTCATTCATCATGTTCCTCTTTCATTATCTTTCACTTTACGTTACATAATACTTTCGATTCATTCATTAACATAACACGTAAAGCCATGGAAAGATAAACATTCATCATCATAGGAACATAACATAACATACCATACATACATCATCATATGGCATCATACATACATAACATACATCATGCATAGTCATGCAACATCATCATCATCATCATCATAACATGCCCATCATACTGTTTATGACCCCAAAAGTCAACTTATAGTCCCCCGGGAATTTCCCAAGTCAAAGCCTACTTTACACATTTCCCCCAAAAATCAGAAAAATAATCTAAGTCCTAGGCGCATGGACACTATGCAGGCACATGGACACTACTTAGGCGCATGGGGAACACTTAGGCGCATGGGCCACTATCAGGCGCATGGGGACTTCTGGACGTCTGAACACTTAGTAATTTCCAGCCCAATCTTGGCACATGGCTACTATTCAGACGCATGAACACTTAGGCGCATGGGCCATTTGGGCGCATGGCACTATTGGGGCACATGGCCCTATCCTTAGTCATCCGACTAACATTTCTAGGCGCATGGACCACTGTTCAGGCGCATGGGTAGAACTTAAACATATCTAAGGTAAATTTTGGGCGCATGAGTTACTGTTTAGGCGCATGACTTACACTTGATTCTTTCTAAGGCAATTTCAGACGTATGAACACTTATCTTGGCGCATGAGCATTCTGTAAACATGTTTCTAGGATATTTTCAACCCTAATCATCAAAACCATCGGTTCTAAGCATAATGTGGCTATTCTAAACATGAGTAGCCTACAAACCATCCAGAACTAACATCCAACACACATATTACATACGGTTAATCACATACTCTTTGTAAAATCATTTTAATACGTTTTCAGCCCCAAAGATAGTTTAAAACATGTAAAAATTGGGGTCTAGAACTCACCTCGTGCAACTTGGGTGTTCTTCCTTTTAACCCACTTGCAGAGAGTTCAAAACACCTAGAAACAACACCAAAAACACACACACCCGATCACAAACACAGCCCATAAGCATACAAACACATAACCGGGATAAAACCCGACATAAAAGCATAAAAACCTTCAATTCTTACCTTGAATTCGACTTCTCTTCTTCTTCTTATCTTCAACCGAGAGTTTTTTCTCTGCTCTCTCTCTAAAACCGAGACAAATGGTGAAGTGAGGTGAGGGTGGGCGACCATACTCCCTTTACACCAACTTTTGAAAGTTTTGTCCTTTTTGGACACTTTTAGTCCCTCCACTAGGACTTTATTGCCTTTCTTGCTTTTATTCTTTATATCTTGATTTTTTTTAAAATAACCGGGTGTTACACAGAGGTCTCTGGACGGCTAGGGTACGTCTAGAGTCGAAGTGTGTTCAATGCTTGTGTTTTTCCACGAATTAGGTGGTATTTATAGGTTAGGGTTGCTCATTCGGGTGACTGAACCATTAGCATGGTTCAGTCATGCGATTGAGTCATGTGGTTGGTCCATTCGCATGACTGAGTGTTTAGTCATGCGACTGAACCAATCTTATATGACAATCATGTGACTGATTCAGTCTCCTGGTTCAGTCGTGCGACTGATTCATTCGCATAAATTTGTTCATGCGTATGGTCCATTTGCATGGGCCATTCGCATGATAACTTCATGTTATTAAGTTTGAACGTATCAATATGCGTTAAACAACTCATTAATGAAATATTAAACATGATAAACACAACAAACATTTACATTTCATTAAGTACCAACTATTACAAACGAGATACGAGATAAGTGCTGCTTCGATTGACATCGATCGTCAACCCCACCAACGATCCATGTGTTTCACAAAAACCACAAAAACCGCTATGTGCAGGCTTGCATCCTAAGAAGCCTATAGGGGGGTAATTTACCACAGAAGGTAATGGTTCATCGTATATTTATAATATCTAAGGCTGAACATGGTTGATTTAGTCGTTTTTTGAAGTTTCTTAACCTATTTGTTTCCACTGTCGACATGGTCGAGTACTGAATAATGTTAGGATTATCCCATGATTTCGTCTTCAAGATCACATATAATTAAATTCTCTCTTCTTGTGCTAAGAGAGTATAATTCACAATAACAATAGATTCATGTCGGGCCTGTAAATTCCAACCTGTATTTTTCTTTTTTGTTACTGTTGCTACATTATTGGCATCAAAATGAAGGTTTGTGTATCTAATATAGTGTAAGGGTGATAGCTTAGGGCTAAACATTGGTTATTATGTATTTGTGGTGCTTGCCTAAACAAACTAGTTGGTTATTTTAGTAATTCCTTGTTCACATTGCTTGTCACCATAATTTTGATAGCTAAGGGCTTAATCTTGACTATGATTGATCTTTATAAAAGCATGCATGTGTTATAGGATTGGCATCATGATATGGTTGTTTATTGAAATATAAGAATGTAAGTCAAAAATACTATATAATAATACATTAAATTGCTTACTAAACAAAAAAATCCAAATGTAAGCAGGACTCTAGGTGTGCCTAGTAAGTCGACTAAGTAACAAAAAACATACGTTGACAGGAGCATATATTGTTAGATGTCATGAAGAGATGCTACAATATACATACCTTATAATGAAACTCTTAGAAAGATAGAAACATTTTGAAATGAAAGTGGCTTTTAGTTAGCACCTATATATAAACCAACAAAAATGGTGTTTGCTTAACCAACTCCACTATACCACTAACTCAAGGGGACCCATAAATAAAAGGGTAGTGAAATATCTGGTTTGAAATGAGTGATATTAGAGTGTTTTGAATCTTGTTAAGATACTGGACCAAATTCATTGGTATGTAGTAGACAATGGTACAAAGCGTTATATTCTTAATCGATTCTAAACGTTTGATTCATACTTTATTGATTCTACGTGCGTTCTCACTGATTGGATCACAAATCAAATAGGATTCCGCACTATTTGGTTTGGTTTACGTTAATCATTAGGTATTTTGTTCAAATACCAGATCCTGATAAGTGGTATCAGAGCTTTGGCTCTTGATTACGTGTGATTCAATCAAGATTGATAAAAGGTTTGTGTTTTTACACTAAAAACGGAATCTTTTGTGTCAAAAGGTGTCTTGGACGTTCCCTGCTAATCAAGTTTCGGTTTCTACGGCCTTAGGCGATTAGGGTTACGAAATTTCAAATTTTTACGGCTAACACACGTTTAACCTAGAAATTCTCGCAAAACAGCAGCTTCAGTCGCACGAGTGGGCCATTCGCACGACTGGACTCATTCACATACACCAGGCACACGATGGACTGAGTTGCATCTCCATTAGTACGACTGAACCATCCGTTCGCAGTGTTCATACGCCTCAGCTTCATTCGCACGATTGAACCAATCGCATAGTTCATACGCAGGATAGCCCATTCGCTTACCTAGTCGCACCAGTTTGACAGTTGGTTAGCATTCTTAAAAGTTAATCGAGATGGAAGATCATATGTCAGCGTTTACTGCGGTAAGGACTCAAGGATCCCGAACCTACTGTACTTGAGAGTGAGGTGGGGAATCATAATAAACTACCAAAACTTTTACGTTAGATGAGTTTCCCCACTGGAAAAAACGTTTCGAGATCTACCTCAATGGAGTGGATCCAAATTTGTGGGAGGCTATCGAGATTGGGTATAGTATGCCGGGGAGCAGATGGGGTAAAGCTTACTTTGGGAGGAATGACTGATGCTCAGAAAGTCAAGTATAATGCAGAGAAGAGAGTTTATGCATTGATTACTCAGTCTATTCCTAAAGATATTTTCCACCAGTACTTGGAGAACAAACAGGCCAAGAAATTGTGGGATGAGCTGGAAAAGAGATCGACGGGAATGCTTCGTTGAAGGCAATTAAAGCTAAGGAATTGAAGAAAGAATTTGACAACTTCTCATCGATGGGGAACGAGAGTTTGGACGATGTGATTGATAGATTCTACCATCTGATGAGTGAAATGCATACAAATGATGTTACTACTACCATGGAAGAAAAGGTGTCAAATTTTGCAATGGTTTGCCGAAAAAGTGGGCTTGTTTGTGTCAAATCTGAGAGAGAATGAGATGCTGGCAAAGATGGATATCAATGACTTCATTCTAAAGCTGCGAGAAGAAGCACTTAGAATGAAGTACAGAGCTCAGAAGTCGTCGTACACTCAGAATCCAGCTTTGTACAATGCCACGCCACAAGCCAAGACGTCTGGAGCACCTCTTCAGACTGCATTTGTGTCTAGCTCATCGGGTCCTTCACAAACTTCTCCTTCAGGTTAGAAACTTCAGGGTCCTCTTATACCACTACATTGGAACTGAAGCAAATGCTACTAGACTAAATACTGAGAATCTCGGTAATGTGTTGTGGAAGTAGCTCGAGAGCACATGGATCTTTTGGCAGCAGGGTTCAGTCTTATGATCGACTGGTGCTGGAAGATTGGAAACTGCCATCTGGCAGATGAGGACTACGAGCAGGTGGATGAATTGGAGCTGGAAAGAATGGATATTATGTGGGCCTTAGCTAGTGCTGTCCGGAGGGTGAAGAAGTTTGTGAAAAAGACTGGACAAAACTTGGTTGCTACTAAGGATACCACATTTGGCTTTGACAAAAGTAAAGTGACCTGTTTTAACTGTGGAGAAAAGGGGCACTTCAAGAGAGAATGTGTGAAGCCAAAGAAGACTAGGAACGGGAACCCATTCTCATCCTTCACTCGTCAAGACAAGCAAGCCAACAGCTCTACTTCATAAGCAAGGATCCAAAAGCCTTGTCTGCTCATGATGATGAAGGATAGGACTGGAGCTTTCGGTTTGTCTGTCCAAGGGAATCAAATATTGCAAGTGTAGAAGATTTGGATAATGATCCGCGAGTGAGGGAGATATTGCAGTTGAGATAGCAATGTCAAATATTGAACAGACAACAGCAAAGAAAGAATCACTAGAACCAGAGACATCTAATGCTACGATGATGGCTAACTCTACTAAATCTCCTCAGGTAAGTACAACTGACAAATTGTTTAAAAAACATGCTTGTTCTGATTGTGATACTTTTAGAGATAGTATAGATGAGAAATTTGCTAAGTTATTAGATCATAATGATAACTTAGTGAAATAATTGCAACTATGCACTGAGGCTAATAGAGTCTTAAAACAAAATGAGCATAGTTACAAAGAAAAGATAGACCTTTGACTAAACAGCTTAGGGAAACTAAAGTAGTTGCATTTAACCAAGCTAATGATATTAGGTATTATCTTAACACCCTAGAAGACACTAAGAAACAAAAGGCAGTTTAAGAAGTAGAAGTAAACTCATTAAAGCAAAAACTGCACAGCTGGACAAGTTCATCACATATTGTCCAGCACTTAGTAGAGAAAGAAACAATGGGGGGTTTGGGTTATAAAGTGGTTCCACCACCACCTGAGACCTTGATGAACACAAGAGTAGGCCAATAAATAACAACCCCATCAAGGATCATGTGGTGTCTACTCCTCTTGTTAGTGATCCAGATACCTCATGTTCATCAATTGAATCTGAAACAAAACAGAAGGAGGCCACTTCAAAGGCAAAAAGTAAAATGCCTTGTGTTAATCTGGAAAAAGAATTTGAAAAGGTTAATATAATGTCCCGGTCAAACAAAGTCAAATTGAATCTAAAAGAATGGCTAATGCTAATCTTTCACAAGCTTCATGTCAAAAACCAGTTAACCAAAAGGAAAAAGATGTTACAATGTTAAGACAATTTATTTTGTTCAATAGAAGAAAACATCAAAAGACACAGAGTAAAACCCAAACTAAGTGATGTTACTAAGGTGTCACACACATCTCACAAAGAAAGTTTAATCATAAAGTTGATAGCAGGTCGTGCTACAACTGTGGAGAGTGTGGACACATTGCTTCCTTTTGTCCTTACTATCAGACACCTAGGAAGAAGATTGAATTTCAGAATTCAAAACCTAGGTCTTATAAGAGGAGTCTTTAACTCCACCTAGAAGAACTAGCGAACCTAATGTTCAATCCGTCAGCCAGTCGAATGTTTATCACAAACAAGCATTGCACAAATCTGGATTATGGAAAGAAAAGTCATCCTCTGTGTCTGGTAATGATGACAAGAAGGAACCTAAGCTACCCTCACTCTCTAAGGGTCAATGGGTGGAATTCATGATGTATGATGCCTCGGAAACCCAAGCCAGTAAAGGCTTGGGTTCCTAACCTAAACTAATGGTTTTACTTGGTATGTGCAGGGTGTTCACTACAGTGCTGAAACCAACACGTGGATTGTAGATAGCGGAGCATCCAGGCACATGACAGGAAACAGGGCTCTTTTATCAAACGTAAAGCAAATAAAAGGAGGGCATGTTTCGTTTGTGGGAAACAAGGGAGGCTATATCACAGCTCAGGGAGAAGTTGGAAATCAGAAAGTTAAGTTTGATAGGGTGAACTACGTCCAGCAACTTCAAAACAACTTACTTTCTGTTTCCCAAATCTGTGATAAAGGTTTTAAAGTCATATTCGACAACAAGAAGTGTTACGTCCTAAGGAAAGATTACGTGATTCCGGAGGACCAAGTGCTGATGACAGCTTCAAGATATAAAAAGCTTTATGTTTTGGATCTCTCAACAGCTTCTACAACGGATCATGAAGTTCAGTGCTTTCTATCAAAAGCCACTGAGAAGGACTCTATCTCCTGGCATAGGAGAATGGGTCACATCAATCAACGGAAGATGAATCACTTGATCCAGAAGGATCTTGTGAGAGGAGTTAATGTCAAGAATTTCCAACTTCCTGATTTTTGTGTAGCTTGCGAGAAAGGCAAACAGACGAAGAAGTCTCATAAGGAAAAGAAAGCTCATTCAATAGAACTTCCTCTTGACCTTCTTCACATGGATCTGTTTGGCCCAGTCAGTACAAAGAGCATTGCAAGCGACTTGTACTATTTTGTGGTTACTAATGACTACTCAAGATTCTCTTGGGTAATGTTTCTAAAGTCCAAATCGAAAACATTTGAATCCTTCAAGAATTGGTAACTACACTGGAATCCCTATAAAAGCCAAAGGTAAGACAGGTGCGATTAGACAATGGAACCGAGTTCAAGAATCAATGGATGGAGGCTAATTGCAAGGAAAAGGGAATTGTGCATCAGTTCACTACTGCATACACGCCTCAATGAATGGTGTGGCTGAGAAAAAGAACAGAAGCTTGATAGAGACAGCACGGACAATGCTGGCAGACTCGAAACTGCCTATTCAATTCTGGAATGAGGCAGTGGCTAATGCGTGTTATACACTGAATCAAGTTCTTATAGTCAAGGGCCACGGAAAGACATGTTACAAGCTACTACAATGACGTAAACCAAATCTAGAGTATCTCAAACCATTTGGCGCGCCGTGTACACTCCTCAAGAAGACTCAAGAAGGTAAATTCAGCAAGAAGGCTGATGAAGGAATCTTCCTAGGATACAACATACCAAACAAGAGAGTTTACAACAACTGAACAGGTCTAGTAGAAGTGTGGTGTAATGTTGATGTTCAGAGATATACCACACCACCTACTGGCAAAGGACCTGCCTACTTTTTCGACTATGATGGATTCTTTAAGTCCTTCAACATCCCTATCTCTCCTTCTGATGATGAGTTGGCTACTCGGATGATGGATGATATCTTGAATACACCAACTCTTGATTCAACATCATCGACTTCACAGGGAGAATCATCTACTCAGTCAGGGGAAGTAGTCGATGACAGTGACTCCTCCTCTGAAGATGAGGCTGAAAAAGATGACCAGAACAGTCAGGAGCAACGGGTTTCAGTTCCTGAAAGTCCACAAGCATCTAACGGTGATGCACCTTCGACTTCGAAACCTCAAACTCCTTCTACCTCAGATGCAGAACCAAATGTTCATAATCTTGGCTCTGAGGTAGCTGTTCCTACTACTCCAGGATCACGTCTAAACGTCTATCATCCCTTGGACAATGTTATTGGGGATGTCAGATCAGGAGTACAAACCTGAAATCAGCTGTACTCAGCTGATTATGCCTCTATTATGGAAAAGGGTTACATTCATGATGGTGCTTATCGGTGTTTATCTCGTAGTTTGAGCCAAAATACGTAAGTGATGCATTAAACGATGAGGCATGGGTGAGTGCCATGCAAGAAGAACTTCTTCAATTCAAGAAGTTAGGAGTATGGACTCTGGTAGATAGACCTAAAGGTGCTAAAGTCATTGGCACCAAATGGGTCTTGACATGCAAGAAGGATGACCAAGGGGTCATTATCAGGAACAAGGCTCGACTGGTTGTTCAGGGATCTCGCCAAGTCGAGGGGATTGACTACAATGAAGTGTTTGCACAGTGGCAACGATGGAAGCCATCCGTATCTTCCTTGCCTATGCATCGTATATGAAGATTAAAGTCTATCAATAGATGTGAAGAGTGCATTCCTTCATGGGGAAATTCGAGAGACAGTGTATGTCAGTCAACCTAAGGGATTTGAAGATCCTTATCATTGGAACATAGTTTACAAACTCGACAAGGCCTTATACGGGCTTCATCAAGCTCCTAGGGCCTGGTATGAGAAACTCTCAACTCATCTTGTGAAACACGGCTTTCGCAGAGGAGAGTTATTGACTGCACACTGTTCATCAAAGAAAAAGATGGAGACCTACTGCTAGTACAAATCTATGTCGATGACATAATCTTCGGTTCAAGAATGAAGAATTATGCAAAGAGTTTGAAGCAGTTATGAAGAAAGAGTTTGAATGAGTGCTATGGGGGAGATGAAATTCTTTCTCGGGTTACAGGTGGATCAGACACCAAATGGGATCTTTCTACATCAGACCAAGTATGTGGGAGACATTCTCAGTCAGTTTGACATGGAGCATGCTTCTGTAGCTGGGACTCCACTTGCTACAAATCATGATATAGCACCTGATGAAAATGGAGATCTGGTAGATGCCACAATGTACCGAGGAATGATTAGATCCCTCATGTATCTCACTGCCTCAAGACCTGATATCATGTATGCTACATGTTTATGTTCTAGATATCAGGCTAAGCCTAAGGTTAACCATCTGATCGGGGTCAAAAGGATATTTCGTTATCTGAAGGGTACACCCACACTTGGGTTGTGGTATCCTCATGATGATAACTTTGAGCTCACGGCGTATAGTGACTCGGATTACGGGGCTGCAAGATGAACTACAAGTCTACATCAGCAGGGTGTCAATTCTTTGGGAGGAGATTAGTTACCTGGCAGTGTAAGAACAAACCTCGGTTGCATTGTCAACCTGTGAAGCCGAATACGTTGCTGCTACAAGTTGCTGTTCACAAATCATCTAGATTCAACAGCAAATGCGGATTACAGTTTAAAGTTTTCTTCTACTCCTATCTTTGTTGATAACTCTGCTGCAATTGCAGTAACCAAAAATCCGGTACAACATCCAAAGACCAAACACATCGGTATTAAATACCATTTCATAAGAGACTGTTTTGAAAAGAACTTAATAGATGTGTTAAAAATTAATACTGATTTTCAACGCGCTGACCTCTATACAAAAGCCTTTGATAAACCACGTTTTCTATATTTGTTAGAGGTCAACGGTGTTAAAAAGAAAAGTGATGTTATTCCTGATGATGATCATGTGTAGTCTGATGCATTGTAGTTACATTTTTTTCATTTTTCCTTATTGATTTTTTTCTGTTTAAATTAAATTCATGTTATTTAACTGTCTGTTAAAATCCTAAAATAATTCAATCCATTATGATTTTAGAATTTTAGAGGGAGAGTAGGTCAGCTAGTAACATTAAAAAAACGAGGAAGAAGGAGTAGACAGCTGATATAGGTAGATCGTATCTGTGATACCGATTCAAACGTTTTGGACAATGATAGTACACAGGAACAAATCAAAAGGGACTTTAAAATTTAATTTAGAAAAGATGCAAAATTCAAAGTATAAGTCTGTGTAGTCTAAGCCATATAAAAGGGAAGATGATAGAAAAACTGGTAACTACTAAGGTAACACAAAGAAAGTAGACCTAGAGGTTGCTAGACCACAAATGATATGTCGGTAGATTCAACACAATGGATGAGTAGACCTGACTAGTGATTTTAAGATCAAACTAAGTTGTTCAACTGGCTACGGGCTGCCATCTTATCACTGGTTAACACAATCAACAATATCCAATAAGGGGTAATGAGCATGTAAACGCCACAAATGTGTGCGGATGACCAAAATTAGAGCAAAGCACGAAAAAATGAAAGACAAATGCAATCAAGCTAATGACATATGTTGTTGTTGCATTCTGTACAAAAGAAAATTTAGTTGCTTTAACAAGAAGATAGGTTGTGTGCCTCTCTGCTGTGCGATGGCACTGACCTGAGGATAAGCATAACCTAGATATTCTAGACTTAATTGTGGTTTGCCGCCTCTCTACTGTGCTATGGTACTGACCTGAGGATTGGCTTCTCTGTGAAAGCTCTAAGAATAGTCTCTTCTTGTAAAAATACCCGTAGACCGCTCAAAAGCTCCTGAGGAATGTTGATTACCATATAAGTGTGGGATCCACAAATGTTAGTTGAAATAATTAAACCAAAACTATCACCAGTTGTGTCTAAAGTCTGTGTATGAATTTAAGAAGACAAATATATTGACAATCATTGTGGCTGCAATTCTTGAAAGTTCAAATCAATATGGGAATCTAATAGTACGAGTGTGATTTCCTAAAATTGCTACAGACTCTGGATGAAAACCAAGAAGTGAGCATCAAAAGGTTTTGATAACTAGTCCCAAATGATTTGACTTGCCTGTATGATTCCAAAATTGAATTGGTCCAGGTGTGGTCAAACTTAATTGAAGCTGCCTATTCTGGAACCAAATCCTGTAGATGTCTATCTTAGGATTTATCTCTTACAAAAAGTCAAAAACAAGTGTTTATTGTTGTATTTAGTTTAAGTTTCTAGTTAGTTAGTCATTTTAATTGTTTGTTCGTTGGACTATATCATGAAAATCAGTATGGGATTCACTCACCTAAAAGGATCATGTCTGAGATGATCAAATGATTATAATGTTTATACTATAGTTTGAAAAGGGTTTAAATGTAAAATGGTAAGAAATGCAGAAAAATCTCATAAGTATGACCCATTCGCACGAATAGACCTTTAGTATGGACTTATCAAACGAATGGGAGCCATTCGTACGAATGGACCATAAGTATGGACCATTCAACCGAATGGCCCATACAATTGACCCAGTCGGATGTTTAAGAGTGAACGAATGGGTAAGTCGCATGATTGAACTCCAGTCGGACGACTGAATGGGGCGACTGAATCAATCGCACGACTGAGGCACATTCGCCCGAATGAAACGTGCGTATGAGCCCAGTCGTATGATTGAATTTAGGGTTAGTATAAATAGAGAGTGAGTCAGTCGCAAAGACTCACCACTCTCAAATTCACCCTAAATCGCACGACTAACGTTACGCTGCCCAAATGTTCGTTTGATCACTATAAACCCTCGATTCTCATATACTGACCATTTGCATTGACTCTATAGGTAATTTGCGGTGCAGAAACATTATCAAATCATTCAATTTGACTTTAAATCTGGACAATCGGATTCGTTAGAAAAATTGTGTCTTGTGTGGCAAAATAACCTAACTAAACGACGTAAACAAATGAAATTAAAGGTTTTAGGTGTTAAACGAATGAATTACGAGTCTAAGGAACCAGAACATGAAGCATAAAACTCAAAATTGGTGAAAAATTGAATTTGAATTGAGCGGACAGAAAGACATGCAATGGACAGGTTGATGAGCTTTAGTCGCACGACTGAAGAGTGCGAATAGCGTAACCGCACGACTGAACTATGCGTATGAGTTCAGACGCACGGCTGGTGTAACCGCATGAGGCTACATACGCATGAGTCCAGTCGCACACTCAGTAGTACGTATGGAGTCATTCGCACGACTGAATCCCAGTCGCACAGCCTCATTCGCATGACAGAAAAGAATTGTGTTCAAGTCCGAGTGTTTCATGACATTCTTAACCAACGAGTACTAATGTTTACTTTCCTTGTGTAACAGATGGCCAGCCGTTGGACTATGAGTACGAAGCACAATATTTCTACTCATCTGGATCTCACATCCAGAAATGCTTCAGACTTCTCGGGCATTATAACCTTCCTCAGGAGATCGAGGATTGCACACGCTATATCTGCTCCATGTACACCTTATCGGTCTATTCAACAGGCCTTCTGGGAAGGTGCGGTTGTTGATCGATCCTATGATCCTCACTGTATCAGAGGTACTATCTTTGGAGAGGCTATAGCTATCGTAGAGGAGGATCTAAGGACCGTGTTACAGTTGGGGGACGATGCTGACTGTCCACTAAATTACACCCCCTTACTGTCAGAGTGTTTTTCTTCGAGCCAAGTACGTTGGGGACATCAATGCTGGGGTGCTCAACAAGAGCAACCTCTGTCCCCAGCTCAAGTACCTTGCTCACGTATTGCTGAAATGCATAGCATCCTGAAAGGGAGGCTTTGATGAGTTGTCTGACCAGATCCAGAACGCTTTTATTGCGTTAGTGCTGAACTATCCGTTCAACTTCTCCAGGATGATCTTCACCTACTTGGTGGAGAACATTGAGGGGAAAGGGAAGGAGGGCTTCTGCATGTACCCCCGATTTATGCAAATGATCATAGACCATAAGCTCCCCTCCCTGCCAAAGGAGAAGGATGATGCTATAGTGCTTGAGGTGATGGATGATACCACCTTGGGCCGGATGAAGGTATACAGGGGAAAGCAGGTGAAACCCCCTGTTAGGAGATTGTTTGGGCATCTCGCCTATGAAAACTATGTGGTGCCAGCTAGGAGGAAGTGGCGTCACGACGACAGTGATTCTGATGTTGAGCAGATTGCTCTACCCGCCGATGACTCTGATGATGATGACGGTGGGGATGCTGGAGATGACATGCCCATTCCACCGAGGGGCCAACTACAGACGTTATACCTCCGGTATCTGCCCCCATGGGAGACATAGCTGAGTCAGCCGGGTTCCACCAGGACTTTATACCTGGTGAGGAGGAAGAAGAGTCAGACGAGGAGCCATTGACTAGGACTGTGGGAAGCAAGGTTGTTCCCACAGAGTATGGACTCCGGGCGGTTGGTGAACGCCCCAGGGATTCGGGAGAGACGACTGTAGATCCCAGCTATGCTCCTGAGTCTACTAGCCGTGTTCTAGGGGGAGCATCCACCTCGACTGGATCGAGGAAGAAACGGATGGCTCAGCCCCACGGCCGGAAGAAGAAGAGGAGAAGACTGACCTTCCTCTCCACCACAGCCAGCAAAACAACCACCACCACACCTCCCACCACTGAACATATGCCAACCACTACCATATCATTCACTCCTACATCACCTCCACTATCTCAAAGACCCAACCCCATTTTCACCACAGCCACCACCACCACTACTAGCCACCAAGCAGGACCCTCATCTCATCCCACATGTATATGGATCTCATCTACCTCAATTTGGGGTAGAGGACCAGCTTTCAGCGCTAACCGTATGGTGATGCGACTGTTAGCTGCTGATGAAGAGAAGACTGCGCAGATCCATCGCTTGCAGATCTCACTGCTGCGCAGTCACACCAGATCACGGAGCAGGCTCGGCTGATCGAGGAGCAGGCCCAGCAAATGGCTACTCAGAGCCACGAGATCGCCCAACTCCAAGAACATAGAGTCACATCTGCTAAGAAGATTGAGGAGTTGGAGAATGCTAAGAAAACCATCATGCTCAAGCTTAAGGGATCTAAAGATGAGTCTCTGAAGATTAAAGAGGGAGATGGTAATGATGGTGATGATGATGATAAGATGATGATGAAGATGATGATGATGAGACTGAGGATGAGGGGATTGGGACGAGAGGACAGAGGAGAGGAATGAGGATGATGATGAAGAAGGAGGGGATGCAGCTGCATCTACCTCTACTCAAGGTCAGGAAGGAGGTCTAAGAAGAATCAAGACCAACAAGCTTCCTCCTCTGCTCCACCAAGTGATGACCCAGTGATCCAAGACAAAAGTAATAATTAGATGGTTTTTTTATGTTTGATATTAAGTCTGTATTTAATGGTTATGTTAAGATTAATGCTTTTCTGTTTTGATTATTAGCTAATGGTTGATGTACTACATGTTTATATCAAACAGATCCAACTATCAGAGGGATGAGTTCGATGTTGCTCCCCTTCAGCAGATCAAGACTCAGCTAAGTATGATTCTTGATCTGCAAGGGATCGTCAGAAGGTCGGTGAGTTATACCCCTGAAGAAGGGGAAATAATTCACGATCTATCAAATAGCAACTAGCTGAGATCTTCAAGCTAAATCCGATGAGATTGTAAAGGATGCTCCACGTGCGACTCGACAAGTGACGAAGAGCTCAACGACATTGATGAAATAGAGATAGAAGATGTCACTGCAGAGCACTACCCTCAGTATGCTAACAATGAGGGAAATGTGGTCCCCAATCTGGGTGAATCCCTTGTCAGTGATACGTTTGAGGTGTTAGACAAAATGGAGCAGGAGTCTGAGAAGACAGAAGAAATGGCCCAAGCCTCAAATGATGATGTTGATATCCGAAAGGCTGAGTGGGCTGCATGTTTTGAAGAAGTTAGAGCCCAACAAGCTGCACCTAAACATGACGCCTACACCAAACTCTACAGAGTCAAGAAACATCATAAGGTGTCAGGCAGGATTATAGCATGGGCATATTTTGATGACCTTAATGTTTATGCAGTTAAGAGGGAGAAGGGCATAGAGTATTTTAGATTTCCACATGATCTAAAGACTCTACCAGGTTTTGAGCTCCACCAGCTGGCCAAACTGAAGCTGTTGTATGCTGACACGAGAAAGATGTCAGGCTGGTTTGAGGCTGCCCTAAGAAAGGAGTACCACACCAGGTGGGTTAACTTCAGACCCCAACAGCCTACAAGATACATCAAAAGATCTGAAGTTGATGCCATTACTGGAAAGCCAAATATAGTGTTCAAGTGGAGTCCTTCGCGCACGATGTCAAGAATCCCACTCAGGGGAATGCCACAGGACTTCACTCCACACTTTAAGTGGTGGTACTACGATTGGAGGACAGGAGAAGCGGTCATAGTCCTAAACAAAGAGGGCCAAATAGATACCATCAGGGTATTTGACCCAATGTGGCTCACCAACTTGTCAGCAAACGATGTCTACACTTGTACAAGTGGCCACTGTTCTATGATACGCAGGACATAGTACAAGCCCTCCAGTTCCAAAATGTTATAAGACTCTGTTTTGGATTTGAGATTCATGCAGGAGTTACAAAAGAGGATAAGTACAAGAAGTTTAAGGAGGTAATGAAGACAACAATACATTAGAGAGATCTAGGTTCAAGGGGGAGTTTGTTGGTACATATATGTCCCTAGATCATGTTATGAATGTAATAGATCTTGTTTGTCTAATTCTGATGTAATGGTTCAAATGATTAATGAAATGATATTGATTGTCTGGTATTTATAACATTTAATATTTCATTAATGGGTCGATGTTGAATTAGTTAATTAGGTTTGTGACTGTTTGAAGTGTCATGCATAATGTTATAATGTTAAATACACTCAAACTTGGTGAAGTTAAGTTCTCATGCGTCCGACTGGACCATGCGTCCGACTGGACCATGCGTCCGACTGGACCATGCGTCCGACTGGACCATGCGTCGACTGGACCATGCGTCCGACTGGACCATGCGTCCGACTGGACCATGCGTCCGACTGGACCATGCGTCCGACTGGACCATGCGTCCGACTGGACCATGCGTCCGACTGGACCATGCGTCCGACTGGACCATGCGTCCGACTGGACCATGCGTCCGACTGGACCATGCGTCCGACTGGACATGCGTCCGACTGGACCATGCGTCCGACTGGACCATGCGTCCGACTGGACCATGCGTCGACTGGACCATGCGTCCGACTGGACCATGCGTCGACTGGACCATGCGTCCGACTGGACCATGCGTCCGACTGGACCATGCGTCCGACTGGACCATGCGTCCGACTGGACCATGCGTCCGACTGGACCATGCGTCCGACTGGACCATGCGTCCGACTGGACCATGCGTCCGACTGGACCATGCGTCCGACTGGACCATGCGTCCCAACAGTGATCATGCGTCCCAACAGTGATCATGCGTCCCAACACTGATCATGCGTCCGAATGGCCATGCGACTAAGTGTCCATGCGCCTAAATAGTCCATACGCATAAATAACTTCGTACAAATGACTCAGTCGCACGACTGAACACTAGTCGTGCGGATAAATCAACCGTATGGTTTAATCGCACGACTGAATCATACTAATGGTTCAGTCGCACGAATGAACAATACTAACCTATAAATACAACCCAATTCGTGGAAAAACGTGAGAATTGAATCTATTTTCGATTCCAAACGTACCTTAGCCGTCCAGAAACCTCCAAGTTGATACTCCAAGTTCATAGAACGCTGTAGATCGATTCTTAATCGTTTCTAAACTTTGATTCAATACTTTATTGATTCTACGTGCGTTCTCACTGATTGGATCGCCAATCAAATAGGATTCCGCACTATTTGGTTTGGTTTACACATTAATTATTAGGTATTGTGTTCAAATACCAGGTCCTGACAATGTGTACTTCCACAAACATACAAAATAACCATGTAATGTATTAAAATATATTATATTATGATGCAATGTAATGTATGACTAATTTTAGTTCTGTACATCATTTATGTTATGCATATGATAACATATTGTGTTATTGGCAGCACTAACTTTATAGTTAAACCCATCCAAATAATACATAAACAAATAATATTAGATCATTACTGAGTAAATAAAAAAATTAAAAAAAACACGACAACCCTACCTTGAAACCAAACAACTACAGAATTCAAACTACAATCCTATGTCCAAAACATACCAATGTAAATAAACAAAACATAAATTCAGTCATAAAACTACCGACACGACAAATTTACAGATTCATGGTCGGATTGGAATGAAAAGATATTATATACACGTTGCATAACAATGATTGTTCGAGTCTCGCCTGATCTGTAGAAGGTTAGGTTATTGTCCTTGTATTCCCATGACTCAAAGAACACACCTTTGACTGTTTGTTTATCTGCCTTCACCCATGTATCGCGGGCTGAAAGCACCCAAACATCTCGTGTATCATTCTCATGAACACAAACAATGGCCACTCCTCCTTTGTGTTTAATAAGCTCCGACGGAAAGTATGAACAATAAGTAGCCACTGATGGGATTGGAATAGTTTGATATTTGTGAGTAGAAGAATCAATTATAAGTATTTGATTATTTTCTAGGCCAATGTAGATACCCCCTCTTGCTACAATGGCCTCGTCATTGGTTACCTCACCATCATGGGCCAATTGTATAGGATCCTGTAGTCTCCAAGCCTAATCACTTGAATAAAATATCTCAAAACCATAAGTCATACATACGACAACACCCCTTTTAACAATACTGCAAGAAAATAAAACTTAAATGTTACATTTAGCGACAACTAAACGTACGACAAAGACAATGCATACCTATCCTATAACATATAAAACTTACAAATACACAAGTATAAATTCATATGGTACAACACACGTTTAGAGTTTTCATAAACGAAAGCAAACATACCTTCTTTTCGAAATAGACAAACGAAAGATCTTGTAATTTAAGAGAAGTAACCCCAATGATACAAATGCGACTTTTGCCATAGGATATTTCAATTTTGGATTTGGAATAGCCCGCATATTGTGCCTTGTTGTCCTAAACAATAAATAAACAGACAGTGTTCGGACCCACAAATGGGAACCTCGACCACTAAAACACCTTGTTCTGATGCTGCTTGAATTATGGCCCACGGTGCCATATAACCATATCAAGCGATTGTGAACGGATGAAGCCACAAAATGTATCAAGCGACGAACTAAGAAGTTTGGGCACTGAACAATGAAACCTGCGAGCACATTATTTTCTATTTTTTATCGCTCCAAAACATAAGCATCATAAGATAGTAACTCAACTTCGTTGCAAGTACATCTAATTGAACTCAAAGATTCAATGATGTTCTTTCTAGGATTACCGAGATGATGTCCGAATCAAACAGACAAACCATTTATGGAGGCTGACCGCTAGCAGGGTACAAAACTCCATCTACAAATATAACACGTAAATTAGTCAATAAAACTACCATACTTAGCATGAATGCCCTTGGATGTTTTGATTTATTATTAGGGCTTGACTTTGTTAAAGTGTTATTTAGTTGTGGCATTTGAATGTTAGTGGATTGATCTATGTTGAATATCTAATGTATTTACTTATTTCCTACAGTCCACACATATTACACGCCATATGACCGCGAATGCATTGATGGCAATCTTTATAATTTAATAATCTACAACTCATTGTTGAATTATAATGGCAATACAATGCTACATGCCTCGTCCTTACTATGACTTCTCGTCAATGATTTCGTGACCGGAACGGACCGGCCGGTCCGACCGGGGATCGGTCCGGTGGCCGGTCCGGTTCGCATCGACTCGTTTTGGACTGGTCGAACCAGCCGGTTCGTCCCGAACCGCTGGTCGGACCGAGAAAACCGGACCGATTCGGACGGTTTTTGAATTATTATTTTTTTTATTTTAATGGGTAAAAACGGGGTGTTAAACCATAAATTAGTACATCGAATATACAAATATAGTTAAGTTTTATATATAACTAAAAATATATATGTAAATCATATATAAATTACTTATATTTAATTACATATAAAATATAATTAAAATATAGTGTAATCCGGTCCTACCGGTCCGACCACCAAACTAGTAAGGCATCTGGTTCGACGTCTGATCTGGTTCTGAAAACATTGCTTCTCGTACCATGCATTTGATGCGTTTGTGCACTATCTCATTATGTTACCAAACACTTAATATAAATTGGATTAATATTAAGAATTACATACCTCACACTCGACTTGGTTCCTAATTGGCTCACACACGTTGTATAATGGCACCACTGAAACATATTTAACATTAGTTTATTTATATGAAGTAATCAAATTCCATCATATGAATTCCATAAATATTTAACAACTTATTTTAATACATAGTTTACTTTTATATATTTTTTTTATTTTCTATACAAATTAAACCCTTAATTATTTGGAATATATATCTTTTCAACACATATTTACATTATTTACTAATTATATTATTTAATACTTTTTATATTAAAATATTTTTAAGTAATTAAGGAAGAGTTCTTTTTTATAAATATAACTTCTAAAAAAACATTATTTGTATAACATAAGTAATTTTTTAAAACATTAAACATTTTTTAAAATATAAAATATTTAAGATCAGTGATTTAGAAATTAATGTTTTTCATAAACCATTAAAATTTTATATCATAGTTTTAATAAGATATTTTCATAAACCATTAAAATTTTATATTCATGATTTTATATTCATAGTTTTAATAAGATATTTTCATAAACCATTAAAATTTTATATTCATAGTTAAAATCCTTTTATAACTATAATTTCTAAAAAAATATTTTGTTTAAGACATTTCTTTTAAAAAAACATCAAACTATTTCAGTGCTTTTAGAAATTAAATTTTTTATGAACCATAAAAATTTGTAATTAAAAGTTATAATAAGATATTTGAGAAAATGACATTTTTAAAACGTTTTGATTTAGAACGGGTTTTTTAAAATTTTTTTAGATAAAAGTAATTTAAAAAAGTTCAAAGATAATAATATCATTATTTTATTACTTATAGTCATTATTTATAAGTAAATTTAATTATATCATATTTCAAAATATCATATTATAATTTATATCACTCTTTTTCTTTCTATAAAACAAAGATTTAAACTTTAATAGAAGAAGACAAAAGAAAGAAACAACACAACACGATTACTAATCATTAAACATACACGACATAATAGTGAAACATCCCGATAATACATGTGTGACCAAATTCTATCAAAAATATTAGAACTAATAGAACCTAAAACATGATAATATCCTTGCACAAACACAACATAAAGCAAACAAAATATAACCCCTAGACAGACCTAGGGCGGTTGCGGCTGAAAATCAACACCTTTGGAACCATTAGGTTTTTGTTGAAAGTTTGGAGAGAGTTTGCTGAATCACCCGAGTCATAATCGGTAGGGTCAAACTCATAGCTATTAACATCACAGCTTTCTTTGTCGCTATTAGGCTTGTAGGAGTTGCATCAAGTGTGTCATTGAACTGTTAATCTATACAACCTCATCCCAGTTCCAGTTTGATAGAGTTCAGCTCTTTTTTGTCTTTTTCTTGCCTAGGAATCCTGAAATTTTTTTAAAGTTAACACAAAAGAGAAAGAAAGAGTTAGCCCATTAGAAATATAAGCCAAAAAGAGAAGAAAACATAAACTATTGTATACATATAAACTAAAACAACTCACTTCAACACCAAATTCATGAGAAAGCTGTGAATGATAGGCTCTAAGATATTATGTGTAGGTAAGAACATCCAAACTCTCATTATCCATGTGTTGTCATTAAACAAATGCTTCCATTAGAAGGCCCAAAAACAGAAAACATAAAGAAATTACAAAAGCTCTACAAAATAATGAGCAAAGTTGGATTTTTTGTAATAACTCACATTTTCCTCTCGAACGGGGCTTTTGTTGGATTTATTATCCATCTTGAACTATTAGAAGAATGGTTGAAACATTTTTTCCAGATGTACTATTCTACCCTTATATAGGCAGAATATAATGCAACTACTCACCCATTAATTATTTCGTTGCCAAAATGAGAGGAGTATTGACTAATGAGCTTGTGTTCAAACTGCCTGTTTAAACTGCCACAGTTTATGCGTTAGTGGGTTGAGTACATAAAATAAGGTTGATTATTTAAATCATCGGAAAACCGTTGAAAGTTTTGTATTATTGAATTTATATAAATATTGATGCCATATAAATTAACTAAACATAAAAACCTCTTTAATTGTTCATTAACTTTGTTTTTTATATATACGTTTTTTTGCTAATTAGACATTATCTATTTAACTTATCTTTCAAAAATGTTTTTATGAATTTTCATAGATTGTGTTTACTATAATATTAAGATGCATTGGTATTTTTTATAACCATAAATATTTTTATTTTATCTATTTTAAATTGTATCACAACCTGCTAATATGAGAAGTGTTGTAAAAGTAACTGCAGTGAAACACTGCTGTAAAAACTTTCTATAACCTCTCCTAAACCGCAGTTATATGTTAGTGGACTGAATCCATAAAATAAGGTTGATTTAAATCATTAGAATAATGCTAAAAATTTCGTATTATTGAATTTATATAAAAATCGATGCCATGTAAATTAACTAACCGTAAAGACTCTTTAATTGTTCATTAATTCTGTTTTTTATATATATATGGTTTTTTTGCTAAATTAGAGATTATCTATTCAATTTATCTTTCAAAAACGTTTTTATTAATTGTATTTAATAGATGGTTATCGATATTATATAGTGGTTTCATTATTTTTAAAAACCATTTTAAGGTAAGTTTTATATATGTTACTTTTATATAATTTTTTCTTAAAAGTTTATGTTATAAAAATTTCAGTCCATCATACATCGACTGGCACGAGTGTATTACGTATATGTGTATATATATACATATATATGTCAAATTTTGAAAACATTATCAATTTAGTAGATTGTGTTAACTATTTGTATTTTATAAAATATTAAGGTGCACTATTATTTTGTTATAACCATAAATGTTCTTGTTTTATTTATTTTAAATTGTTTCATAACCTGCTCATATGAGAAGTGCTGCAAAAGTAACTGTAGTGAAACACTGCTGCAAAAACTCCTGTAACCTCTCCTGAACCGCCAAAACTCCCCAAACCAACGGTCTGATCCAACGGTCTAGATAACCGTCAAGTTTAAATGGGGATGATTTAGTTTCAGCCTGATCCAACGGTCTAGATTGATATTACCAACAGTTACACTCACCGCTGGTAATATAATATATAATGAGGGTTGGGAGTTCCAAGGGGTACTTGGCGGGGTCCGGGCCGGGGTAGCGCCCAGAGAAACTGGGTCCAACGTGCAAAGCCTTGCATGGAGTTGAGTTTGGAAATCTTTAATCTTAGTAAATATTGCTTCATTAAGAAATGCATCAAAAATTTAATTTACGAAATTTCACATGTGAAATTCATATTGAAATTTAGCGCAAATTTAGTACTATTAGAATGAAATGCTAGATGATAGTTTTTGATTCCGTCTCTTGCAAATTTTCGACTGCTATTCTTTTTTGTCACATTCTAATTTTTTTTTTCGAGTTCTGGATCACAAATCATACAAGATCATATGTAATTCTAGATCAAATTTGAGTTTTATTTGATTGAAAATTTAATATGAACCCTAAATACTTTCAATTTGAAAACCATTTGCAACTCTCAGATCATCCCAATTGTTAGTTGCCAAATTACGATTTCTCTACATGTACTTATCTTATTTGTATCGTTCCACTTTTATATATCTTTTCTCTATTCATATGTTTACTAGTCTTCACTGGTTTATGAATTTTTTATGTCTTTTTGCATAAGATATATACAAGTTTCCAGTTTATAATGATTAATATGTTTCCGGATATTAAGAAATTCTTTTATCCCACTCCTATATTTAATATTTATATGGACATCAAATATTTGATTTTTTTTCTGAAGCGAATTTAGCCTGTTTGCTATGTAAACCTTGCAGGCATCACACAACCTATCAATGTCCAAAATAGTAGGGAGGGGTGTTCGACGTCACACTGTTTGGTGTCTCCGTGCGTGGTTAAAGTATTGCTCAGTGACAAAGAACAAAGGCAGCTACAGTGTTTGGTGTCTCAGTTAAAGTTTGCGTGGTTGTTAGAACATCACGCCCCACCTAAGAAGATGTGAGCTAGTAGCAGGCGTGAAGCATATAAAAAAGTTTCATTAAAAACTTTTAATAAGGTGTAACATACTAACATTAGTTATTTATTGAAGGAACTAATTCTAAATCCTAACGAGAATGACGAGAACAAATATGAGACATTTATTTATTTTTGTTTTTATATAAGATTGTACTAGGACAATTAAAGGATATATGAATGTACTCAAATATATGCACATAAATTTGTGTATTTATATATCATAGATATTTATACATACATGTATAGATTTACTGTAATTTTCTAATTTACGTATGCGTATAAAACTTATTGTGAGGATGAGGAGGAGAGAGTGAGGAAATTAGATCATTAGAGAGAAATTATGCAGTTTTATATAATTATACTATTTTTGTTTAATCTTTAATAATAAATGAATGATATAGATTGTTTGTTCGCATATCATATTATTTGTTGTTTTGCATTGAATTGTACCTTGTATACATATAACCGATTTAAATAGAAACTACATTGATCACATAAACACATATGGTTATTATTTTAACTATATATATAATATATAGTACATAATATATAATATAGTATATAATATATAATATATAGTATATAATATATAGTATATAATATATAATATATAATATGATTATTCACCTACATATAATCTAATGTCGTTCTCTTTTCTCTCTTACTATGTATTCGACGAGCAATAAGTATACATGTTTGTAGGTAGGGGTGTAAACGAGTCAAGATGAGCTTAAGTTCGTATGGTCTTCAGCTCGGCTCGTGGTGATTTAGGAGAGCTGAGAGCTCGAGCTCGGCTCGTTTAGAGCTTTATTTTAAAGCTTGAGCTCTTCTCGACAAATACTTTTTCAAGCTCGAGCTTGGCTCTTTTATTTATTTAAATATTATATTAAGTATTTTTATATCTAATTTTGATATATATTTATAATTATATATATTTTATATATAACATTATTCATATTACTTAAATGTTTTAATCATAACTTTATATATAATAGATATCTTTATATGATATATTTAATAATTAAATAAAAATATTTAAATAAAATGCTCGTTTAGGCTTGCGAACTCGTTATGTGAAGCTCAGACTCGATAATCAAATAAACTTTTTTTCAAGTTTGAACTCGGCTCGGGCTCAATAAAGCTCGGCTCATATCGAGTTTTTTATCGATTCGATCTTGATTAGCTCACGAACAGCTCGGTTCGTTTGCATCCCTACTTGTAACATTCAATATTTTCTATTAACTATATGTACACAAGAGGATCAAATTCAAAACAAAATAATAATTAAAAAAAGCATAAGAAACAATACAAGCCTTTATTCAAACTAAATTAATGGTTAAAGATTAAATACGAAATAATGTATTTAATTAGGAGCTAATTGTGGTTAATCAGGAGGGGTACGAAAGAGGGAATTAAACCCCTTTTGTTGGTCCTTTTTCATAAATACCATCTCCGTCAATCTTTTTAGAAATTAAATAGCATTTCTATGCTTTTTTTATTTCTTGTTAAAACATACTATATGATTAAGAATTTATCTTTAAAAATATGTATAATAATGCTTAAGATTTTTGTTACACGTGTTCAACGCTATCAAATTTAGGTGATAGTATACATTTTAAACTGACCACACGTGTACACCAATTGCCTTCTTATTACTTCACTGTTTTTTAAACAATCTGTATAGGAAGTCGGAAACCACCCTTTTTATATAGATACATACTAGTTTAAAAACCTATGAATTACACGAGTTGAATATAAATATCTAATTATTAGTTATATTTAATATTTAAAATTTAAATATAATTTTTTGAGATAAAATACGAATGAAATTACGTGTTAACTATTTAGGCAATTAAACAATATCAACATTTTTTCAATATTTTTCCAAACTTTGTCATTACTAAGAACTTTTGCTTTAAAAATGTTGTTTGTTTAACCGATCTAATTTTTTGAAAAACACTATTTTTAAATATCTTATTTTAAGTTTTATGTATTAAAATACTTAATATTTCATAAACTTTTTTTTATCAAAAATATATTTTTAATAAGAATTATGCTTTTAATTGATCAAAACAAATACTTTATAATTTGAAATGTATATAAATAGTTATTAGCATTTAATTAACTTTAATTCTAGTAACGACACATATTCAAACTCTACGTTAAGATTAGCGGGTAGTGTAGAAAAATAACATATGGTTCTTAAAATTTTTGATTGATTAGTATAAATATGTGTATATGTGTGAGTATGCGTCTTATCTAAACTAAATAAAAAGGATGTACATGTTGATTATAACTTGAAACAAGAATAATCATTTGATACCCTATTATGTTTATAGTGAAAGTAGACATCAAAATAACAAAAGCTTACTTACATAAATAGAGATCTTTAACGAGAAGAATAATGCCTTGATCAGATAATTTGTTCCCGCTATGATGTCTCGTCAAGTTTTATATTGAAACTTACAGCAGCTAAATACAATCATTCGAGTTAAAGGCAATTTGAAAGCTACAACCGTTATACTAAAGTCTCAATATAAAACTTAAAAATAAAACAAAAATGACATTAATAAAGCATTAATGTATGATATTAAATTGTACAAATTTGTCAAAATATTGTTAAGCGCACATATAAGCTATTATACACAATATATTTAATATGCTATTATATAAGGACTCTATTAAAATTAATATTTGTTACAAGTTCTTGGAAAGTTTCAGGTGCTAGACCCTTTTGTCATCAGATTCGTAAGCATATCTTTTATATTAATGTACTGGATATAAAGATTATGTTCCATTACTCATTCTCTTATAATCAAGAGTTGAGTTGTTACGGTAAATCTTCAATAGTTGCGACATGGAGTTAACAATATTAAGTCTAGTGATGAGATTTCTTAACAAGATCCCATGGCAAAGTTGCATTTTGAAACTCAACGTATTCTCCCATCATTGTTGAGGTTGTCACCTACTACTTATTATTAGTCATTCATGAATTAGCTCACCTCGTAACATAAAGGTGTACACTTAAGCTGAATTCATATCATATGTACATTTAGCAAAATGGAATTAGAATAGCCCACTACTTACAAGTTATTAATTCATTTGTATATCAATTTATTGCCTTTTGTCTCATGAATATATTACTAATAGTTTCTTTGCTACTTTCTAATGATATAGACTGACGTATCAGGATTAGATTGATATCTGCCTAGTAATCCAAAAATATATGCAATATTAGGACACTTATATACTTAAGTATACCATTAATAAACCTTAAGTTATCTATTTCATCTGCTTTTTCTAAACCTCTAGCATTTTATGTTAATAAGGAAGTTGTTGTCTCATGAGCAACAAATCAAGGTTAAGGACATGTTAACTATTAACATTGCAAGGGCTTAGATGATAAGTTTATATATGTCTTTTTGAAATGTTTGCGCTTGTATACATACTATGGTTATAAAAGGTGAAATAATTAATTGATTCTAAATGTTACGTGCATGATTTGGGTTTTGTTAAAGTGTTCATACATGTTTATCTGTGTGTTGTTTTTTAGACATTATTAATTGCACTTAACTAGTGATTAATGTGTGCTTAAGGATATGCGATGCATAATCATATATGCAATCAAATGGCATAAGAAAACTTAGGGGTTGTTTGTTTCAACATCTTAATAATTAAGATGTTTGAATGATTCAACATTTAATAATTAAAACATTTATCTCTGAATGTTTAAACATAATATTGAGTTTGAGTGGTTAAGACCTCTTATTTGAATGATTGGATATTTGCATTTGAATAGTTAAATGATATAATAATTCTTAATGGTTCAAACCTCTTAATGGTTAAACACCTAATGGTTCAGGCCTTTTATTGGTTCATCACATAATTATTCAGAAATTGCCAAACAACCCCTTAGATGATTTACAAGTCGACTCTGAACCATATGGTTCTCAAACCTTCAAGGGTTTATAATTATTTAATAGTCAACAAAAATTGGTAACATTTATTCACCTATCCCCAAATAAATCTTAAAAAGAACCACTAGAAATAGTACTCGTGTCTTTGATCAATTATGATGGTTGGATAAAACCAAATAATTTAAAAGACTTAAGTACTTATAACTAGTACAGGTATGTAACGATCGTCTCCATAGGAAATTGGTGGAATGTATCAAACATGAATACCTTACACTAAAACACAATTAAAAAAATACATAAAAACAAATATTTTTGGGTTTTTTGTTTGTAGTGAAAAGTAAACCAAACACAAATAACTAAGATAACAATAAACATGATTAGGATTTTGAAGCAACCTTTTAAGATTCATTCGTTCACACAATTACCAAATTGATTATGCAAAGAATTCACATATGTAATGTAAGGCCCCGTTTTAGAGACGCTCACAGCTGGTCAATAATTGCACATAAAACATATATTACATTAACTTTAATAAAATATTGCAGCGAAAACATTAGAACAAACATTTCCTTTCATGATAATTGCTTTTGCAAAATAATACCACATTAATAGTTATTTAATAGTCAACAAAAATTGATAACATTTATTCACCTAACCCCAAATAAATCTTAAAAAGAACCACTAGAAATAGTAGTCGTATCTTTGATCGAGTTATGATGGTTGGATAAAACAAAATAGTTTAAAAGACTTAAATACTTATAACTAATACACGTATGTAACGATTGTCTCCATAGGAAATTGGTGGAATGTATCAAGCATGAATACTTTAGACTAAAACACAATTAAAAAAATACTTAAAAACAAATATTTTTGGGTTTTTTGTTTGTAGTGAAAAGTAAACTAAACACAAATAACTAAGAAAACAATAAACATGATTAGGGTTTTGAAACAACCTTTTAAGATTCACTCGTTCACACAATTACCAAATCGATTATGCAAAGAATTCACATATGTAATGTAAGGCCCCATTCTCGGGACGCTCACAACAAATCGGTTATGCAAAGAATTCACATATGTAATGTAAGGCCCTATTCTTGGGACGCTCACAGCTGGTCAATCATTGCACATAAAACATATATTTACATTAACTTTAATAAAACATTGCAGCGGAAATATTATAACAAACATTTCCTTTCATGATAATTGCTTTTGCAAAATAATACCACATTACAAAACATCGTTTGTTTGCATTACAATAGAAAAACATTATACAAGGGAATCACATCCAAACCGAACCAAGTAGCCGCCCCGTGCCATCCTCAGCCACCATAACCTTCCAACTGGAAAACGCATAAAAAAGTCAGCATTGCTAAATGAGTTCTAGTTTTATAAAATAAGTTACTTTTACTTCCGCTTAAAACCTTCCTTTACATTCTTACGTGATCAAGCATCATATGTAAACATAGATAATAACATTATTATCTTTCATTCCTTCATATCTTTCACTTCATCATAAATGTGATTGCACAAGAAAAAGATCCATGTTGATCGACAACGAATGTTGATCCCTGTCAGTACACGTCATCATGGTAGCTAACCCCCGACAGTTGATCCACACTGCCAAGCACACAGCCCGCTCATGAATACGGATCAATCATCATACATTAGACTCACATAAGTGAAGTCTATCATAGTGCTTGCAAGAATTTTAATCATCAAAAGGGCCCGGGGGTAACATTCATTAAGTTTTACTTTATATTAATATCATCTTTCACTTTAATATATAATACTTCACGTTCATTTCATACCCATAACACGTAAATCACAGAATAATACATAATAGGGATGTAAACTCAACATAGCACATTCATACATAACCACACATAAACATTACATACCCCATCACGCATCATCACAAACATCATGCACCATCCATTCACAAACGCTTACACATGCACAAAATGCATCAGTCACCATAAAACATAACCGATCCTCCGCGGAACAGCGAGGGTTCAGGGGCGGCAGCCCCTGACAACGGGGTCCTAGGGGCAGCAGCCCCTAATGCGGTTCAAGGGGCAACGCCCCTGGCTGGGGTCCAAGGTCAGCATGAAATTTTTTATTTTAATACTTTTATATAGCACATTTCCTCATAAAAAAATCATTCTTCCCATTAAAACCTCTTAAAATCTTGGTCGTTTAAAACGTATATTTAGTATGCATTTCCAGCCCCAAACTATTTCAAAACCTTTAAACTAGGGGATCTAGAACTCACCTGTACTGGATGAGTAGCTTCTCAATCAATCTTTCAAAGCAAGGGTTACACTACACAGCCTGCAGATAAGTTAACACTCAATGGTATTAATTCTGCCTTCACTGCCAGATCAGTAGTTTCGCTGGCATCTTCGCTGGCAGTTTCGCTGGCAGTTTTGTTGCCATCTTCGCTGCCAGTTTCGCCTCCAGTTTCGCCCAACTTTCATTGGATAATCATGTCTACGAAACTACCTGCGAAACTATAGTTTCGTAGGAAGACCCATAGTTTCGCTGGACGAATACGTAATTTCGCTGGATGAACACCCAGTTTCGCAAAACGGGCTGAAAATTACGAACCACCCGATTTTTGACACAAAACTTCAATCTTTTACATCCAAAACCTTGGTGTATCACCCAATAAGCTATATCTAAGCTTTTTACATGTTCTCTTACAGAAAAACGTAAGTTTTGGGAGAATCTTTACCCCTTTCAAGAACCAAGCCCTAGAATCCAGGTTTACATCAAGATGAATGATTAAATGATGTTTCTTACATGGATTATTGTTGTTTTCTTATTGTTTGGATGCCCACAAACACCGATCTTCGATCCCATGATCAACCGACCCTTACATCTTCACCTCTTCTCCACTTTCTCTCTCTACTCTCTATCTCTCACTCTAGAGGTTTGAGTGTTGAGTTGCAAATGAGAGATACTCAAGCTGATCTATTTATATATAGCGAGCGTTCCCGGACCTTAAACTTGCCAAGTCCATATCCCGCGAGGTCTACTCGGTCATACTCCAATACCCGCTTATTTCTTTAAATAATCTCATTTAAGCCCATTATTATTAATTGGCTCCCTTTGACTTTATCCGGGGCGTTACATGTAACAAGCTGCTCATGATGTAAGAAAACTGAATGTGAAAGAAAGCCCATGAATACTTAACATAAACAAGTCTTTTTAGTTTAGACAAATGAAAATTTATATTCTTATGTCAAAAGAACAGAACCCAAGTATCAATCTAGACTAAACCTTGCTTCACTTACAAGAACTCTCCTCCTGAAGGTGCTTACGAATGAATTAGCTACTCATCGACATACTTGGATCTTCAATATTGTATTGGATGTCGTTAGATCTTGATCTCGGGTGATTTTGTGGTGAAACAAACTCCCAAAATCATCTTCCAAACATCCACAATTCACAAATATGAAAGTTGAATTTCAAACCCTAGATTTATCTTTAAATAGTGCCAAAAAAGCCGAATATACGAAGGCTGATTGGGTGCGAGCGCATAGTGCGCTTATAGGAGAACACTATGCATTGGGTCAAAGTACTATGCGCTGGTAGTGGAGCATAATGCGCTGAGTCATCTGGGTGTTCTACATTGCGCTAGTTAGCGTGCTAATGTCAAAGTACCATGTGTTGGTAGTGGAGAAATATGTGATTAGCATTTTTGGCCTTTTTACTCCCAATAGCTTCGGTTTCATTTCTACAAGCTTCCATGCTTCCGATAACCTTTCATTCACATGTTAAGACTTCCAAATCATGATATTTAAGCTCTAAACACCTGCAACACAAACATGTCTCTAAGTAACATCATTTTACATCCACAAATGTATAAAAACATGAAGTTAGCTATGTTTAACACCAAACAAATAACATCCGATTAGTCTTTATATATTCTGACATATTATTGTTTTTATAAGATGAATGACACAAATCTGAGGAAATTATAGGCAACTCATGATATTCAAGTCTTTAGTGTTATTTTTGTTACTATAAAACCCAATAAAAGCCATAGCCGCCCACAATTATTATTATTATTATTATTATTATTATTATTATTATTATTATTATTATTATTCCACTCATGTTGTTCACACCCTCAAAATCCACGTGTGGGGTTTTATCGCGAGGCAAGTGAACAAACCAGGATCCAAGTCACTAGTTACTCAAAACGATACTATATGCAACATTTAAAACAAATCAGAGTTTAAAACTTTAAAACATTTGCGGAAGCATTTTGTAAATATTTCAAACATAAGGTACTAAATATAATATGCGCAAAACACGCCCCAAACCAAAGTACATAATTGTGCAATAAGCCAAAAGTAGATAAATGTTTGTTCAAAGTATGCATGACTCGTGCTTGATCCTACGACGCCTGCTAGTAACGACCCGAGAAAAGCATACTAAATATAAACAAGTAGTTGGTGAATTAGTAAAGTTTGAGATCACCATAAACAATAGATTTAGTAAATAATTGTTTGTGATCATCATAAACAATAGCTTTTGTAAACAATAGCGTTAGTAAACAATAGCTTTGGTGAGTTCAAAAGTTTGCACTCATCATATACAATAACGTTAGTAAAATATAAACAAGTCGTATTGGTGATTTCATTACTAATAAACAGTAGTGATTTCACGATCAAAGCTCATTATATTTGTCTATTTGCATCCCACCACGACATACCAAGTTATGACGCTGTTAGTCATTTATGACAATATTGCACCTCATTGACCTCTAGTCGTACAAGTGAGGCTTGTCAGACCCAATAGTGCTACCCAAGATTTCCTACTAGATTTCTTAATTAATGATCTGAAAGTGTATGTGCTTTATTTGGTATTCACACTATGTCATACTAAACACATATTACAGTTATAAAATGCTTTAAAATAAAGTACGCTTTCTCCCCCAAAAAGAGAACAAGTAAAAGTGGGGCATTAAGCACACCTGATGTGCAAATGAACAATAACAAAGAGCTAATGATGAGTGAAAAGACAACACATCAAGGTTACCTAGAACACGCAAGTACATAAGTACGTGTACATAGAAAGTTTAACAACCCTAAGTGCTTAATAACACGTTGACCCAAGGTTTTGGAAAACAAGACTCATTTGACCTAGTTGACCCGTTTGACCCATTGATGACATGTTTATTGAAATCTTTTTTGATCAAGTATAGAAACTTATTACACATGGTTATCATACAAGTTTTTCATGTATTCCACATCACAAACCCTAAGTTCTATAAAGATCATCATACTACCAAAGTTTGTCACAACTCATGAAAATCTCAAGGAATGAACATGCTCAACATAATTATAACTACACCACAACTGATTAATCATACATCATAATGATCTATAGTAACTCCAAACATGGTTGCATAATCTCCTAACATAACCCATCATCTTGCAATATTCCATAAAAACCTAAATTCCCAAATAATGCATCAAGTAGGCTCATGAGTCAATTAACACATTCTATCACATTAAACATCATCAACAAGCATTCTAATATGATCCTAATATCATGAACATGCCCAATTCGAAATATGCAATGATCTACATGAATAAACTTTCCCTTTAAGGATAGTAACACCCTAAATCAATCTAATATCCAATTCATTAATAAATTCGTCAACTTTTTACCTTATCAAGTTCATAGCATTCATCTAAACATGGAAAAAATTATCAATTCATCATAATTCTCAAATCTCATACCTCAAATTTTTACTTATAACAAGGTATGAACGACTAATCAATTTCATGATTTTCTTGTAGAATCCACGTAAACAAACATCAATGCAACACAACTAACATCATATTATCTTCAAACAACATCAACTTCGACATTAATCATGTTAATTGAACTAGGGTTTTTCTTGAATAAAAACTATGAAACAACCAATTAAAATATAACCTTCAATTGCCTGGAAATCAAGATTAACACGTGCTACACGCTACAATCATTTGGAACTAATCAAAATTGATGGATGATTGTTGTTATTAATCAAAATCACAAGGAATGGGAGTGCTAGAGGGTTCAGCCGATTTGGGTGGGTGGTTTGGGGGCTAGGGTTTTTAGTTTTGTTAAGTTTAAGTTTAATAACATTTACCAATTAAACCCTTCTTGTTTAAATATTCTAAAAACTAATTTTTTCACACTTTTTAAATACTTCTAACTATAAAACTCATATATTATTATTCAACAATAACAATAATATATTTTTAGCTCGCAACAAAACACATGAATCCAATAAAACACGTTGGCACATTACAAAGTAAAATTGACAAATAATATTTTGAATTCATGAATCATATACTCACAAATTAATAATCAATTTTATTAATTATATTTTTGTCTGATAATCATTGTTAATTAGGGTTATGTTACCAACAATCAACGAAAATTAGTATGTGCTGATGACACGTGTATGCCAGACCTAACGGAACTAACAAAGTTTGGTAATGGAAAATTACCAGATGTCATATTATCCCCATGTTGAAAGAGTTTTCATCCCGAAAATTATGTTACATGGTTGTGTTACATCACTGGTTTACTGCATTGGCAAAACAAAATCGAGTGAGTTGTCAGATCATCCCCATATTGAAAGAAATTTACCAAAATTTAATCAATACCTTCACTGGTTGTCATCATCGTGTCAAACAGATAAGTATACTTAGGCTTCATCTTATCCTCACGTTCTCACGTGATTTCCAGACAATGTCTTGAGTTCCAACAAACTTTGACTATGTGTATGTTGCTTATCTTAGGGGTCTTGGCTTCACGATCCACTACCTCAACTGCCTCTTTAACAAAGCATAATTGCCAATCTACTGGCACCTTCTCGAGTGGTACGTCCAAAGTCTTGTAGATAAAAACTTTTTCATATTGAAAACGTGAAATACACTGTGAACTCTACTCAACGAATGAGGCATATCTAATCGATACGCTACTAGACTTATTCTTTCTAGAATGTCAAATGGCCCAATGTATCTCGGATTAAGCTTGCCCCTTTTGCCGAATCGAATCAGACCTTTCCATGGTGAGACTTTCAGCAAAACTTTGTCACCGACCTGAAACTCCATAGGTTTCCGATGCTTGTCTGCATAGCTCTTTTGTCGGTGTCGTGCTGCAACCGTATAATTTCGTATCTGCATGATCTTTTCGGCAGTTTCATGCACTAATTAAGGGAAAGTTAGCTGACTAACACTAAATTTTGCCCAACAAACTGGTGATCTATATTTTCACCCATACAAAGCCTCAAATGGTGTTGCTTTAATGAGTGTGTGTGACTATTATTGTAAGAAAAATCCACCAACAGACGATGAACTTCCCAATTATTCTCGAAATCAATCACACAAGCATGCAACATGTCCTCCAATGTTTGAATAGTATGTAGGCTTTGCCGATCAGTCTACGGATGATAGGTAGTGCTCATATCTAGACGCATACCCAAAGATTTCTGTATCGATTGCAATAAATGGTATGTAAAACGAGTATCACGATTAGAAATAATCAAGATTGGTAGACCATGTCTCGAAACTACCTCTTTTAAATATATCGAGTTAATTTATCCATTTTATTTATTTACTTGATCACCAAGAAGTGAGCGTACTTAGTCAGGTGGTCCACGATCACCCATATCGTGTCATAACCACTAGGAGTCCAAGATAATTTAGTAATGAAATCCATAGAGATTTGTTTCCACTTTCGTAAAGGAATCTCAAGTTATTGTAATAAACTAGATGCCTTTTGATATTCAACTTTAACTTTAGAAGATGTCGAGTACTTGTTCACGTATGTTGCTACATCTGCCTTCATATTAGGCCACCAATAGTCCTTTTTTTAGATTATGATACATCTTTTTAAAACCAAGGTGTATAGATTACTTAGACTTATGTGCTTCACTCATAACCAAATCTCTTAGGTTTTCATACAAAGGTATCCAAAGTCTATCTATGAATTAACGGATTCCATCGACCTTCACTCAAACTATTTGTCCATCCCACATAAAGATTCAAATCCAACGTTTTCCTCTTTCAAGGCTTCCATCTTAGCTTCCTAGATTTGTTTAGGCAATTGAATGCTAATCGTAATTTTCAAAGCTCGCACTCATCGGGGTTTTACAATTTCATTTATACTCAAAGCATCAACGACTACACTCGCCTTTCCTGGGTGATATTTGATAGCATAATCATAATCGTTCAATAATTACACTCAACGTCGTTGCCTCATGTTCAACTTTTTTTGTTCAAGTTATGCTGAAGACTCTTGTTATTGGTGTAAATAGTGCATTTGGTACCATAAAAGGAATATCTCTAGATTTTCAAGGCAAAGACTATTGCACCTAGTTCAAAATCATGAGTAGTGTTGTTCTTTTCATGCACTTTCAGTTGTCTCAAGGCATAGGCTATTACTTTATCATGTTGCATCAGAACAAAACCAAGTCCTTGGATAGAAGTGTCATAGTAAAATATGAAGTCATCACTTCCCTCTGGTAATGCTAATATCTATGCCCTATAAAGTTTCTGTTTCAACAACTAAAAAGTGGCTTCTTGACTCTTACCCTAGTTATACGTTGTTCCTTTATGTGTTAAGTTGTGAGAGGTTGAGCGATCTTAGAAAATCCCTCAATTGAACACCGAAAATATTCAGCCAATCCAAGAAGTTATCGTATCTCACTAGGCATCTTTAGAACCAACCAATTATTTATTGTATCAATTTTTTGCGTGATTCTCGTATGTTCATTTTCATTAAAAAGGTGACCTAAGAATTGCAGTTCGCGAATCTAGAAATCACATTGGAAATTTAGACGTAAAGTTGTTCCTTTCTAAGCAATTCCAAGATTAGATGTAGGTTCTCCTCATGTTCTTTATTGGTCCTAGAATAGATTAATATGTAATAGATAAACGTGATAACAAACTGATCAAGGTAGGGTTTGCACACAAGATTCATGAGATTCATGAATACTGCTAGTGCGTCAGTTAATCCAAATGGCATGACCAAGAACTCATAATGACCATAACAAGTACAAAGTGTGATCTTTGAGATTTCTTCTTTTTGAACTCTCAGTTAGTGATAACCAGAGCTCAAATTAAACTTAGAGTAATAGCTTGATCCTTGAAGCTGATCAAACAAATCATCTATACGAGGCAAAGGGCATCGATTCTAAACTATAACTTTGTTTAATTCTCTATAGTCGCACATTCAAAATATGCCATCCTTCTTCTTAACAAAGAGAACAAGTGTTACCCATGGTCAAGAGATCAGTCGAATAAATCCTTTATCCAATAGATCTTGAAGCTATGTAGATAGTTCCTTCAGTTTGATCAGGGCTAGCCGATAAGGTGCTCTCGTTTTTAGAGCTGCTCCGGGAGTCAAATCAATCTGAAACTCAACTTGACGGCGAGGTGGTAGTCTAGGCAGATCCTCTCGAAACACCTTTGGAAATTCACTAACCACCAAAATATTCTCTTTTTTCTTTTCATTTTGTTTCTTGGCAGTTACAAGGGCTAATATGGCTAAGAAACACTTGCGTAGCCGTATTTGCGCTATCATAAATGATATGATGCCTATCATAACACCACTCTTCTCGCCTTAACCGCGAGAATTTCCCCGTCCATGAGTGGAATGCGAATGACTTTCAATAACAAATGAGTTCTGCCTGCTTCTCGAGCAGCCAACAATGTCCACGACCACATCGAAACTCCCAAGTGTAACAAGAACGAGATCAATATCGAAATTATGACCAATAATTTCTATCTTGCAACCCTTAAGGATGTGTGTAATGTGGGTTTGCTTACCATCAGCTAATTCTATGGTATATTTAGCTTCCATCATAAAATACATATAACTTAAGAGACTACTAAACTTAGTAGAGATAAGAATCCTATGAGCTCCAATGTCAAACAATAGCAAAACGACTATTAGAAGAATATTATGTGTAACAGTAGTAGGGTCGGTTAGAACCTCACGTGAACCCATAACAAAGGCTCTCCCTTTAGCTCCTCCATTGTTACCACTATTTCCACCATTGTTGTTGTTACTACCATTTCCAGTAGCATTCCTATTTTTCTTAAACTAAGAACAATTCCTGTTGTAGTGCCCTTTCTTTCCATATTCAAATTCTTCATCAACTCTCCACGATAATCCTTTGTCGCATATCTGACCTTACTAAAATGCTAGCATAGAAAGTTGGCGCACGTGCTAGTGTGGTGGTAGTTACATCAGCTGCATTTGGGATACTTTCCACGTATCCACCTTGTCCCTGAGTTGGGGAAGATGATTGGTTGAAACTACAATTGTTGTCAACCTTATTTGTTGGTGCTGGATGTTAGACGACGAGCCCTTGTTCCCTAAATTATCCTACTTGCGCTTGTTAGTAGGCATGCTTACCATAGCATCTCGTTTGGGTAGTTTGCCTTGTCCCACAACTTGATCTGTCAGCTTATGAGCTATCCCGATAGCCTACTAAATAGTAGTGGGTTTGAAGTAGTAACCATACTCTGTATTTCCGGCACCAATCCATACAGATAGAGCTCGATTCGCTTGATTGGCGGGTTGATCATTCCAGGGCATAGAGTTGCCAACTCATGAGAACTTGTAGTGTAGGCCTCAATCTTAGACCCCTATATCTTCAACTGCCAGAACTTAGCCTCCAGCTTCTAGACTTCATCGCGAGGGCAATATTACTTTATTGAACTCGTTCTACGGTAAAAACATTTGCCAACCCCTAGCCAAGCATATACCTTAGTGTTCCACCACTGGAGCGCTGCACCTTCTAATGTTCCCATGGTGTATTTCTCCTAGTCCACCGCTGGATAGTTGCACTTGGCGAAGACCTACTCGAGTTTCTCAAACCACCACACAAGTCCCACGACCCTTTCCGCTCTAGTATAGGTGTGGGGCTTACAGTCCATGAATGCTTTGTATGCACGTGTTGGCGGTCCTAAATTCAACTTTTCAGAATGTTTAGTCAAACATATAGATTAATCATCTAACGGAATATTTTCGTAATTGATGACTAAAGTTATCATTTACCTCTGAACTAGGTAGCTTAAGCGTTCACTACTATTTGCACGAGGCATCTAATTCAGCCGAGATCATGTTTACAACACTAGCATCACATCCACAACCATGCCCACATCCGTTTGTATTTCACTTTGTATATACAAAAACAATAATGAGTAACATCCAACATATTAACCTCACTGAAGTATGGTAAATAATAAGATATAAGGAATTTGTCACAACCACAACATTTATAACCAAAATAATAGCTCATGATAAATAAATTGTAAGTAATCTCACAAAATATCCTGTCATTGTCAAAATATCAAGTTATTAGTTTGGTGGGAAACAACCCTTCCCACATAGATTCTCTTTAAAATAAAACTATGTAGTCTAAATTTGATAAAGATGAAACTTAGTCTATTACTTCAGACCCATCACTATCCTTCTCCATCTGTATTGGTTCATGCTCAGGCTCTTCTTCAGGTTCTTCTTCGGGTTACTCCTCCAGCTTTTCCTCTAGATCTTCTTATGGTTCTTCCTCGGGTACCTCCTAAGGCTCCTCCATTGGGTCCTGAGGAACGATTTCGTTTTCTAACTTGTGTATACGAACGATAGCCTCATGAAGCTAATTACACATCGCATTTTAGAGTAGCCACTAACTTAGCAACTTGTCCACACAGAGCCTTAATTTCCTGTTTGACTATCCTTGCGTCCTTGCATATCGATCCACAAGCCTTCCATATCCTTGTACACTCTACTGTCATACTCTTTTTGTGCGTCCAACCTTTAGAATTTCTCCTCAACCACTCGTTGCAGTCGATCATGTAAGGCCATCAAAGTAGAGATAACGCTATGAGGTGTGAAGGGTAGGGGTATAATATGGTGTCTCTAGTTATGTCATGCTCTATCATAGGCTTGCCCATGAGGTACATGTCAAATATAAATACGAGGGGTCTATAACCATAACTTGTAGACAATGAAGGAACAATAGGAATATCAGGTTCCTTTCCTGGCGTGTGTCAAACAGGGGATGAAGATGATGATGACGCCATACTGCAATGTATGTGATGTGTATACCAATGAGTATATATACAAGAGGATAAGCAACGAGTAACTAACTATGTGCGGTTATAGACTAGTGTGTATGAAACCTAGTTCCCTATAACCAATGGTTTTGATACCAACCTGTCATGCCCTGAGAATCCACGTGCGGGGTTTTATCGCGAGACGAGTAAACCAACCAGGATCAAGTCATTAGTTACTTAGAACGACACTATATGAAACATTTGAAACAAATTAGCGTTTAAAACTTTAAACCACTTGCGAAAGTGTTTTTTAAATATTTCAAACATAAGGTACTAAATCTAAACCACATTCAAACGCACCTAAACCAAAGTATATAAGTATTCAATAAGTCAAAAGTAGATAAGTTTTCGTTCAATGTATGTATGACTCGTGCGTGCTCCTACGACAGCTGCTAGTAACGACTTGAGAAAAACATACTAAAAGTGTTATATGTCTAATCTTTGTTATAGATCCTAACTACTTAACGATAATGATAAACTCAAAAAGAATAAATATCAACAAACCAAAATTAAAAATTAACTAAGTACATGCAAAGATATATAATATTAAAATTGGCAAATTTGTAATAATTTTAACTTTTATTTATTGGTTGATAATAATCCATGTTATCAATTTGACTTGTGACAATCTCAACATTTAGTTTTATTACCAGCGGCAATCCCAGTAGCATAATTACATATATTTATACTCAGTTTTCATTTATTTTTCACTTGATTTTTCTTTTATGTTACTTAATTCCATTCATAAACATAACTACGAGTGAAATCAAGTGAATACTAAACATAAATTTTTGATCATTGTGTTATTGAGACTGTTATCGGTAACAATAGTGAAAGTTATGAGTGTTATCGATTCAACTAAAAGTGTAAATTGTTACCGGCCAACTTCTAATAGTTTGGATTATTAAAATCTAATTTGCCTTTAATATTTTAGATAATTTTCAATCTGAGTCTCATTCTAGAACAAGGTTCAACTCCTTGGTCATTACCTACATCACTATGTCAAAGTGTTTCAACCTATGACCTAGTAAACATGTTAGTGCTAGGATGAGTTCTCACTTGGTTAATTTCGTTTAAAATGCAGATCGCAACCCCTAATTTTCTTTGATTAAGGGCACTTTTAGAGTAAACAAGGCTGCCTGGAAGACTCCGGAACAGTCTACACAATTCTAAGCAACATGACGATAATGGAATGCTCTAGAACGTACTGCATAATATTAGAAAATGTTATTTAAGAGCCTGTAATGAAAAGGCAACTTGTTAAGCTATAAATAATCTTGGAGGTCTCTAGAATACACTACAATATTCAACAATGGATACCAGATAGAAATATTGATCGGTTGGTGAAAGTTTAATGTTTAAAGGCTTTGTTTTCGTGTTTTACGTGTAAATTTATGAGAAATAGAGTTACTTTTGGGATTATCTTGTGTTTTAGGTTAAATGTGAAGAATACAAAGAAATTGGAAGAAACGGGACGAGAATTGGATCTTTAGAAGTAAAGAAATGTTAAGGTGAATTTTCTCGACAATACTATCTTAAAATGGGCATAACTTGAGCTAGGAAAGAAGTTACGAGATCCAAGATCTGTCCATGAAAAGTTCTCGAAAAGTTACACATGAAAGTCAAGGTTGTGTAGGGGGTGGCGCTACTGACATTGGGGTCTGTGTTTTGTTGAGATTTGACCTAATTTGAAAGGTTTTAAAAGGGAAAACCCTATTACGGAAATTACCTTCTACAACATTAATCTGGGATGAAAATTATGCATCTTTCATCCTTCTCAAGCTCTTCCAACATCAAGATCATAAAATCTACAAGATTTATTCAATTGTCTTTAAAGATTCAATTATAAGGTAAGGCTAATTCGTTTGTGATTCACTTCAGGGGACGGGTTTGTGCAAGTTTATATTTTCATAATCGAAACTTAGATTTGAGATTGGATCTTTAACCCTTTAACTTCTTGTGGATTTAATTCATGATTTAATTATTTAAACAATTTGATTATGTTTAAACCTAATTTTTTAATTTCTATAACTTTGATTGTCTTTAATCATTGTGTGATTGATTACTAGTGTAACATCTTGAATTTTTTGGTTAATTAAAAGTTAGCATTGTTATTCTTGTAAGGACCATTGTTGCTATATATGAAACTCGTGGGTTACTTATGTTTATTTCTTTAATTTATCTCTAATCCTTTAATTTGAAGGCTAATAATGTTAATAATAATAATAACTAATAATTATAATAATAACAATAATAATAATAATAATAATAATAACAATATATTATAATAATAATAATAATTTGCAAAGAATTACTAAACTTAAAAATGTTAAAACTTAAACTAAAAAGGTTAGGGGTTTGTTTTGTCATTTTAGAAACCTTAAAAGAAACTTTTACACATAAAATAACAAATTTAAAACTACAGGGACCATTTGTACAAATTACTAAAAACCAAATTAAACTTCTCTTTTACTACCCCGTTTTTCCGGCCAAGCCTCTAACGACCATCGGCGACTCTCCAGCGACTCCTCCGAGCATTAATCAACCGTTTTCCTTTCAAATTAATTCAATTGAATCATTCCCTAACCTGTTTCGAAGCCACAAACATGTTTAATTTTGATTGAACAGGCGGTTATGACCCTGTAACTTCAAAACCGAAAGTTCGCATTCAATACTTGACCGTTCGGGTCGAAACTGTTAGGACCATTTACGTACGGAGTACTAACTAATTCTGCGCGTATACCAACTCAAATAGTGTGGAATCCTATTTGATTGGCAATCCAATCAGGGAGAACACAGTTTAGATCAATCTAACAGTTAATGAAACGTTAAGAATGATTAGAGAACGATCAACTATGATCTATGAACTTGGAACAGGTTTTCTTGAGTCTCTGGATGGCTAGGTACGATTATGTGCGTAGGTATTCGAATTGTTGCGTTTTTCCATGAATTAGGTGGTATTTGTAGGTTAGGGTCTTTCAATCGTATGACTGAACCATTAGCATGGTTCAGTCATGCGACTGAATCATGCGATTGATCCATTGGCATGACTGAAGGTTTAGTCGTGCGACTGAGTCAATGTATGTCTCAATCGGATACTGATCCAGTATCCTGGTTCAGTCGTGCGACTGGTCCATTAGCATGAAGTATTCATGCGCATTGTCTATTAGCATGGTCCATATGCATGAGAACTTCACACGATTTAGTTTGAACATGTTTCTCAGTCACTATTGACTAAGAATTATGTACAACAACCACAAACCTATATATTTATTTCACTATAAGTTATCACACAATAAACAATGAAATATTAAACATTACAAGCATCAACCACATATTGTATTTCATTCATACCCATTCAATTACATATATGTAAGACATGATAGACATTTTACATTAAGCTCCTAAACTAGGTACATATGTCTCAAGAGAAACCAATCAAATTATGAGGTAATGTAGCACCTGGTTATTCCTTTAATGTTTATAAAGAAAGAACTAAGTGAAGAAAAAGAAAGAAAATATATTTTACCCAAGTTAAGGGGTAAAAAGTGTCAAAAAGAACAAAAGGTTTGAAAAAGGAACTAAAATTCGCGGATCTTGAAGAACAAGAGTTGAAAAGATCAAATTTAAGGTAAGAATTCGTGTGTTTAAGGTGTTCTTAATTGCTTTCATCCCCAGTTGTGTGCTAATGTATGTTGTGTGTGTTTGGTTGTGTGTTTTTAGTGGGTTTCAAGGTGAGAACTTGTAGCAATCAGACTTTGAAGGAAGTCTTACCCGAAAAGGCTGCTAAAGTGAGTTCTAGAACCCCTCTTTTACATGTTTTAATTGATTTTGGGGCTGAAAATGCACGTATGAACTTCTTGTAAAACTAGGGTTTCATACACGTATATATGAATGTGTGTATTTTGCGGGTATGGTGTGATTTTGGACTATGTTGATGGTTGATGATGTTATGGTTGTGTTTCTAACGCTTAGAACGCATAATTTAAGCTTAGAACATGATAGATGTTGTTTGGGGACCGAATTATGATAATAAGTGTGCCCTAGGCTGCTCATGCGCCCAAACAGTAGTTCATACACCTAAGTTTAGAAAAACTTCTTAAGTGTTGACAAATGCGGATGAGTAGGTTCATGCGAACGAACAAATGCGGATGAGCATTGATAAATGCGGATTAGTAAGTCATGTGAATGAACAAATACGGATGAGTAAGTCATGCGAATGAACAAATGCGGATGAGTAAGTCATGCGAATGAACAAATGCGAATAAGTAAGTTCATGCGAATGAACAAATGCGGATGAGCATTGACAAATGCCGATGAGTAAGTCATGCGAATGAACAAATATGGATGAGTAAGTCATGCGAATGAACAAATATGGATGAGTAAGTTCATGCGAATGAACAAATGCGGATGAGCATTGACAAATGCAGATGAGTAAGTCATGCGAATGAACAAATATGGATGAGTAAGTCATGCGAATGAACAAATATGGATGAGTAAGTTCATGCGAATGAACAAATGCGGATGAGAAAAGTCAATGCGGATCAACAAATGCGGATGAGCATTGACACATGCGGATGAGTAAAGAAATGCGGATGAACAAAAAGAAATGCGGATGAACAAAAAGAAATGCGTATAAACAAAAAGGGAAGTGTGGATGAACACTTAGAATAATTTCTGACTTCTTGGAAAAGAAAGTGTTAAGTAGGCCTTGGTTGGGAGGTTCCATGGGGCTATGTAAGTTGATTTTTTGAAGTCAAAGATGATGTGATGGGCATAGAATGATATTATGAATGATTAATCTTATGCATGATGGTGTGTATGATGTATATTATGCATGTATGATGATGTGTGATTGATGTTGTGCGATTGATGATGTTATGTTTATGTATGATTACATGTTATGTTTTATTATGTTCCCTATTACGTGTGATGATGTGACTTTACGTGGTTTGATATTGATTAATGAACGTAAAGTATTATCTTAACGAAGCGAAAGATTTAAGATAATGAAAGTGGAACATAATGAATGAACGAATGAAAAGCCTTGCAAGCAACTGAAGGGAGGTCCACAGCTCATTGAGAGTTGTTACCTTGTGTGTGTCTACAGCGTGCGATTTTGGCTAACTCATAAGGGTTCATACACACAATAAGAGTTTACTCCTGGTGACTGCTCCAATACGTGCGATTTCCTAATTACTGTGTGTCATACAGCGTGCAATTTTGGCTAACCCATAAGAGTTCACACATAGGGGGATTGTCCAACTATGTGTGTATCTACAACGTGCGATTTTGGCTAACTCATAAGAGTTCATACACAAAGTAAGAGTTCAGTCTTGGTGACTGCTCCAATAACATACGATTTCCTAATTATTGTGTGTTATACAGCGTGCGATCTTGTCAAACCCATAAGAGTTCACACAAATAGGGGAGTCTGTCCTAGTGACCACTCCATACGTGCGATATGTGCGGTATGTGCAATACGTGCGATATGCGCGATATGTGTGATACGTGCGATATGTGCGATACGTGCGATATGTGCGATACGTGCGATACGTGTGATATGTGCGATACGTGTAAACGGATCAGCCTGAGCAGCTCTCATTTGCAACTCAACACTCTAGTTCTAGAGAGAGAGAGAGAGTAGAGAGAGAAAGTAGAGAGAATTAAAGATTCAAGGCTCGGTTGATCTCGGGATTTAAGATCGGTGTTTGTGGGCATCCAAACAAGAAGAAAACACCACTAATCTAGGTAAGAAACATCATTAATCGTTCCTTTTGATATAAACCCACATTCTAGGTTTGGGGTTTTTGAAAGTGGGAAAGATTCGCCCAAAACTCACGTTTTTGTGTAAGAAAACATGTAAGAAGCTTAGATATAGCTTATTGGGTGAAAAACGAAGGTTTTGGATGTAAAAGATTGAATTTTTGGGTCAAAAATGGGTTGGTTCGTATTTTTCAGCCCGTTCTGTGAAACTGGGTGTTCATCCAGCGAAATTAGTTGTTTGTCCAGCGAAGCTGTGGATCTTCCTACGAAACTATTGTTTCGCAGGTAGTTTCACAGACATGGTTTTCCAACAAAAGTTAGGCGAAACTGGAAGCGAAACTGGCAGCGAAGTGCTAGCGAACTGCCAGCAAACTGCCAGCGAAAATGCTAGCGAAACTAGCAGCGAAACTGCAGGCGAAGCTAGCAGCGAAACTGCTGATCTTGTAGCAAAATTAGGCAGAAACTAACTCTTTTGAGTGTTAACTTATCTGCAGGCTGTGTAGTGCAACCCTTGCTTTGAAAGCTTGATTAAGAAGCTACTCACTGAGTCCAGGTGAGTTCTAGTCCCCTATTTAAAGGTTTTGAACTAGTTTGGGGCTGGAAATACATACTAAATATATGTTTTAAATGACCAAGATTTAAGATGTTTTAATGGGAAGATCGATATTTCTATGACGAAATGTGCTATATAAAAGTGTTATAATAAAAAAATTTCATGCCGACCTGGCTGCGCGACCCCAGCCAGGGGCGTTGCCCCTTGGACCCCACTAGGGGCTGCCGCCCCCGAACCCCCGCTGTCCCGCGGTGGGTCAGTTATGTTTATGATGTTTTATGCTTGATATGCATATGTTTATGTATGTGAATGTACGATGCATGATGTTTAGGATGATGTATAATTGATGTTGTGTATGATGCGGATGTATATTGATTATGTATGCTATGTATGTTATGTATGTTGTGGTTTCTTATGTTCCTTATTAAGTATGATGACGTGGCTTTACGTGGTGTGGTAGTGTTAATAAACGTAAAGTATTATCTTAATGAAGTGAAAGATTTTAGATAATGAAAGTGGAACATAATGAAGGAACAAATGAAAAGCCTTGCAAGCAAATAAAAAGAGGTTCACAACTCATTGGGAGTTGTTAGCTCAACTGTGTGTGTCGATAGCATGCGATTTTGGCTAACTCATAAAGGTTCATACACACAGTAAGAGTTCAATCTTGGTGACTGCTCCAATACGTGCGATTTTCTAATTACTATGTGTTATACAACGTGCGATCTTGGCGAACCCATAAGAGTTAACACACACAGGGGGAGTCTGTCCCAGTGACCACTCCATACGTGCGATATGGGGTCCTTGTTGCTTAGCCCTAGATGAATTCTTGGTGCTCTAGAGGGGGGTTAAGTACATGACAGGACCTAGATAGAAGTGAAAGATGATAAATGTACGAAATGTGCAATGAGTATGAAATGTGCGAAATGTACGAAATATACGAAACGAAAAATGATGAAGATAATAATGATTACCTTGATGTATGTACGATGTATGATCACGTGTGATAGTAATGAAAATGTTTTAATGAATGGAAGGTAATGCAGTGTTTATATAAAACTAGAACTCACTCAGCAACTCTAACTTTTTATGCATTTTCCAGTTGGCAGGTGAGCATTGCTTAGGATGGCACGGGGCTGCTACTTGGCATTTTTGGATGGCATTCTTTTGTATAACGTTTTTGCATTATAATACGAACAAACTATATTTGTAATGAACGGTGTATTATTTTGCAAAAGTGTTTATTTAAAGGAAATGAAATGTTTGTTTAAAGTGTTTCCCCTGCATGATTTTAGTAAAGTTAATGTAATTATATGTTTTAGGTGCGATGATTGACCAGCTATGAGCTTCCCGGGAATGGGGCCTTACAGTAAAGGAGGCTGTTGTGGAAGAAGTTCATTAGGTCATGCAGACGATCCTACCGTCTGTAGTGATAGAAGTGATAAAGGTTGTACAGGAGGGGGAGAGAAAGGAAAGGAGTAGGCCTACGGGAAAAAGGAGATAGCCCGAGACTGAGACTGTTTTCTTCGATGACGAAGAGGAAGAGGAAGAAAAAGAGCCTACGCCGGAGGCAACACGAGGCTGCAATTACGGGGCATTTCAAAGATGCAAGCCCCCAAGCTTGATGGTAATGGTACTGTTGTTGCTACTACACACGGGTGGGTGAGAGAGATGGAAGCTGTCCTAAATATCAGCAAGTGCCAAGAGGACTAGAAAGTGAAGTTCGCTACCCACTCATTTGTGGACTCGGCTCTATGTTGGTGGGACAATATTGTCCTAGCCGAGGGTAGCCAGGCTATCGGAAGAATGAGATGGCGGAGTTAAAGAGGCTGGTAACTGAGGAGTTCTATCCTTACTGTGAGATGGACAAATTGGAGAGGGAGTTCCTGCAGCTGAGATGGGAACGATGACACATCAGCAATACACCACCAAGTTCAAGAGATGGCATGTCTGGTGTCGGATCAAGTGACACCCTTGTCACAAAAGATCAAGAGGTATATCCAGGGTTTGCCGACAGATGTCCATTGGCATATGATCGTTGCACGACCAAGCACGTTTAGGTCGGCAGTTGACTTGGCGGGGAGGTTGTATGATTGTGGTGGTGGCTGAGGTGAGTAGGAAGAATGGTGGAGACCGGAACTGGAATGGGAAGAGGACTGGACTGGGTGGTGTCCCAACGAACAATAAGCGTGCATGGGTGGATGACCGACGTGTGGTCATATCTAGTGCAGGATCGAATAGGTGTGGTAAATGGGGAAGGAGCATTCGGCAGAATGCAAATGGGGGTCAAACATCTGCTTCAAGTGCGGGAAGCCTAGCCATATAGCAGGGAATGCGAGGTTGTTAGGTGTTACAACTGTGGAGAGAATGGTCACCTGAGTAGAGACTGTAAGAAGTCGAGGGATGATGGTTTGGGGGTGAAGAAGGCTAGAAGAGAAGGGCAGAGGACAAGTGCCAGAGTGTTAACGATGATGCAGGGGGATGCTAGGATGGACCCCGATGTTGTGTCAGGTATGTTTCTAGTAAACCAAACTTTAGCCTCTGTGTTATTTGATTCTGGTGCTAGTAAAAGTTTTATTGTTGCTGCTTTATATGCTAAATTGCCTGTTAGTATTAGAATATAGATACACCCTTCGATATAGAAACTGCCATAGGAGGGTCTATCTGGATTTCTGAGATAATAGAGGGTTGTGACATAGAACTAGAAGGTCACAAGTTTCCTGTTAGACCATTTGTGATGACCTTAGGTAGGTTTCAGGTTTGACACAGTCCTAGGATTGGATTGGTTGGCAGACTATGAGGCGAACATTGTGTGTCGCAAGAGGATGGTTCGATTAACAACGCCTGACGAAAGTACAGTGACGGTTTATGGTGATTGAGTCATGACTATTCCAAAGGTGATTTCTATGGTGGTGGGGGAAAATGCATGAGGCGTGGATGTAGTGTCTACTTGGCCTACGTAAAGGATTGGATAGGCCAACAGCATAACTAACCGATTGTAACGGTTATGTGTGACTTTCCACACGTGTTTCCTGAAGACTTACCATGAGTGCCACCTGACCGCGAGATCGAGTTCCAGATTGACTTGATACCAGGTGCCCAACCCGTTACTAAGGCACTGTGTTAAGATCAGTGATCTATGTTTGATTGATTAGAGAGTATAGCAGCGGAATTCTAACAACGAATTAGCCAATTCACAAGAACGAAATGATATTCGATGAAGAACAAAGACGGTTATAGAGAGAGAATTCTGCAAATATATTTCATTCAATATTCGCTTTTGTGGTAACGGAATGTCACACTTACAATTAGGTCGACACCTCTTATATAAGAGATGTGACGTCTGCTGATGTCACTTGATAGTGACATCTAACAGATTTATTTCAACTGAAACACAACTACTGAAGATGTCAAACAGCTGACATCTCCTTACAAAAATGCTAAGTGTTATCAGTTGTTATAACTACTGAAAAACATAAAACTACTGAAACTACAACGACTGAAGAACAAGCTCTTCAGTCGTTTTACAAAACTACTGAAAGTAAAAACATAAAATACTGATATCACACTACTGAAGAAGTACTCTTCAGCTGTTGTGACAAACTACTGAAACTTCAGTACTTGATCTTCAGACTTGAACTTCAGACGTTCATCAGCTGATGACTTCAGTAGATATCATCAGCTGATGTCTTCAGTCTTGTCTCAGACTTTGTACATCAGTGTTGATCTTCAGTACTTGTAGACTCTTCAGCTGTTGTACTTCAGTACTTTGAACTTCAGCTTTAGCAATATGTTCTTCAGCTGTTCAGCTTCAGCACTTGTGTTCTTCAGCTGTTGAACTTCAGCACTTTAGTCTTCACTGTTGAAGTCTTCAGCACTTGATCTTCAGCTGTTGAAGTCTTCAGCACTTGTCAAACTGTTGATGAAGCTTTCAGCAGTTGTTGTGATATCATGTGGGACTTAGAGGTTTTCTGATCTTGGCTCATTGGTTCTTTTGGTCCAACAAACTCCCCCTGAACCAATGCAGCCAAACCTCTAATTTATTTATCATCCCACTTATTGTTGGCAAAAAGGTTGGTCTTTTTCCTTCTTGATCAGTAGAGAAGATGACCCTATAAGCTCCAGCTTGGGAAGAAATCTCAAATATTTGTTGGCAAGATATGAATGGGAACTCTTTTGGGGAACTGGACACAGAGTTGTTATCCCATTCATGAGATCTACTTCCCGTGTATGGGCCTGTAGGATTCTCTAGTGTAGGCTCTGAGAAACATGATTTGTTCTTCCATGGTCAGGTTCTCGGATTCACCATCAAACAATCCTTCTCGCCCATACAGCTCTGAGATGTACTTGGCCTGTTTGCCATTTTTGAGCTCAACTGTTGTAATCTGTCTGTATGCAAACTCATCAGGATAATTCCCTTCGAGTAACAGACTGAGCTCATTTTGTTTGAAGTTCTCAAGCCTCTCGTAGACTAACCCCTTTTAATAATTCTGTTCTCTAGCATCTTCTGGGGTGGTTGTTTAGTCTCGTAGGCCTTCTTGAAATCTTCGACAATCTCCCAGGGTGATACTACAAGGGCCACCGTGATCTCTTCATCTACGATCCTCTTGACTTGACCCTTGTATCTCGAAGGAATGTCTATCTTTACAATCCTGTGAGCCACCCTCGGATCAGGCCATACTCTCACCCTTTCCTTCTGATATTGAAATGTGTTGGCGAGAGTGTACAACCTCAGAGCTTCTTTCTTCATACTGATAATTGATGACGAAGCAGCATAAGTTTTGTCAATGCTTTTCAGCATTTCATCATCATGAAGCTTTTGCTGTTCCTCTTCTTCAATCTTTACTCTCACAGCATCCATCTGTGAGGTGGGAGTGATGGGCATAGGTTTGGCTTTCGCCAATGTTAGAAATGCAGACAGAGGCAGCCTATCTTCTTCCACATCATCTTCTTCTTCTTCTTCTAGCCTCAACACCCTTCTCTTCTTCTTCTTAGGTGCATCATCGGCTGTTGGTTTAGATGGTAAGGAAGTTGGTTTTGAGGGTTGAGGAAGTTTGGTTTGGGCTTTGAGATTGGTTTGGAGATTTGAGGGGTAGGCTGTTTTTGAGTGGGTGGAAGGGAAGGTTGTTCCAGCATTTTGGTTGTGAGTTTAGCCTTTGTAAGTCTTGCCATTTCAAACCTTTTTCCAGCCCCAGCCTCATCAAGGGCTTCAATGATAATCCCCTTATGGAATTCTCAGACAAACAGATTCTGGGGCTATAGCCAGAATACTGTCTCTGGTCCATGCACGAATCTCCATCAAAGATCTTCCTAAGTATTTGGCAATGAAACGGATCATGATCTCCAATCTCTCCTTTTCCAGTACATCATACCCAACCCATCTTGTTTGAATCTCCTCCACTTCCAACTTCCTGATCTCACTATCTAATGTGGCTGTATCAAAACCTTGCTTGAAGAGTTGCTCAATGATTTTATCCATGGATCGGCTATGTGTGTCATCTGCATCTTTTACCAGCTCTTCCAAGGATTTTTCTTCAGCAGTAGGTTGATCATCAGTACTTTTCTTTCTTTTATAGGTGATCAGTTGTTGCTTTTTTCTTTTTCCAACTCCTGGATTTGTTCTTTTGCCTTCTCATCCTCTGTTTTTTCCTCTTCTTTTCTTTCACTGCAGTACTCTCCCCCTTTTTGGATGCATTGTGGTAGGGGTTTGTACCGCAGAAAGTGTCTTTTGCACAGCATTATCATCAGTGGTTGTAGAGTTGAGGAAATCCTCTCATCAATGGCTTTAGTAACAATTTCAGTGATAATGGGAGTGATGAGAGGTATGGATTGTTGGAATACAGCAACCATCTGCTCTGGGGGTTTCTATCCCGGAGAGATAGTGCCAAAAGCAGAAGCTGGAGGCTCATTGGAGTGAGAGGGTAAGTGTTTGGGGAACCTTCAACTGAAGGTGCCATCTGTGGTTGGTGGAGGCAGATGGTCTTGGTCCTTAGAAGTTTTGCAAGCAGCTCTTTGAGTCTGCTCACCTCCTCTTCCAGGATGGTGTTTTGGGCGATTACATCGTAAAAGAAGCCCAGGTCATCATCAGTAGAACTGAATCATCTGACCCTGATAGATTCAGATGAACATGCACTGAGTGTAGCTCAGTTGTAGCATGTGCCCCTTTGTCTTGGTACTGGGGACTTCCTGCCTCAGGACTATGTCTGTCATCAGCAGTTGCCTCTGGTAAGGACTTAGTAATGGTACCAACTACAACTGATCATATGCTGACACAGGAGGTGGCAGCCTTACCAGAAGTTCCAATCTCCATTGCTACACTAGGAGAAGGAACATGTAACCCCTATGCTGTGGGTTCTCAGCTGCACTTTGGTCCTCCCCCTCAATGGTAGAGGTGTTCCCAGTAGTAATTGGTATCTGGGGAGGGGTGAGGAGTGCAATTGAGTCAGCACTTGTGCAACAAGCAATGTAGGGCTTTGGGGGGCGGTTGCATGGGGTGAAGGGACAGAAGCAGTGTGCACCTGGGGAGGAAGGTGCTCTTCAATGGCAATCCCCTCAAGTGAGGAAGATCCCAGATGTGTGGGTACCCCTTGTGTGGTGGCTGCAGGCTCCTGTTGAGAGGAATCCTAAGCGGCTATGGCTGGAAGAGTCCTTATATCCACTAGGGGGTTATAACCAGTGGATATATCCTGCGTTTGTGTTGCAGGGGCATCGTCAGGGGACTCATTTCCCTGAGTAGCCGTTTGGGGTTTCTTTTAGTGGGTTTGGTGGGACTTTTGATTTGGAGGTGGTGGCTGTGGGTTCCAGCTGCGTGGGTTTGCGCAGCTTGGCAGCCATTTGAGTGAGTGGTCAGAGTTGTGCCGGGAGTATACTTCAGGCAAAACAGCCATAGCAGGGACTCCCAGGCCAACAAGTCCCTCAGCTTGAAGCTGGTTTGTAATGATGGCCATTATGAACCGCGGATATAATATCCAACGGTTAGCAGTTAGTTTTTGAGCCATATCCTTGAGCTCTGAAAATATTATTTCTGAAAAATTTAAAGGCTGTTGCTCAAGAATAGAATACATTACCTGCTGCCACTTTGTAGACATTTGATCCCAAGACGAAGTCTTAGGAGCCAAACAGACATTTACCATGTGAAAGATTAGACGTTCAGCGTCATGGAAATGTTTCTTCAGTATAGTGGAGGCACTAAGGTTCCCTGATATCCATGGTGGGCAAAGGATAAATCAGTTGTGCCCTTTGGATATCCAGCAGGAGAAGTGGCATCATCCAGGTGTAGAGTTTGACGAAGTATATCGGGAGTGATGACCACTTCGTGGTTGTTGACGACCGACCGGAGAGACGCAGTGTTGTTCTCCCGAGTGGTGAGGTGACGTTCATCCAAAACTGTTTGAGGATTCGGCATGAAGGATTGGATTGAGAAGAAATGCCGTTTTGTATTGTGACTGACCATAAGATCAATAGCATTATCGAACTTAGCCTAGAATGGCGATTTGGTGAGGTAAGCTACACAGTTGTGTCGCGGTTTGATTTGCATGGACGCCATTTAGAAGAGAGAACTTTTGGAGAAATGAACGTTAGGTTTGAAGAAGATGAGCTTTGAAGGATTAGGTCAGGGAATTTATAGGGTACGGGTTAGAAAACGACTGAAGGATTTGGTGTTAGTCATCAGTAGTTTTAAACGACTGTTGACATGGTGTTACCCTTTCAGACGTTGAAACAGCTGAAGTCGTGGTGTTAGGCATCAGTAGTTAGAAAACTACTGAAAGCCATGGTTTTGACTTCAGATGATGAAACAACTGAGGACTTGGTGTTTGTCATCAGTAGTTGTGAAACTACTGAAGACAGTGGTTTTGTCATCAGTTGTTGTAAACAGCTGAAGACTTGGTATTAGTCATCAGTAGTTATAAAACTACTGAAGACATGGTTTTGCTTCAGTTGTTTAGAATGAAACAGCAGTTGTAGAAACAACTGAAGAGAAAGTTCTCTTCAGTAGTTTTCGTCATTCATAGCCTTTCAGCTGTTTCATACTGTCCTCAACACTTACTCATCAGACTTTGCGTCTGCTTTTCAGGTGTTTCATAGGACGTCAGTACTTATCTGTTTGTACTGATTTCAGTAGTTGTAACTACATCAGTAGTTTGGAACATATAAAGGACTTCAGTACTTGTGAGGCATTTAGCCGTCAGTAGTTATAAAACTACTGAAGGGGAAAGGACTCATCAGTACTTATATGTGACATGGGTACTAATGATCCCCAGTAATTATTACTGAATCATCAGTGGTTGTCACTTATTCTAGCTGCAGCATACCAAGCCTTAACACAAGGTTTTGGAAAGTAGAACTATCCAAAGGCTTAGTAAAGATATCTGCAAGCTCATCAGCACTAGGCACAAACTTAGGATCAATCAGACCTTTTTCAAAGCAATCCCGAATAAAATGATGTCTGATCTCTATATGTTTGGTCCTAGAGTGCTGGACTAGATTTTTGACAATACACAGAGCTGAAGCACTATCCATCAATAATGGAGTCTTAGTCTCTGTAATGCCATAATCCAGAAGTTGGTTCTGAAGCCAGAGTACCTGAGAAGTGCAACTTGCAGCAGCAATGTACTCGGCCTCAGCAGTTGATGTAGCAATAGATGTTTGTTTCTTACTCTGCCAAGAAATCAAACAGTTGCCTAGGAATTGACAACCACCAGAAGTTGACTTCTAGTTAACTTGCACCCTGCATAGTCACTATCTGAAAAAGCAACTAATTTGCAAGAGTGTCCAGTGGAGTACCATAAACCCAGAGATTGTGTACCTTGCAAATATCTAAAGATTCTCTTGACTGCAATCAAATGAGACTCTTTAGGAGCAGCCTGAAATCTAGCACAAACACATGTAGCAACATAATATCTTGTCTAGAAGCTGTTAAATACATCAAGGACCCAATCATACATCTTTAAAGTGTTTCATCAACAGCTTTACCTTTGTGATCAGCATCCAGTTGTGTGGTGTTGCACATGGGAGTAGAACAGGGCTTACAGTTTTGTAAATCAAACTTATTCAAAAGATCTTTTGTATATTTTGACTGATGAATAAAGGTTCCATCAGCCTTTTGTTTAATTTGCAAGCCTAGAAAGAACTGTAATTCTCCCATTGCACTCATTTCAAACCTCTTTTTCATTAATGTTGTAAAATCATCACACAACTGGGGATCAGAGGATGCAAAACTGATATCATCAACATAAATCTGAACAAGTAGCTTATGCTGATCCCCTTCTTAATAACAAAGTTTTATCAATGGAGCCTCTGGTGAAATTATTCTTAAGAAGAAAAGTAGAAAGTGTCTCATACCAGGCTCTAGGAGCTTGTTTCAACCCATAAAGAGCCTTATCAAGTTTATACACCCATTCAGGATGTTTATTATCCTCAAAGACTGGTGGTTGACACACATAAACTTCTTCCTTTATTTTACCATATAAAAATGCACTTTTGACATCCATTTGAAAAACTTTAAGATTGTGGAATGCAGCATAGGCTAAAAAACAATCTGATTGCCTCTAGTCTGGCTACAGGGGCAAAGGTTTCATCATAGTTAATACCTTCTTCTTCTGAAAACCCCTGTACAACCAGTCTAGCCTTGTCTTAACAATAAGCCATTTTCATCAGTTTTGTTCCTAAACACCCATTTAGTGCCTATTGCACACTTACCTGGGGGAAGAGGAACCAGTTCCCACACTTGCTGTTTCTTGAACTGAAGTAGCTCAAGCTGCATAGCTTCAACCCATCCATTGTCTCTCAAAACAACATGGTAGTTCTTTGGCTCTAGCTGACTAATGAAGAGAGCATAGAAGCAGAAGTTAGACAATTGACTTCTTGTTGAAACACTAGCATTGATATCACCAATAATCTGGACATGGGGTGATTCTTCAGTTCTTGATAAACAATGAGATCTGTGCAAGTGTTTGTAAAACCTTCAGCAGCAGCAGATGTTGATGCAGACTCTTGAAACCAAGAATTAGATGGTAACTCAAAAGATGTAGAGGAAACAGAGATCTCATCAGCATTTATTGTGGATGGAACTGCTGAAGCTACAGGAACATCAAATTTAGCACACAGGCAGTTGGTCACTAAACTTGTGAATAGGTGATTATGATTTATCATCATCATCATCAATACCACCAGGTGGAAGACATGCTGCAGAAGATGATTTATCCACAGGATCTGCAACAGCTGGAGGTTGATAAGGAACATATTGCAGTATGTCCAAATCAAACAACTCCACGGGTTTTGTGGAATCTTGTCCAAAGGAGATTCATTAAACTTCACATGCAAGTCTCTTCAACTATCTTTGTTCTGCAGTTGAAGACTCTGTATGCCTTGCAAGTAGATGAATAACCAACAAAATACCCTGCATCCACCTTAGGATCAAATTTATGGAGTTGATCCTTTGTGTTGAAAATAACACAGGGACACCCAAAGCTTTGAAAAATGAAATTAGAGGAGCCAAGTGATGGAGAACTTCATATGGAGTCTTCATCAACCTCTGATTTACTAAGACTCTATTCTGCACATAGCAAGCTGTGTTAACAGCTTCAGCCCAAAAGGTTAGTGGCAAACCAGAGTCAGCCAGCATGGACCTTGCAGCTTCAATTAGGGCCCTGTTCTTTCTCTCCACTACCCATTTTGTTCTGGAGTCCTTGGGATGCTAAACTGACTTTTGATTCCCTTTGAAAGATAGAAGTCATCAAGTGTATGGTTTCTGAATTCAGTTCCATTATCACTCCTAATACACTTGACTGGAAGGGAATACTGCTTCTCAATATACAACACAAAGTGAATAATATTCTGAGCAACTCATCCTTTGAATGTAGAAAGAAAGTCCATACAAATCTAGAGTAATCATCCACAATTACCAGACAGTATTTTCTTCTTTGCCATGCTCATTACTCTCACAGGACCAAATAGATCCATATGCAGTAATTGCAAGCAGGCAGTGAACTTAGGCTCTTCAATAGGAGGGAATGAGACTTTGTTTGTTTTCCTTTTAAACAAGCAGTGCAGGTTTCATCACAGTGGAACTCCTTTATGGTAAGCCTCTAACTAAACTATTGTGGATAAGCTGATTCATGTTTTTGAAATTAACATGACCCAGCCTTCTGTGCCACAGTTTAGATTCTTGAGAAAAGGCTTTGGAAAATAGGCAAGGATTGCCTCTGAGATCTTTTTCTTGGAAAGATCTAAGGCATACACTCTTCCTGTCCTGTTGGCTCTCAGGAGAGTGTGATCATCCAACACCTTATCAATCAAATGCAGAACTTTGGATGACAGAATCCTACAGTTCTGACTGGTGAAAAGAGCAACATGGCCTTTATCACACATTTGACTGACACTCAAGAGATTGTACTTGATATTTTCCACATGATTAACATCATCAAACTTGATTTCTCCATTGGAGACAAAGCCATTTCCAATGATGTAACCCCTAGCATCATTGCCAAAAGAAACAAAGCCCTTCTTTCCTTGAGAGTAGTCATGAAGAAGAGAGCTTTTCCCAGTCATGTGCATAGATCCCCCACTGTCTACATACCAGATGCTACTTTGGCATGTTGGAGAACCCTGCAATAATAAACAATCAGTTAGTTTTGGAGACCAAACCTTTTTGGTTTTGGCCTGGTCTCATCAACAGATGGTAAACTAACAGGTTTATTTGAAACAACAGCCTGAGAGGAAGAAGATGGTGAAGAAGAGGAATCCTTTGGCTTGGATCTCCTTTTCTGTGGTTTCAACATAGGAGCATCTAATTGGTTAACTCTACCCAACAGATGTTGAACCATCATAACCAGCTGTGTCTGATTTTGTGATAAAGCTTTTAGCTCATCAGACACATTGCCAGTGGAGTTTGATAAGTTCCTATGTTGCACCTTCTTCTTCTAAGCACTCTAAGCTGTCACCTGTTTAACCCCTTCCTTTTTGGATTTCTTTGAGGACTTAAGGGTTACAGGATTTGATGTTGCTGATACAAATGTGGTCTAAAACTCAGTTTTCATTTTTACCATTTTCTCTTTAATTTCTTCTTTATGTTTGAGTTTGGAACCTCTTTTGTACCAGCAATCATCTGTAAGATGATTGAACAAACCACATACTTCACATGGTTTCTTCTTCATCTTAGGTTGATCATCAACTAAAGAGGGTGAAGCACTGAAGACTTGCTCTTCAGTGCTTGGAAGCATTGTTTGCTTTCTTGACTACCTCTTTAGTAGTCTTCAAACTCTTTCTACTAACAGTTTTCTTCTTTTCAGTACTGGCAGTAGTTGGAGTTTGAACTTCAGGTGTTAAATCCTGCTCTCTAGTCCTTTCAGGACTTTCAGAATTAACTCCTGAGTTGATCACTCATTGATCATGTGAGTGTCAGCATTGGAACCATCAACATCAGCTGATAGGTTTTGAGAGGGCTTGGTGCTGACTTCTACTTCTGATTGTGCTGTATCAGAAAGTAGATCAAATGATGAGATGGATTGGTTATACTCTCATCACCATCAGATTCTACCTCTGCTCTTGGAGTAAAATCTGTAGGTGGAGCAGTGTGATTGTAACCAATGCCAAACTTCACATTGGAAGCAGATTGCTTACTAAGAAGCATTTCAAAACCTTTGCATGATTGTACCCATCTATCACACTCTACCTGGGTGACTGCAAGGGTTTCTTTGAGATCTTTATACTTCTCTAGAAGTATCTCTTCCCTAGCCTTATCATCAGTTATTTGGCATTTAAGTTTGTAAATCTCATCATTTTTATCATTAAGCACAGACTCAAATTCAGCTTTGCTTTTGGAAATTATTTGTTCTAGCTCAATGTTCTTGTTAATCAAAGCTACATTTGCTTCTCTAATAGATGCAAATGCTGCTATGCATGTTTCAGAACATAATTTGGCTTTTGCCTCAGAGGATACTTGTGATACCTTTGGTGTAGAGGCATTAGTGGATGAAGTATCAACAGAATCCAAAGCCATAAGAGCTAGATTTCCAAAGGGACGTTCACCACCATGTTGACTAGCACATGAGAACAGTTGCTCATGACCAGACAAGTCTTCTGGTAAACTGCTCCAGTCAACAACTCCTGGGGTGAAGAAGTTGTGTTGTTGAGGTTGAGTTTGTTGATGAGATTGGGAAGGCTGTGGTTCAGGCAATGCTTTGTGGTTGTTGTGCAATGGAGCTTGAACAGGATTTGGTTGAGGCACATAATAGCATGGATAAGGATATGACATTTGACCCTGGGGAACAAAGTATGCAGGAGATCTAGGATGTGAATGATGACCAGAACCAGTAGGATGTTGCCCTCTGTTTTGTGTACTAGTACTAGGAAAAGTCACAAAGGGTGTAGAAGAGTTAGATCCAGTTGATCTACACTCCCTTGCAAAGTGTCCCAGCCTTTGGCATTTGTGACACCTCAACTTACTCTTGTCAAAACCAACTTTGGTTTGGCCAGAGAGTCCAGGAAATTTCTTGCCAGTTCTCTTATAGAACTTCTGAGATCTGATATTAATAATGCCATTTGGCTCAGAATATCCATCTCTTCTAGATCATCATTAGCATTCCTTTCAAATCATCCATGATGAAGCATAATTGTCACTATTACTGCCAGAATGACTGTCAATACCAACAAATGCATGATCAGAACTATTTGAAGAGAAATCAATATGCTCATCATAAGTGCTTTCAGATGCAGCATATTCTGACTCATGACCAACCAAGGCAGTATTCCCCGGTACAAAGTCATCAGTGAGCTTTCTGATGAGGACAGTTTCCTCTTCTGCTCTATCTCTCTTTCAAATGTAAGCAGTTTCCCATTAAGTTGGGTGAGAGATAGGCCATCCAGATTTGCACTGGAGCGTAGGACAATAGTGTATGTGTCCCATCTCTCAGGCAGTGATCTGAGGTGTTGATACATGTATGTCCCTAGATCATGGTATGTGATGTAATAGATCTTGTTTGGTATGATTAATGAAATGATACTGATAGTCTGTTAGTTATAATGTTTAATAGTTCATTAATGAGTCGTGACTGAATTGATTGGGTTTATGATTATTGAATGGTTGCACATTATGTTATATTAATTAACTAAAACATTCAAACTTAACTTAATGAAGTTCCCATGCGAATGGCTCATGCGAATGAACCATACACATGAAGAACTTCACACGATTGACTCAGTCGCACGACTGAACCAGGAGACTGGATCAGTCATACGACTGTAACATAAGATTGGCTCAGTCGCACGACTGAACACTCAGTCGCACGACTGAACACTCAGTCGCACGAATGAACCAACCGCATGGTTCAATCGCACGACTGAACCAAACTAATCGTTCAGTTGCACGATTGAATAGTGCCAACCTATAAATACAACTCAATTCGTGAAAAACATAGACTCGATCAAGTACGATTCCAGACGAACCCTAGCCGTCCAGAAACCTTCCAAATCGTTCTCCAAGTTCATAGAACACATTAGATCGATTCCTTATCCATTTCTAACGTTAGTTTCAATCCTTATTGATTCTTCGTGTGTTCTCACTGATTGGATCGCCAATCAAATAGGATTCTGCACTATTTGATCTGGTTTACACGTGATCTCTAGGTATTTCCGTCAAATACCAGGTCCTAACAAGTGGTATCAGAGCTATTGGCTCTTGATTACGTGTTGATTCAATCAAGATTGCATAAAAGTTTGTGTTTTTACACTAAAAACGCAATCTTTGGCATCAAAAGTGATCTTGGAAGTTCCCTGCTCATCGACGTTTGGTTTCTACGGACTTAGGCGATTAGAACTTGTGAAATTTCGAATTTTTACGGCTGAAACCCGTCAAACCTAGAAATTTTCGCAAAACAGCAGCTTCAGTCGCACGAGTGACTCATTCGCACGACTGGACTCCATTCGCATTGCTCATACGCACGATTGGACCTAGTCGCACCCTTATTCGGCCGACTGAACCGGTCCTTCGCATAGCTCATACACACCAGATTCATTCGCACGACTGAACCAATCGCCCAGTTCATTCGCACGATTGAACCAATCGCAGAGCTTATACGCACGATTAGCTCATTCGCATCCTTCAGTCGCATCAGTGAAAGTTTGTTTGATTAGATTATAAGTTTATTATTCATGGAAGATCAGATGTCAGCCTTTACTGCTGGGAAGGACTCAAGGATACAAAACTGCTGTTGCTTGAGAGTGAGGTGGGGAATCACAATAAACCACCAAAGCTTTTGACTTTAGATGAGTTTCCCCACTGGAAACAACGTTTTGAGATCTACCTTAATGGAGTAGATCCTAATCTGTGGGAAGCCATTGAGATAGGTTATAGTACACGGTGGGAGCTGATGGAATTAAACTAACATTAAGCGGGATGACAGACGCACAGAAAGTAAAGTACAATGCAGAGAAAAGAGTGTATGCATTGATCACTCAGTCTATCCCCAAAGAAATATTCCACCAGTATTCAGAGAACAAGCAGTCCAAGAAACTGTGGGATGAGCTAGAGAAGAGATATGATGGGAATGCATCATTGAAGGCTATCAAGGCAAAGGAGTTAAAGAAGGAATTCGATAACTTCTCATCAATTGGTAATGAAAGTTTGGACGAAGTCATAGACAGGTTCTACCACTTGATGAGCGAATTGCATACACATGGAGTGACTACTACCATGGAACAGAAAGTAAGCAACTTCGCAGACGGATTGCCTGATAAGTGGGCTACATTCATGTCTAACCTGAGACAGAATGGAATACTTGTAAAGCTGGATATAATGACTTCATTCTTAAGTTGCGAGAAGAAGCACTAAGAATGAAGTATAGAGCTTAGAAGTCTTCGTACACACAAAATCCAGCTTTATACAACGCCACGCCTCAAGCTAAGACATCTGGAGCACCCCTCCAGACTGCTTTTGTGTCTAGCTCGTCAGGTCCTTCACATGCTTCTCCTTCTGGATCAGACACGTCTGGGTCATCATGTACCCATCATATTGGATCAGAAGCAAACGCTACCAAACTGAAGATCGAGAACCTCGGTAATGTGACCGTGGAAGTAGCGCGAGAGCATATGGATCTCTTAGCAGCAGTGGTTCATTCATATGATGGACTTGTTGCTGGGAAGATTGGAAAGCCTTAACTGCTCATGATGATGAAGGACAGGATTGGAGTTTCAGGTTTGTCTCACCAGGAGAATCTAACATTGCCAGTGTTGAGGATATTGACGATGATTCTGCGAGTGAAGGTGATATAGCAGTTGAGATTGCAATGACACATAGTGAAGAAACAACTGCAGCCGAGGTCAGTTACAAGCCAAATGAGGAAGTTTCCACGTCAGAGACAGAAAAGCCAGAATCACCAGAACCAGAATCATCTGATGCTGCACTGATGGCTAACTCTTCTGAACCAACTCAGGTAAGTACCACTGACCAAATTTTAATAACCATGCTTGTTCTGATTGTGACACTTTTAGGAATAGCATAGATGAAAATTTTGCTAGGTTATTAGATCATAATGATAACTTAGTAAAAGATTTACGTCTGTGCACTGAGGCTAATAGAGTACTAAAACAAAATGAGCATTGTTATAAAGAAAAGATAGACCTATTGACTAAACAACTTAGGGAAACCGAAGTAGTGTCCTTTAACCAAGCAAATGACATTAGGTACTATCTAAACTCCCTAGAAGACACTAAGAAACAAAAGGCAGTTCTAGAAGTCGAAGTTAATTCATTAAAACAAAACTGCATAGTTGGACTAGTTCTTCACACATAGTTCAACACTTAGTGAGAGAAAGGAATAACGGGGAGGGATTAGGCTACAAAGTGGTTCCACCACCACCTGAGACCTTGATGAACACTAAGTCTAGACCAGTAAATAATAACCCCATCAAGGATCATGTGGTGACCACTCCTCTTGTTACTGATCCAGACACCTCATGTTCATCTACTGAATCTGGTCAGAAACAAAAGGAGTCCACTTCAAAGGCAAAGGGTAATTGCCTTGTGTTAATCTGGAAAATGAATGTGAAAAAGTTAACTTAAAGTCAAGGTCAAACAAAGTCAAATCAGAACCTAAAAGGACTTCAAATGCTACTTTTCACATACTTCAAGTCAAAAACCAGTTAACCAAAAAGTGAAACAGGTTAAAATAGTAAATTTAGTTAAATCAGAGAAAACATCAAACATACAAGAGTCAAAACCTAAAGTGATTGATGTTACTAGAGTGTCACGTACCTCTCCACAAAGAAAGTTTAATCATAAAGTTGATAGCAGAGCGTGCTACAACTGTGGAGATATGGACACATTGCGTCCTACTGTAATTTTTATCAGACACCCAGGAAGAAGATTGAACTTCAGGACTCAAACCTAAGTCTTCTAAGAGGAGCTCTTTAACTCCACCTAGAAGAGCTAGTGCACCTAAAGTCCAACCTGGAAGCCAGACGACTGTTTATCATAAACAGGCATTGCACAAATCTGGCTTATGGAAAGAAAAGTCAACCCTCGTTTGATACTGATAACAAGAAGGAACCTGAGCTACCCTCACCCTCTAAGGGTCAATGGGTGGAGTTTGATGTGTGATGCCTCTAGGAAACCCAAGACAGTCAAAGCTTGGGTTCCTAACCTAAACTAATTCATTTACTTTGTATATGCAGGGTGTCCGATATAGTGCTGAGACTAACACGTGGATTATAGACAGCGGAGCATCCAGGCACATGACAGGAAATAGAGCCCTGTTATCTAACGTCAAACAAATAAAAGGAGGGCATGTTTCCTTTGCAGGAAACTAAGGAGGCTATATCACAGCTCAGGGAGAAGTGGGAAATCAGAAAGTTAAGTTTGATAAGGTGAACTACGTTCAAAAACTTCAGAACAACTTACTTTCTGTTTCCCAAATCTGTGATAAAGGATTTAAAGTCATCTTCGATAACCAGAAGTGTTACGTGCTGAAGAAAGAATATATGATCCCAGAGGACCAAGTTCTGATGACTGCCACAACGGATCATGAGGTTCAGTGTTTCTTATCTAAAGCTACTGAGAAGATTCCATCTCCTAGCATCGGAGAATGGGACACATTAGTTAAAGGAAGATGAATCATTTGATTCAGAAGGATTTAGTTAGAGGAGTGAATGTCAAGAACTTCCAACTTCCTGACTTTTGTGTAGCTTGCAAGAAAGGCAAACAGACAAAGAAGTCTCATAAGGAAAAGAAAGTTCATTCAATAGAACTTCCTCTTGAGCTTCTTCATGGATCTGTTCGGCCAGTTAGTACAAGGAGCATTGCAGACGATGTGTATTGTTTTGTGGTCACTGATGACTACTCAAGGTTCACTTGGGTAATGTTTCTGAAATCCAAATCAGAAACATTGGAGACATTCAAGGAATTAGTAAAACACTGGAATCTCTCTACAAGCTAAAAGTTAGACAAATACGCTCAGACAACGGGACAGAATTCAGAATCAAGGGATGGAGGCATACTGCAAGGAAAAGGGAATTGTGCATCAATTCACTTCTGCCTACACACCTCAAATGAATGGCGTTGCTGAGAGAAAGAACAGGAGTTTGATAGAGACAGCACGGACTATGCTGGCAGACTCGAATTGCCTATCCAATTCTGGAATGAGGCAGTGGCATGCGTGGTATACACTGAATCGAGTCCTAATAGTCAAGCGCCACGGAAAGACATGTTATGAGCTACTTCAAAGATGCAAACCGAATTTGGAGTATCTTGAACCTTTTGGCGCACCGTGTACACTTCTGAAGAAGACACAGAAGGAAAATTCAGCGAGAAGGCAGTTGAAGGAATTTTTCTAGGATACAACATACCGAACAAGCGAGTTTACAATAACTCAACGGGTCTTGTATGACAGGATCAGTGATCACAAGTTTGATGTATCAGAATATAAAGCAGCGGAATACACACACGAATTAGACATTGTAGCAAGCAAACAATATATGTAAGCGTTAAGATCGCATACGGTTATAGGGAGAGAATATGAATTTCTGATTTCTAGGAATGTTTATAGATGTAGAATATTTCTAATCAAATCAATCAATCATTCCATTCAATTGCTCATATCGCTCAATGATTACAATGGGTTGTCACTCCTTATATAGAGTGCAACAGTCACTGCTGTTATCACGGAAAGTGACAACTGGCAGATCTAATACAGAAATAACTAATCTTAACAAACTACTGAAATGTTCACAACTACTGAGAACATATCAGCAGGTTAAGTACAAAATATAAAACTACTGAAACTACAACGACTGAAGAACAAGCTCTTCAGTCGTTTTACAAAACTACTGAAACAAAAACATAAAACTACTGATATCACAACTCTGAAGAAGTACTCTTCAGCAGTTGTGACAAACTACTGAGGCTTCATTACTGGTCTTCAGACTTTGACCTTCAGGCGTTTCATCAGCTGATGACTTCAGTAGATATCATCAGCTGATGTCTTCAGTCTTTGTCTTCAGACTTTGTACATCAGTTGTTGATCTTCAGCACTTGTGAACTCTTCAGCTGTTGTGCTTCAGTACTTTGGTCTTTCAGCTTCAGCACTTGTGTTCTTCAGCTGTTGTGCTTCAGCACTTGTGTTCTTCAGCTGTTGTACTTCAGCACTTTGGTTCTTCAGCTGTTAAGGTCTTCAGCACTTGATCTTCAGCTGTTGAAGTCTTCAGCACTTGTCAAACTACTGATGAGGCTTTCAGCAGTTTGTTGTGATACCGTGTGGGACTTAGAGATTTTCTGATCTTGGCTCATTGGTTCTTTTGGTCCAACAAACTCCCCTGAACCAATGCAGCCAAAACCTCTAACTTATTTATACTCCCACTTATTGATGGCAAAAATGTTGGTCTTTTTCCTTCTTGATCAGTAGAGAAGATGACCCATGTACGCTCCGGCCTGGGAAGAACCTCAAATATTTGTTTGGCAGAGTATGAATGGGAACTCTGTTTTGGGGAACTGGACACAGAGTTGTTATCCCATTCATGAGATTCACTTCCCCATAATGAGTCTGTACGACTCACGAACATAGGCCTCAAGGAGAACAATTTTTTCCTCTTGAGAGAGTCTTCAGCTCCTCCTTCGAAGAAGAACTCTGGACCATAGTACTCTGATAAGTACTTCATGGTCCTGCCATTTTTCAGCTCCACCGTAGTTACCTCCCTGTATACAAATTCATCCGATGGTTGCCTTCAAGGAGTAACTGGAGCTCATTCTTTTGGATGTCTTCAAGCTTTTTGTATACAAATTCATCCGGTGGCTTGAGGTGTCTTCTTTGCTTGGTGAGCTTTCTTGAATTCATCAATGATTTCCCAAGGTGAGACTACAACGGCCAACATGATGGTAGATTCTATGGTTTTTCGTACTGGCCGTTGTATCTGTGTGGGATAGTTCTTTTATGGATTCTAGAACTCACCCTGGGGTCTGGCCATACTCTCACTCTCTCCCTCTGATACTGAAAGGTGTGTCTGAGAGTGTACAGCCTTTGAGCATGCCCTTCATGGCTTGAATAGATGATGACTGAGGAAATTCCTTGTCAACCATCTTCAACAGTTGCTCATCGTGCTGTTTCTGCTGTTCTTCTTCTTCTATTTTGACTCTGACCATTCCCCTTTGAGAGTCGGGTGTGATCATGGATTGACTCTGGGGCTTTGGTAGCTTCAGAACAGCAGAGAGTGGCAGACTATCATCTTCATCCTCTTCTTCTGCTTCTTCTTCCATCCTCAGCACCCTTCTCCTTCTACGGGGTACATCACTGGATGATGGTTGGGTTGGTGAAGGGATTGGTTTTGAAGAGAGAGGATGTTTGGATTTTGGCTTAGAGGTTGGTTGGGAGATTTGAGGGGTAGGATCTGTTTGAGTGGGTGGAAGGGAAGGTTGATCTAGCATCCTTGTAGTTAATTTTGCTTTTGTAAGTTTAGCCATCTCTAACCTTTTGCCAGCCCCAGCCTCATCAAGGGCTTCCACAATGATCCCTTTGTTGAATTGCTCAGACAGACAGATTCTGGTGGCTATAGCCAGAATGCTGTCCCTGGACCACGCGCGGATCTCCATTAATGATCTTCCCAAGTATTTTGCAATAAATCGGATCATTATTTCCAACCTCTCTTTCTCAAGAGCATCGTACCCTGCCCATCGGGTTTGTATCTCTTGTACCTCTAACCTTCTGATCTCACTGTCCAGTGTGGCTGTGTCAAACCCCTGCCTGAATAGTTGGTCAATTATTTTATCCATGGAGCGGCTGTGTGTGGTGTCAGCTTCTTTGACCAGCTCCTCCAAGGATTTTTCTTCAGCAGTATGATCATCAGCACTTCTCTTTCGCTTGTACGTGAGCAGAGGTTGCTTTTCTTGTTTCTCCTCTTCCCAGATCTCTTCCTCTTCTATCTTTCACTGCAGTACTCTCCCCCCCTTTTTGGTTGCATTGGAGGAAGGGGTTGGTACCGCAGAAAGAGTCTTGTGGACAGCAGCATCAACTAGGGGCTGTAATGTTGAGGAAAGCCTCTCATCAAGGGCTTTGATCACTATATCAGTGATTATGGGGGTGATGAGAGGGAGGGAATTTTGGAGTATAGCACCTATTTGCTCAGGAGGGTTCTGTTCCTGAGAAGTAGGGCTGAAGCAGAGGCGGTGTTGATTTTGGGGTGGCTCTGTGTTTGGGAAACCTTCAAGGGAAGGTGCCATCTGTGGGTGTATGATGGTGGCAGATGGACTTGCATCCTGAGACATCTTGGCCAGCAGCTCTTTGAGTCTGCTAACCTCATCCTCTAGAATGGTGTTTTGAGCAACTACATCGAAGAAGAAGCTCAGGTCATCATCAGTTGATACTGAATCACCTGACCTCCTGCTTAGAGCAGGATTTACATGCGCTGGGTGTAGACCAGTTGGTGCATGTGCCCCTTGTGCTTGGTACTGGGGACTTCCAGCCTCAGGACAATGTCCATCATCAGCTGTTGCCTCTAGGGAGGTCTTAGCAATGTTACCAGCCTCACTCTGGTCATGTGCTGAGTCAGAGGAGGTGGCAGCCTCACAGATATTCTAAGCTCCTTCTCTACACCAGGAGATAGAATGGGAAACCCCTGTGCTGTGGGTTCTCAGATGCACTGTGTTCCTCCCCCTCAATTGTAGAGGTATTCCCAGTAAAAGTGGTTTCTGGGGAGGGGGTGAGGAGTGCAATTGAGTCAGCACTTGAGCAACTATTAAAGTTGGGCTGTGAGGGGCGGTTGATTGGGTAAGAAGGTAGAAGCAGTGTGCACCTGGGGTGGATGGTGCTCTTCAATGGCAATCTCCTCAAGTGAGGAAGATCCCAGATAAGTAGGTGCCCCTTGGGTTGCTGCAGGCTCCTGTTGAGAGGAGGTCTGAGCGGCTGTGGCTGGAGGAGTCATTGTATCCACTAGGGGTTCGGACTAGTGGATATAACCTGCGTTTGTGGTGCAGGAGCATCCTCAGGGGACTCATTTCCCTGAGTAGCCATTTTGGGTTTCTTTTTGGGTGGGTTTGGTGGGGACATTGGATTTGGAGGTGGTGGCTGTGGGTTCCAGCTGCGTGGGTTTTCGCAGCTTGGCAGCCAGTTTGAGTGTCCGGTCAGAGTTGTGCCGGGAGTATACTTCTGGCAAACAGCCGTAGCAGGGACTCCCAAGCCAACAAGTCCCTCAGCATTAAGCTGGTCTATAATAAGGCCATTATGAACCGTGGATAGAGTATCCAACGGTTGGCAGTTAGTTTTTGAGCCATATCTTTGAGCTCTGAAAATATTAATTCTGAAAATTCAGTGGTTGTTGCTCAAGGATAGAATACATACCTGCTGCCATTTGGTGGACATTTGATCCCAAGACGATGTCTTAGGGGCCAAACATACATTGACCATGTGAAAGATCAGGCGCTCAGCGTCATTAAAGTTTTTCTTCATGATGGTGGCGGCACTGAGATCACCTTGATATCCATGCTGAGCAAATGATAGATCTATGGTGCCCTTCGGATATCCAGCAGGAGAGGTAGCATCACTCAGTTGAAGAATTTTACGGATTCTTGCAGGAGTAATCACTACTTCTTGTTGTTGACGACTGACCGGAGGGATAGTGTGTTGCTCTCCTCAGTAGTGACATTAACGTTCATCCAAAATTGGTTCAAGGATTCGGTATGTAAAACGGGGTTCAGAAGGAATGCCTTGTTGTATTGGGACTGAACCATAAGATCGATAGCAGTATCGAACTTAGTCCAGATCGGCGATTTTGTGAGGTAGGCAACACAGTTGTGTCGCGGTTTATTTGCAAAGACGCCATGGAAATTTTGTTGAGAGGAACGTTAGGTTTGAAGAAGATGATGCATGGAGAGCTCAGGTTAAGGGTATTTATAGGGTACGGGTGAGGAAACGACTGAAGGATGTGGTGTTAGTCATCAGTTGTTTTAACCGACCGTTGACATGGTATTATCCTTTCAGACGTTGAAACAGCTGAAGTCGTGGTGTTAGGCATCAGTAGTTTAGAAAACTACTGAAGACCGTGGTTTTGACTTCAGATGATTGAAACAACTGAGGACATGGTGTTTGTCATCAGTAGTTATGAAACTACTGAAGACAGTGGTTTTGTCATCAGCTGTTGTAAACAACTGAAGACTTGGTATTGGTCATCAGTAGTTATAAAACTGCTGAAGACGTGGTTTGCTTCAGCTGTTTAAAATGAAACAGCAGTGGTACAAACGACTGAAGGGAAAGTTCTCTTCAGCTGTTTTCGTCAATTCTTAGCTTTTCAGCTGTTTCAAACTATCCTCAACACATTCATCAGTCTTTAAGGCTGATTTCAGTTGTTTCATAGGACATCAGTACTTATCTGTTTCACCTATTCTTCATCAGTACTTATATTTAACAGGCACTCATGATCATCAATATTAATTACTGAGATCATCAGTAGTTGTCACCTATTCTAGCTGCAGCATACCAAGCCTAACACCAGGTTTTGGAAAGTTGAACTATCCAAAGGCTTAGTAAAGATGTCTGCAAGCTCATCAGCACTGGGCACAAACTTAGGATCAATCAGACCTTTTTCAAAACAATCTCTTATAAAATGATGTTGATCTCTATATGTTTGGTCCTAGAGTGCTGGACTGGATTTTTGACAATGCAAAGAGCTGAAGCACTATCCATTAACAATGGAGTCTTAGTCTCTGTAATGCCATAATCCAAAAGTTGGTTTGAAGCCAGAGTACCTGAGATGTACAGCTTGCAGCAGCAATGTACTCAGCTTCCGCAGTGATGTAGCAACTGAGGTCTGTTTCTTGCTCTGCCAAGAAATAAGCAGTTGCCTAGGAATTGACATCCACCAGAAGTTGATTTCCTGGTCAACTTACACCCTGCATAGTCACTGTCAGAAAAAGCAACTAATTTACAGAATGTCTGGTAGGATACCATAAACCTAGAGATGGAGTGCCTTGCAGATATCTAAAGATCCTTGACTGCAATCAGATGAGACTCTTTAGGTGCAGCCTGAAATCTAGCACAAACACATGTAGCAAACATAATATCTGGTCTAGAAGCTGTTAAATACATCAAGGACCCAATCATACATCTGTAAAGTGTTTCATCAACCACTTTACCTTTCTGATCTGATCCAGTTGTGTGGTGCTGCTCATGGGAGTAGAACAGGGCTTACAGTTTTGTAAATCAAACTTTTGCAAAAGATCTTTTGTATATTTGGATTGATGAATAAAAATTCCATCATCCTTTTGTTTGATTTGCAACCCCAGAAAGAACTGTAATTCTCCCATGGCACTCATTTCAAACTTCTGTTGCATCAACTTTGTAAAGGCATCACACAACTTTGGATCAGAGGATGCAAAAATGATATCATCTACATAAATTTGAACAAGTAGATTATGCTGCCCAGCTTTCTTAATAAATAAAGTCTTGTCTATGGAGCCTCTAGTGAATTGTTTTCCAGAAGAAAGTTTGATAATGTCTCATACCAGGCTCTGGGAGCTTGTTTTAACCCATAAAGAGCTTATCAAGCTTATACACCCAATTAGGATGTTTGTTGTCCTCAAAGCCTGGAGGTTGACATACATAAACCTCTTCTTTAACTTTTCCATACAAAAATGCACTTTTGACATCCATTTGAAAGACTTTAAGTTTTTGATAAGCAGCATAAGCTAAAAACAATCGAATTGCTTCCAGTCTGGCTACAGGGCAAAGGTTTCATCATAATCAATACCTTCTTCTTGTGCAAACCCCTGAACAACCAGTCTGGCCTTGTTCTTAACAATAAGCCCATTTTCATCAGTTTTGTTCCTAAACACCCATTTAGTGCCTATTGCACACTTACCTGGAGGTAGAGGAACCAGTTCCCACACTTGCTGTTTCTTGAACTGAAGAAGCTCAAGCTGCATGGCATCAACCATCCATTGTCCTTTAAAGCAATGTGATAATTCTTTGGCTCTTCTGACTGATGAAGAGAGCATAGAAGCAGAAATTTGACAATTGACTTCTTGTTGATACTCCAGCAGTGATATCACCAATGATTTGAGACATGGGGTGATTCTTCAGATCTTGATACACTGAGATCTGTGCAAGTGTTTGTAGCCGGTTCAGCAGCAACAGATGGTGATGGTGAATCATTTCCTTGAAACCAATCAGTGGATGGTAATTCAAAGGAAGTTGAATTCGAAGAAATCTCATCAGCATTTGTTGTGGATGGTGCTACTGGCGCTACAGGAACATCAGGTCTAGTTGAATCAGGCAGCTGATCACTAAACCTGAAGAGGTGAGTACTGCAATCATCATCATCATAGCAGTACCACCAGGTGGTGAACTGTTGACAGGAGCAACAGCAGGAGTTTGATAAGGAACATATTGCAGTATGTCCAGATCAAATAACTCCACAGGACTTTGTGGAATCTTGTCCTTTGGAGATTCATTAAACTTAACATGTAGAGTTTCTTCAACCATCTTTGTTCTGCAGTTGAAGACTCTGTATGCTTTGCAAGTAGATGAATAACCAACAAAGTATCCTGCATCCACCTTAGGATCAATTTGTGGAGTTGATCCTTTGTGTTGAGAATAAAACAGGGACACCCAAATGCTTTGAAAAATGAAATCAGTGGAGCCAAATGATGGAGAACTTCATATGGAGTCTTCATCAACCTCTGATTTACTAAACTCTATTTGCACATAACAAGCTGTGTTGACAGCTTCGGCCCAAAAGGTCAATGGCAAACCTGAGTCAGCCAGCATGGACCTTGCAGCTTCAATGAGGGTCCTGTTCTTTCTCTCCACTACTCCATTTGTTCCGGAGTCCTTGGAATGCTGAACTGCCTTTTGATTCCCTTTGAGAGATAGAAGTCATCAAGTGTATGATTTCTGAACTCAGTTCCATTATCACTCCTGATACACTTGACTGGAAGGGAATACTGCTTCTCAATGTACAGCACAAAGTGGATAATCTTCTGAGCAGCCTCATCCTTGAATGTAGAAAGAAAGTCCATACAAATCTGGAGTAATCATCCACAATTACCAGACAGTATTTCTTCTTTGCCATGCTCATTACTCTCACAGGACCAAATAGATCCATGCAGTAATTGCAAGCAGGCAGTGGACTTGGACACTTCAATAGGAGGAAATGAGACCTTGTGCTGTTTTCCTTTTAAACAAGCAGTGCAAGTTTCATCACAGTGGAACTCCTTTTGGGTAAGCCTCTGACTAAACTCTTGTGCTAAGCTGATTCATGTTTTTAAGATTAACATGACCAAGCCTCCTGTGCCACAGTTTAGATTCTTGAGAAGAGGCTTTGGAAAATAGGCAAGGATTACCTTTGAGATCTATCTTCTTAGAGAGATCTAAGGCATACACTCTTCCTGTCCTGTTGGCTTTCAGGAGAGTGTGATCATCCAACCCTTGTCAATCAAGGGCAAAACTTTGGATGACAGAATCCTACAGTTTTGACTGTGAAAAGGGCAACATGGCCTTTATCACACATTTGACTGACACTCAAGAGGTTGTACTTGAGATTTTCCACATGATTAACATCATCAAATTTGATTTCTCCATTGGAGACAAAGCCCTTACCGATGATGTAACCCCTAGCATCATTGCCAAAAGAGACAAATCCCTTCTTTCCTTGAGAGTAGTCATGAAGAAGAGAGATGTTCCCAGTCATGTGCATAGATCCCCCACTGTCTACATACCAGATGCTACTTTGGCATGTTGAAGAACCCTGCAATAATAAACAATCAGTTAGTTTTAGAGACCCAAACCTTTTGGTTTGGGCCTGGTCTCATCAATAGATGGTAAACTAGCATGTTTATTTGTAACAACAGCCTGAGAAAGAAGATTGTGCAGAAGAGGAGTCCTTTGGCTTAGACCTCCTTTCTGTGGTTTCAACATAGGAGAATCTAGTTGGTTAACTCTACCCAACAGATGTTGTACCATCATCACCAGCTGTGTCTGATTTTGTGATAAAGCTTTCAGCTCATCAGACACATTGCTAGTGGAGTAGATAAGGTCCTATGTTGCACCTTCTTCTTTTGAGCACCCTCAGCTGTCACCTGTTTAACTCCTTCCTTTTTGAATTGCTTTAAGGACTTAGGGTTACAGGATTTGATGTTGCTGATACAAATGTGGTCTCAAACTCATTTTTCATTTTTACCATTTCTCATTAATTTCTTCCTTTTGTTTGAGTTTGGAACCTCTTTTGTACCAACAATCATCTGTAAGATGATTGAACAAACCACATACTTCACATGGTTTCTTCTTCATCTTAGGTTGATCATCAACTAAAGATGGTGAAGCAACAGAAGACTTGTTCTTCAATGCTTTGGAAGCATTGGTTGCTTTCTTGACAGCATCTTTAGTAGTCTTCAAACTCTTTCTACTGCCAGTTTTCTTCTCTTCAGTACTGACAGCAGTTGAAGTTTGAACTTCAGGAGTGAATCCTGCTCTCCAGTCCTTTCAGGACTTTCAGGATTGACTCCTGAGTTGATCAACTTATTGATCATGTGAATGTCAGCATTTGGACCATCAACATCAGCTGATAGGTTCAAAGAGGACTTGATACTGACTGCTACTTCTGATTGTGCTGTATCAGAAGGTAGATCACATGACTTGATGGATTGGTTATCACTCTCACCATCAGATTCTACCTCTGCTCTTGGGGTAAAATCTGTAGGTGGAGCAGTGTGATTGTAACCAATTCCAAACTTCACATTTGAAGCAGATTGCTTACTAAGAAGCATTCAAACCTTTGCATGATTGTACCCATCTATCACACTCGACCTGGGTAACTGCAAGGGTTTCTTTGAGATCTTTGTACTTCTCTAAAAGTACATCTTCTCTAGCCTATCATCAATTATTTTGCAATTCAGTTTATAAACCTCATCATTTTTATCTTTGAGCACAAACTCAAACTCAGCTTTGTTTTTGGAAATTACTTGTTCTAGCTCAATGTTCTTATTATTAAAGCTACATTTGCTTCTCTAATGGAAGCAAATGCTGCTATGCATTGTTCAGAACATAATTTGGCTTTTGCCTCAGAGGATACCTGTGATACCTGTGGTGTAGAGGCATTGGAAGATGAAGTATCAGCAGACTCCAAAGCCAGAGCTAGATTCCCAAAGGGACTGTCACCACCATGTTGACCAGCACCTGAGAACAGTTGATCATGACCAGACAAGTCATCTGGTAAACTGCTCCAGTCAACAACTCCTGGGGTGAAGAAGCTGTGTTGTTGAGATGAAGGTTGTTGATGAGATAGGGAAGGCTGAGGTTCTGGTAATGCATGAGGTTTGGGTGTCATAGGAACTTGAACTTGGTTTGACTGTGGCATGTAATAACAAGGGTACTGATAAGGCATTTGACCCTGAGGAACAAAATATGCCGGAGATTGTTGTTGAGGATGATGGCTAGATGTGACAGGATGTTGCCCTCTGTTTTGTTGACTATTGCCAGGAAAGTCACAAAGGGTGCAGTAGAGTTTGATCCAGTTGATCTACACTCTCTTGCAAAGTGTCCAAGCCGTTGGCATTTGTGACACCTCAACTTGCTCTTGTCAAAACCAACTTTGGTTTGCCAGAGAGTCCTGGGAATTTTCTTCCAGTTCTTTTGTAGAACTTCTGAGATCTGATATTTATCAAGGCCATTTGGCTCAAAATATCCATCTCTTCTAAGTCATCATCAGCAATCCCCTTGAGATCATCCATAATGAACATAAATTGTCATTATTACCTCCAGTAAACTGACCATCAACACTTACAAATGCAGAATTAGAAGTGCTCAAGAGAAATTAATATGCTCATCATACTGGCATTCAGATGCAGCATATTCTGACTCATGACCCACCAAGGCAGTGTTGCCTTGTATAAAGTCTTCAGTGAGCTTTCCAGATGAAGACAGCTTTCTCTTCTGTTCTATCTCTCTCTCAAAGTGAGCAATTTCCCATGGAGTTGGGTGAGAGATAGTTTGTCCAAACTTGCACTGGAGCGTAGGACAATAGTATATGTGTCCCATCTCTCAGGCAGTGATCTGAGAAATCTGTTATTCATCTGAATATTGGTGTATTCAAGTTTGACCATTTTTAGTTCAGAGATCAAACAAGAAAACCGCTCATATTGTTGAGTCAGTGTCTCACCCTTCTATGAGAGAATGTCTCATATTGTTGGGCAAGAATTTCTCTATTATTTGCCAGACCTCATCAGTTCCTCCAAATTGTTCTTTCAAAATCCAGAGGTCATGGGCAGTTTCATGATGCATTAGCCCAGAATAGATTTCATTGGGCAAAGCCATGGCCAGAATTCCATGGGCTTTTGCATCAATCTCAAGCAACTTTTTATCCTCATCTGAATATTGCTCCCTCCTCTTCGGAACCATTGATTGGTTCCGGGTTATTCACCATAGGCTTGTGGACCATGTACCACTGATGTCCAACACCCTGCGCTGTTAACAGACAGGTGATGGAGCATACGTCTTTGCCATATGTTATACTCATTCCTAACCAGCATAGGAGGCTTGGTTGAGGAACCAGTATTGTGAGGATCATTGGAGGGAGTGGTCATTTTCAGTTCAAAAAACAGTTTAGTTCAAGTTTTAAAAAGTTTTAGACAAACCACAACAAACTCAATGAGAACCAAGAATAAGATCTCAGGATGAATGAGCAGAAATACAGAAAATTCAATCTCTATAACCGTTTCTTGCAAAAACAAAAGCTAATTCAATCAAACTTGGATCTAGAATAGCAGTTTCAATGATCAATTATTAGATCGATCAATGATTAACCTGCTCTGATACCATTTGACAGGATCAGTGATCACAAGTTTGATGTATCAGAATATAAAGCAGCGGAATACACACACAATTAGACAAATTGTAGCAAGCAAACAATATATGTAAGCGTTAAGATCGCATACGGTTATAGGGAGAGAATATGAATTTCTGATTTCTAGGAATGTTTATAGATGTAGAATATTTCTAATAAATCAATCAATCATTCCATTCAATTGCTCATATCGCTCAATGATTACAATGGGTTGTCACTCCTTATATAGAGTGCAACAGTCACTGCTGTTATCACGGAAAGTGACAACTGGCAGATCTAATACAGAAATAACTAAATCTTAACAAACTACTGAAATGTTCACAACTACTGAGAACATATCAGCAGGTTAAGTACAAATATAAAACTACTGAAACTACAACGACTGAAGAACAAGCTCTTCAGTCGTTTTAACAAAAACTACTGAAACACAAAACTAAAACTACTGATATCACAACTACTGAAGAAGTACTCTTCAGCAGTTGTGACAAACTACTGAGGCTTCATTACTTGGTCTTCAGACTTTGACCTTCAGGCGTTTCATCAGCTGATGACTTCAGTAGATATCATCAGCTGATGTCTTCAGTCTTTGTCTTCAGACTTTGTACATCAGTTGTTGATCTTCAGCACTTGTGAACTCTTCAGCTGTTGTGCTTCAGTACTTTGGTCTTTCAGCTTCAGCACTTGTGTTCTTCAGCTTTGTGCTTCAGCACTTGTGTTCTTCAGCTTGTACTTCAGCACTTTGGTTCTTCAGCTGTTAAGGTCTTCAGCACTTGATCTTCAGCTGTTGAAGTCTTCAGCACTTGTCAAACTACTGATGAGGCTTTCAGCAGTTTTGTTGTGATACCGTGTGGGACTTAGAGATTTTCTGATCTTGGCTCATTGGTTCTTTTGGTCCAACATTGTATAAGTGTGGTGTAATGTCGAGTTCAGAGATATACCACACCACCTACAGGCAAAGGACCTGCATACTTCTTCGTTATTAGGATTCTTCAAATCCTTAACATCTCTCTCTCTCCCTCGGATGATGAGTTATCTACTAGGATGATGTATGATATTCTAAATACACCATCTAGCACACAGGGAGAATCATCTACTCAGTCAGAAGGGATAGTCGATGACAGTGACTCCTCCTCTGAAGATGAACGAAGCAGATGACCAGAACAGTCAGGAGGAACAGGTTCCAGTTCCTGAAGTCCACAGCATCCATAAGTGATGCACCCTCGACTTCGGAACTCAAACTCCCCTCCTCAGATGCAAAACAAAATGTTCACAATCTTGTTCGGAGGTGACTGTGCCGACTACTCCAGGAATCGCGACTAAACGTCTATCATCCCCTTGACAATGTTATTGGAGATGTCCGATCAGGAGTACAAACCCGAAATCAGCTATACTCAGCTGATTACGCCTCAGTTATGGAGAAGGGTTACATTCATGATGGTGCTTATCGATGTTTTGTTTCACAGGTTGAGCCAAAATATGTCAGTGAGCACTAAATGATGAGGCGTGGGTGAGTGCCATGCAAGAAGAACTTCTGCATTTTAAGAAGTTAGGTTATGGACTCTGGTTGATAGACCTAAAGGTGCTAAAGTCATTGGCACCAAATGGGTACTAAAATGCAAGAAGGATGACCAAGGAGTCATTATCAGGAACAAAGCTCGCTAGTGGTTCAAGGTTTTCGCCAAGTCAAGGGGATTGACTATAATGAGGTGTTTGCACCCGTGGCAAGGATGGAAGCTAATGTATCTTCCTTGCCTATGCATCGTACATGAAAATAAAGTCTATCAATAGAGGTGAAGAGGCATTCTTCTCATGGGAAATCAAGGAACAGTCTATGTAAGTCAACCCGAGGGATTTGAAGACCCTTATCATCGAGATAGAGTTTACAAGTCGACAAAGCTTTATTTGGGCTTCATCAAGCTCCTCGAGCTTGGTATGAGAAACTCTCGACTCATCGTACTGTTTATATGGGCTTCATCAAGATGACATATTTCTGTGGAACTAGATCAATCGAAATGATTTTAGTATTTTAGGGGGAGAATATGTCAGCAAGTTAACATTAAAAATAATAATAATAATAATAATAATAAAATAATATAATAAAATGCGGAGAGGGAGAAGGGGTAACTAGCTGAAATAAGGTAGATTGTGTCTGTGATACCGATTCAATACCTTTGGAATATGATAGTACACAGGAACAAATCAAGAGGGATTTTAAAAATTTAAGTTTTGAAAAGATGCAAAAGTTTCAAAGTATAAGTCTGTGTAGTCTAAGCAATATAAAAAGGGAAGATGATAGAAAACTGGCAACTCCTACAGTGACACAAGAAAGTAGACTTAGAGGCTGCTAGACCACAAATGATATGTTGGTAGATTCAACACAATAGACAATTAGACCTGATTGGTGATCTCAAGATCAAACTAAGTTCAACTGACTGTGGGCTTCCATCTTATCACTGGTTACACAATCAAATATATTCCAATAAGGGGTTAATGAGCATTTAAATGCCACAAAAGTGTGCGGATGACCATAACTAGAGCAAAGCAAGAAAAAAATGAAAGACAAATGCAATAAAAGCTAATGACTTATGTTGTTGGCGCTATTGTGTCAAATAAAAAAGCTGCTCTAACAAGGAGATAGGTTGTGGGCCTCTCTGCTGTGCGATGGCACTGACCTGAGGATAAGCATAACCTAGATATTCTAGAAGTCAGTTGTTTGCCGCCTCTCTGCTGTGCGATGGCACTGCCCTGAGGACAGGCTTCTCTTTGAAAACTCTAGAATAGTCTCTTCTTGCAACAATACCCGTAGACCGCTCAAAACCTCTGAGGAATGTGATTACCATATAAGTGTGGGATCCACAAATGTTAGCTGAAATAATTAAACCTAAATCTGTTACCAGTCTGCGTCAAAAGTCTGTGTATGGATTTAAGTGGACAAACATACTGACAATCTTAGTGGCTACATTCTCAAGAGTTCAAATCAATGTGAAAATCTAAGAGTTTCAGTATGATTTCCTTAAGTTGCTAACGACTCTGGATGAACACCGAGAATTTAAGCATAAAAAGTTTTAATAACAAGTCCAAATGATTTGATGTTCCTGTATGATTCAAATTGAATTGGTCCAGATATGATCAATCTAAGTTGAAGCTGTCTACTCCCAAACCAATCCGTAGATTTTCATCTTAGGGTTTTATCTCTCACAAAAAGTCCAAAAATAAACTTTAGTTGTGTAGTTAGTTAAGTTTTTATGTTTATCTTTTAATTTGTGTGTCTGTCGGACTACTTCAGGGAAATCAGAAGGGAATTAAACTTACCTAAAAAGGGTCATGTCTGAGATGGCCACAGTTTTTTCAAATAAAAGGTCACGGCTGAAGTGACTGAATTGGTTAAGAGCTTACAATGTTATTATCAAAAGTGAAAAGGTTTCTTAATAGTAAATGTTCAAAATGACTGTAAACTCCAAAGTGTGACCCATTCGCACTAGTGGATCATGGTTATCGACCAACTATGCGAATGGCTTCCAATCGGCCGAATGGACATGAAAATGATCCATTCGAACGAATAGAAGGGGGAGAATGAAACATGGAGACCGACAGGCTCAGTCGGTCAACTAAAGAGCGAATGAAGGAGACCGAATGAGTCAGTCGACCGAATGGACTCAGTCGGCCGACTGAATGCGATTGACTAGGCCAATCGTACGACTGAGACTCAGTCGCCCGATTGAACTGAGCGAATGAGGCCAGTCGGCCGAATGAACCTAGGTTCAGTATTTAAGGGCCTCAGTCGATCGCATCACTCACTCATCACTCCCAATAGCACCCCAAATCGCGTTCTTACTGTTACTCTGTCAAAATGCCACAGATTCTGATTTACATTGCTGTTAAGTTTCGTATACATTCGAGTGACGTTTTACAGGTACACTACTCTTTGAATCCTACCAAATCAGCACATTACCGACGTACAATAGAGACCTGATTGAATCAAGAACCGAACTGAGAAATGACCTAACCACCTATGTAAATTAAGCAAAAATGTTAAAATTGAGTTAATAGGTTATTAGTGACAATAGACGAGGCTAATGGACCATTAACATGTTAATGACTTAGATTGGTAAAGATTCGACCCATAGGCGATCGAACAGTGGGGCAAGCGACTGGTCATTCGAATGAATCCAATCGCACGATTGAACCCTACGATTGGATCATTCGACCGAATGAACCACCCGAATGAGTCCAGTCGGCCGATTGAACTCAATCACATGTTTCAAACAACCGAATGACTCAGTCGCATGACTCATTCACATGAATGAATCTGAATGGAAAGTGAAACACTACACTTAGAACTGAATTCCAATGTATTATGTGCTAATGATCAGGTGTTTTGTGTTTCAGGAAAAAATGGTGACCCGATGGTCTCTAATCCAAAGCACAACATATGTGCCCATTTGGACCACACGACACGGAACGGGGCCAAGTTCTCCGATATTATAGCCTTCCTCAAACGTTCACGGATACATAAGGCTATACTACGCCCTGCACACCTTACAAATCAATACACCAGGCATTCTGGGAGAATGCCTCAGTGGATCGTTCTCGTGAGCCATACAGCATCAGAAGAACCCATTTTGGGTCAAGCTATCGACATTACCGCCACGGACATCCAAATAATCCTGAGTTGGGGATGACTCTACTCACCCCACTAAGTTACATCATTGACTGTGAGACGGTGTTTTCTCCGAATCAAGTATGCGGGGGACATTAACTCGGGGTGCTAAATAAGAGCAACCTGTGCCCACAATACAAATATCTGGCACACGTGATTCTTAAGTGCATCGCTTCGAGAAGGGAGGTTTCGATGACCTATCAGATCAGATACAGAATGCCT
>CM046444.1:22498511-22706011 GCA_025506515.1 Flaveria trinervia
CAACCTCACTCCGAGCTCAAAGTATCGCAGCAGTAAGCAAATAGAGGAGTTGGAAAAAGCTAAGAGAACCATTTTGCTAAAATTGAAAGGATCAAAGGAGGAACCTTTAAGATAAGGGATGGAGCCAGAGATAATGAAGATGATGATGATGATGATGATGATGAGAGTGATACTGATGAGAGAAAACCGAGAGTGGTTTGCAGATGAAGACAACTGAAGAAAGAAGCAGCTGAATCTGTCTCAGCCCCAGGGCAAGAGAAGAAAACAGAACAGACAAGATCAGTCAGCTTCTGCTTCTTCACCTTCATATGAAAGTCTAGCATTCAGGATAAAAGTAAATAGTAATGTTTATGTATTTATTTACTTTTGTATTCTGTATTGAAAAAACCATGTACTAAATGTTTTATATTAAGTTAATGCATTTTGTTTGATAAATTACTAATGATTTAGTGTGAATGTGTAAATCAACAGATCCAAAGTACCACAGAGATGAGTTTGATATTGCTCCCCTTCAACAGGTCAAGTCTCACTCCCATGATTCTTGATCTGCAAGGATTGTCAGAAGGTCAGTGAGTTATACCCCTGAAGAGAGGAAATAAGTCACGACCATCTAACGAGCAACTGGCAGAGATGTTCAGACTCATCCTGATGACATTGTCAAGGATGCTCCAACAGTTGATTCAACCATGACGACGAACTACATGACGTTGATGAAGTTGAGGTTGAAGATATTGCTGCTGAAGAGTACCCTCAGTACGCTGACAACGAGGTAATGTGGTCCCCAATCTGGGTGAGTCCCTAGCCAGTGATATGTTCAAGGTACTAGACAAGATGGAGCAGGAAGCAGAAAGACCGAAGGAACAGCCCAGCCTCAAACGATGACGTATACATTCGAAGGCTGAGTGGGCTGAATGTTTTAAAGAAGTCAGAGCCCTACGTGCTGCACCGAAGAGGTATGCCTACACCAAGTCTACAGCGTCAAGAAACATCTTACGGTGTCAGGCAGGATTATAGCATGGGCATATTTTGATGATCTTAACGTTTAATGCCGTTAAGAGGAAAAGGCATAGAGTATACTTTAGATTTCCACATGATCTAAAGACTCTACCAGGATTTGAGCTCAACCAGCTGGCCAAATTGAGCTGTTGTATGCTGACCCGAGAAAGATGTAAGGCTGGTTTGAGGCTGCCCTAAAGAAAGAGTACCACACCAGTGGATTAACTTCGGACCTCAAAAACCTACAAGGTATATTAGAAGGTCTGAGATGGATGCCATCACTGGAAACCCAAAATTGTGTTGAAGTGGAGTCCTCCGCGCACTATGTCGAGAATCCCTCTCAGGGAAATGCCACAGGACATCACTCCACATTCAAATGGTGGTACTATGATTGGAGAACTGCTGAAGCTGTCATAGTTCTGAACAAAGGGGACCAAATGGATACATCAGGGTATTCGCCCCAATGTGGCTAACCAACTTGTCTGCTAATGATGTCTATACATTATACAAGTGGCCATGTTCTATGACACACGAGACATTGTCAAGCCTCCAGTTCCAAAACGTATACGACTTTGCTTCGCGTTTGATATTCACGCAGGAGTCACACAAGAGGACAAGTACAAGAAATATGAGGAGGTAATGAATAAACAAACATTAGAGAGATCTAGGTCCAAGGGGAGTTTGTTGATACATGTATGTCCCTAGATCATGTATGTGATGTAATAGATCTTGTTTGGTATGATTAATGAAATGATACTGATAGTCTGTTAGCTATAATGTTTAATATTTCTTAATGAGTCGTGACTGAATTGATGGGTTTATGATTATTTGAATGGTTGCACATTATGTTATATTAATTAACTAAATCATTCAAACTTAACTTAATGAAGTTCCCATGCGAATGGCTCATGCGAATGAACCATACACATGAAGAACTTCACACGATTGACTCAGTCGCACGACTGAACCAGGAGACTGGATCAGTCATACGACTGTAACATAAGATTGGCTCAGTCGCACGACTGAACACTCAGTCGCACAATGAACCAACCGCATGGTTCAATCGTACGATTGAACCAAACTAATGGTTCAGTCGTACGATTGAATAGTGCCAACCTATAAATACAACTCAATTCGTGAAAAACATAGACTCGATCAAGTACGATTCCAGACGAACCCTAGCCTTCCAGAAACGTTCCAAATCGTTCTCCAAGTTCATAGAACACATTAGATCGATTCCTTATCGATTTCTAACGTTAGTTTCAATCCTTGATTATTCTTCGTGTGTTCTCACTGATTGGATCGCCAATCAATAGGATTCCGCACTATTGATCTGGTTTACACGTGATCTCTAGGTATTTCCGTCAAATACCAGGTCCTAACATGAGGATCTGTTGTTCATCTGGCTATTGGTGTATTACTGTTTCACCATTTTCAGCTCAGATATCAAGCAGGAAAACCTCAAACTGTTGAGTCATGTCTCACCCTTTCTATGAGAGAATGTCTCATATTGTTTGCAAGGATTTCTCTATTGTTTGCTAAGACCTCATCTGTCCACCGAATGTTCCTTTAGGGCATTCCAGAGATCATGAGCATTTCATGATGCATAAGCCCAGAATAGATTTCATTAGGCAGTGCCATGGCCAGATTCCATGGCTTTAGCATCAATCTCAAAACAGTTTCCGATCTTCATCAGAGTATTGTTCCTTCCTCTTCGAAACATTTGATTGTTTCCGGATTGTTCACCATAGGCTTATGTGGTCCATTGTACCACAGATGTCCAAACCTGAACTGTAACAGACAGTTATGAAGCATTCTTCGTTGCCATATGTTATACTCGGTCCTAGCCAGCATCGGAGGCTTGGTTGAGGACCGGTATTGTGAGGATCATTAGAAGGAGTAGTCATCTTAGATCAATCAAATTCGATTAACTAAAACAGATTTAGAACAATACGCAACAACCAATTGAACCAAAAGAATCTCAAAGTAAATGAACGAAAGCGATAGAAATTCAATAATCTATAACCATTCTTGCGAATATGCTAATTCAATCAAACACAAATATCAATTACAGTTTCAATGATCAATTGTTAGATCGTCAATGATTAACCTGCTCTGATACCACTTGTTAAGATATGATCTATGTTTGATTGATTAGAGAGTATAGCAGCGGAATTCTAACAACAATTAGCCATCACAAGAACGAAACGTATTCGATAAGAACAAAGACGGTTATAAGAGAGAATTTCTGCAACTATATTTCATTCAATATTCGCTTTCGTGGTACGGAATGTCACACTTAACAATTAGGTCGACACCCTCTTATATAAGAGATTTTACTTCGGCTGATGTCCTCTTGATAAGTGACCATCTAACAATTTATTTCAACTGAAACCAACTACTGAAGATGTCAAACAGCTGACATCTCCTTACCAAACTTCTAATGTTAATCAGTATGTTATAAGATGAAAAACATAAAACTACTGAACTCCAACACTGTACGAACAAGCTCTTCAGTCGTTTACAAAACTACTGAAGTAAAACATAAAACTCTGATATCACAACTACGAGAGTCCCTTCAGCTGTTGTGACAACTACTGAAACTTCAGTACTTTATCTTCCCTTGAACTTAAGCGACGTTGCATCAGCTGATTACTTCGTGATATCATCAAGTTATGTTTTCAGTCTTTGTCTTCATACTTTGTACATTAGTTTGTTGATCTTCGTACTTGTAGCCTCTTCAGCTTTGACTCAGTACTTGGACTTTCGCTTCCGCACTTTGTTCTTCAGCATGTTCAGATCAGCCCTTACAGCACATTGTGTTTGTTCAGCTGTTGAACTTCATGCACTTAGTCTTCAACTGTTTGAAGTCTTCAGCTACTTGATCTTCACGTTGAAGTCTTCACTTTGTCAAAACTGCTGATGAAGCTTTCATCCGTGTTTGTGATATCAGGTGGGACTTCGAGGTTTTCCTGATCTTGGCTCATTGGTTCTTGGTTTGTCCACACACTGATCATTGGCTTCGATCGAATGGAAGAGTGGCTGGAGAAAATTGTAGTAGGTGCCTATTGAGGGGTTTCCATTAGACCGAGTACCGTTTTGTAAGGATTCCTGAAGTCTGATGCAACCCAAAACTGCCTAAGTGTTTCAGCAACATGCACTAAGTACTGAAGTGAAGAATGCTTCGGAAGAATTACACAAAGCATTAGAAAATACTCTAAGTGTAATATCTTCCGAAGCCAAGACCAATATCTTCCGAAGCCAAACATGAAGTCTTCCGAAGCTTCAAGAGACAAAGTCTTCCGAAGCTTCACCTATGAAGACAGATTTCTTCCGAAGACTTTTAGTACACATGCTTTATCTGATGTACTGTTCCATAAAGCACCTTTTCCGCTGCGTCTCTGATAAGTCACCAACTTACAAGAGTTGGTGAAAAGGTCCATGCTTTTGGTAACTGTACATTGAGGTCTTGAGTCTGAAACTTTCCACTTTATGTACTTTATCCTTTTATAATGTATAAGGATGTGAGCTATGGCATGTCATAGTCACAAGGTCAAAAGGCAGATATGCCTTTTGATCCTACAATTGATTTTGTTAGTGTCTAGTCAATTGTATCCAGCTGGCTTTCATAGTATAGCCGCTGTAGGTTGTAGTATAAGTATTCCAAGTTCTTGTATCTTTCTTTATGCTTTGTAACACTTGTAAAAGAACTTGAGAAAGCAATATACTGCTCCCTTGAAAACTATACTCTCTTGTTCTGTCTCTTGCTTTACTTGTGTTCTTGTATCACCTTGGTTACCTAGTTCACTGTTTGATTAAAGTTTAGTTAATCTTCTCATTGTGTTGTTGTGTTGTAATTGTGTTCAAGCCCTTGAACGATCCTGCAATTGGTATCAGAGCACTCAGGCTCGTGATATAAGATCTAACCATCTTAAGATCCCTCACACACACAAAAACTAAACTTTTCAAATGGCTTCCATCTCAAAGACTGATATGGAGACTGGAACCATGAACAAATCCCCATTGATCACTCTTGATGACTTTGACACCTGGTGCATGAGGATGGAAGGCTTCATCAGGTCTCTTGACTCAAGAATGTGGGAATCTGTTGAATATGGACCTTTCATACCCAGCACCCCCTCTGCTACCGGTGCTGGTATGATTCCTAAAGATGTGGCCAACTACTCAGATGAAGATAGGAAAAGAGTAGAGATTGACAGGAAGGCCATGACTGCTCTTCAGACTGCTATCCCAAACTCTGTGTACAGAGGTTTTAAGAAGTGCAAGACAGCTAAACAGCTGTGGGATGCACTGAAGCTGATGTATGAAGGCTCCTCTGAAGCCAAGGAGAACAAGAAGATCTTCTGAAGCAGCAGTTTGAAAATTTCACCTTTAAAGCAGGTGAAACCATGACCCAACAATACTTCAGGTATGTTGAGATTGTGGATACCCTTGTGGATGGAGGAGTTCCTCTTGAGAACAGAGACATTGTAAGGAAGTTCATGTCCTCACTTCCTAGGCAATGGACACACTATTGTGTGGTAATCAAGAGGACTGAGAACCTTAAAACTCTTACTCTGACAGAGTTATATGGGATTCTCAGTGGATACCAGATGGAGATGAACTTACAAGGTTCATCTGGCAACTCTAACAATCAAATGGGTTCAGCCCTTCATGTGGTTGAAAGGGACAGCATAGAACCCCAACATCATCTCCTATGCTACCCTGACAACTCACAAAAGGGTCCTTTCATCACCTTCCCGGAGACACCAAGGGAGAACTTTACTCAAGGAAGCCCATTCCAAGAGACAAGTTCTTCTCAAGCCTTTGTGTCTGCAGATGAAAGCTGTGAAATTATCTCTTCACTCTTGAAGACCTAGACTGTATCCATCCAGATGACCTGGAATACATGGAGATAGTTCAGCAGATGGCTCTTCTCACTCACAGAGCCAAGAAGTTCTACAAGAGGACAGGAAGAAGATTTCCAAGCAATGCTACCAGTGGTAAGTTTGGGCTGGATAAAAGCAAAGTTAAGTGTTACAATTGTAACCTTATGGGTCACTTTGCTAGGGAGTGTAAGGCACCTAGAGCAAATGGGGGTCAAACACAACTCAGACCAAACTACCTAACATACCCCTCAGGCTGAGAAGACAAAGCAACATGCTGCGGTTGCTGTTGAAGAGGGAGGATTTGACTGGAGTTTTCAGGTGGAGGATGCTTCTCCAAACCAAGCATTGATGGCTGACCATGATGAAGCCAAGGTATTAGAACATCTTTGCTCCCCTGAATGCATTGCTAAAGTAAATAGATACAGGTCCTACAACCTAGAGATGAGATCTGATCTTGAGTCATTAAACATATTAAAATCTGATTTTAGAAAGTCTGAAAATGATTACAAGTTAAAGATAGAAGACTTGGAGAAAACCATTTCAGTACTAAAACATGAACATACAGATTTTAGAACTCAGATCCAAGATCTCATCACTAAGTTGACTAAGTGCCAGGCTGAGCTTGTGATCAGCAAAGCCCTGGCAGAGAAAAGTGTTCTTGAAGAAGAGACCTTCAAGAACATGATATCCTCATCCCTACACAATAAGGTTTGTTATCAAAATAGACAGGGACTGGGATCAAATGAGATAGCTCCTCCACACACAATCTTGTCTGTAAGATCTCCTAGGTGTGGAACTTGTGAAGATGAGCTTCCTCTCATAGATCCAATAAGTGAGGATGATGAAGAAGTGATAGTGAGGAATCCCTCTGAGAAGAGTGAAGAAGAGGATTCCTCCAAGGGCCACTATCCTTCTGAGGAGAAGAAATTAACTGTGATGACCAAGTCCAAGAGAAAGAACTTGATCAGGAAGAGCAAAAGGAAAGCAAAGAAGGCTCAAGAAATCAAGGCTACCTTTGATGCTAAGCAGAAACAAGTGTTTATCTCTGCAGGTTTCAAAGCAGTAAGGACTGAAGACATCCACCAAAGCTTCTTAGCCAAGAGTTCTGGTTCATGTTCAAATCATCTCAGTACAAAGAAGAAGACTGAGCTGCTGTGTACCACTGCTGCACAGCCTGGACCATCAAATTCCAAGAACAGTTCACAGCCCAAGGGAATTGTATCTGCATCTACCAAGATGAAGGTGAAAAAGGGATGTGACCAAAGCCAGTCTTGCTCTCAAAAGGAGATTTCTTTGAAGAAGAAAATGTTGTGTGTTATGTGTGAAAGTACTTCTCATATTGCCAAGGATTGTCCATACAATCCTAAAAGTACTATCCACATGACCAATACAAAGACTTCAAAGAATCTCAAGAAGTCTCAAGCTTCGGAAGGAAAGTCTGTTTCCTTCGGAAGCTCCAAATCAAAGAAGAAGGTAAATGGAAAATTACCTTCGGAAGCAAAGTTGGTCTCGGAAGAAAGGAGTTCTTCCGACACTAAAGTCTGCTGCAGTGACTGTAGATTCTTCCGAAGTATCAGTCATTAAAACTTGTGAAGCTCCAAAAGCTTCTAAGGTTTTGAAGGTCAAGTCCAAGACTCCAAGGTGGTGTGGAAGTCTAAGAAAGACCAAATGACTGAGGTTTCTCCATCAACAACAGCTGAAGATCCCCTCTGTACAACCATAGGATCTATTACTGTTGCATTACCTTCTATTACACTTACTGAACCCAAGACAAGTAAGGCTTGGGTTTCCAAATGTAACTAATCATTTTCTTTGTGCAGGAACAGCTCAAGACAAACAAGAATGTCTGGATAATTGACAGTGGCTGTTCCAGGCACATGACAGGCAATAGGTCTTTACTTCATAATTTGAGAGAATTGATGGAGGACCAGTTGCTTTTGGAGGAATGAAGGTGGTTACATTTATGGAAGGGGCAAGGTCACAAATGGTAAGCTCAGCATTGAGAAGGTAAACTTTGTTAAGGAGCTTGGGTACAATCTTCTGAGTGTATCCCAATTTTGTGATCAGAGTCATAACATGCTCTTCACTGAGCATGAGTGCATTGTTCTCAAGCCTGGAGTGGTCATTCCTCATGAGCATATCCTGCTCAGAGCCCCCAGGAAAGGGAACATGTACAAGATGGATTTGCAAGAAACATCTCCCTCTGGAGAAGTTTCATGCTTTCTATCTAAAGCAAATAGTGATGAGTCTTTCCTATGGCATAAAAGAATGTGCCATGTAAACTTTAAGAATATGAATAAATTAATCAAACATGATCTGGTAACTGGAATGCCAAAGAAAGAGTTTACAAGTGATGATCATTGTGTTGCATGCCTGAAAGGGAAGCAACACAAGGTATCTCACAAGCCTAAGGAAAAGAACTCCATCACTACTCCCCTACACTTATTACATATGGATCTCTTTGGCCCCACCAGTGTAATGAGTTTAGGAAGGACCTTATACTGTCTAGTGATCACAGATGATTTTACAAGATTCACTTGGGTTTTCTTTCTTAGAACTAAAGATGAGACTCCTGAGATTCTAAAGAATTTCATCTTAAAGATTGAGAATCAATGTGATCACAAGGTCAAAACCATAAGATGTGATCAAGGAACTGAATTCAAGAACCAAATCCTTGATACATTTTGTGATGAAAGGGTATTACAAGACAATACAGTGCTCCCAGGACTCCTCAGCAAAACGGAGTTGCTGAGAGGAGAAACAGGACACTTATTGAAGCTGCAAGAACTATGTTGTCTGACTCTAAACTGCCTATCACCTTCTGGGCAGAGGCAGTTAATACTGCTTGCTATGTGCAAAACAGAGTTTTAGTAGTTAAGACACATGGTAAGACTCCTTATGAACTTTGGCACAAGAGGAAACCTTTCATTGGTTTTCTCAGGTCATTTGGATGTCCCTGCACCATCTTGAATACCAAAGATCAAGTTGCCAAGTTTGCTGAGAAATCAGACGATGGACACTTCATTGGATACTCTTCTCAAGCTAAAGCTTATAGAGTATACAATCTCAGAACTAGAATCATTGAGGAGTCAGCCAATGTGACTTTCAATGAGCACACTCCCTGTGGCTGGTTCTGGTCCGGATTGGCTATTTGATCTTGATTTAGTTACCAACTGTTTTAATAAATCTTGTGAGCATGTTTCAGGATCTGCAGAAAATTTAAATACAGGTGATCCTGATCCAAGATTTGAGCTAGGAAGACCTTCAGCTCCAGTTGAAACTACTTCAGCAAATGAGGTTCTATCAGCACAACAATGACAAATCCAGCTGATACATCTGGCATGCCTTCAAATTCCAGCTCAGAGGCTTCTCAACCAGATAAAGACATCTCAATTGCAGAAGACAACAATGGTGATGGTGATAGTGATCAAGAATTCTTGATGCTAATAACCATACCATAGATGACAACATCAATGATGTCACACACTCATTGGATCAAGTTAATCTTGATAGTGTGATAATGTGGAGGATCAATCTTCAAGACCAGATCTAAATTTCTCAAATTTGGATCTATCTCAGCAACTTGCTGTGATCCCTCAGCTAAGGATCCACAAGTCTCATCCTACCACAAACATCATTGGAGATGTTATCTCCGGGGTAAAGACAAGAGGGCAAACCCATGAAGCAAATGTTTGTCTTCACTCTTGTTTTCTATCCCAGTTAGAGCCAAAGAAAGTTGAGGAGGCTCTAAAGGATGGAAGTTGGGTTGAAGCTATGCAACAAGAGCTGCTTCAATTCAAAAGGCAGAAAGTTTGGAACCTTTGTCCTCTTCCTCATGGAAGACTACCATTGGAACCAAATGGGTTTTTAGGAATAAAAAGGATGATAGAGGAATCATCATCAAGAACAAGGCAAGACTAGTTGTTCAAGGATACACACAAGAAGAAGGGATTGACTACACTGATGTCTTTGCTCCTGTAGCTAGACTAGAAGCTGTTAGGATATTCCTGGCATTTGCTGCATCCAAGAACTTCAAGGTCTACCAACTTGATGTAAAGTGTGCTTTCTTATATGGAGTGATTGATGAGGAGGTTTATGTCAAACAACCACCTGGTTTTGTAGATCCTGATCATCCTGATTATGTCTGCAAGCTTGACAAAGCTCTCTATGGGCTGCATCAGGCACCCAGGAAGTGTATGAGACACTGTCTGAGTATCTCTGTAAACATGGTTACAGGAGAGGTACTATAGATGGAACTCTCTTCATCAAAGGACAAGGAAACGACATTCTGCTAGTTCAAGTATATGTGGATGACATCATCTTTGGCTCAACCATTCAAGGCTCTGCAAAGACTTTGAAAAGCTGATGAAAGATAGATTTGAAATGAGTTCAATGGGAGAACTTAATTTCTTTCTGGGAATTCAAGTGAAGCAGGTTGAAGATGGCATTTTCATAAGTCAGTCAAAGTATGTTCAAGATATACTCAAGAGGTTCAACATGACTGATTGTAAGACTGCTAAGACACCCATAGCCAGAAACCACTCCCTTGGTCCAGATCTTGAGGGGGAGTGTGTAGATGAGCACTTATACAGGGCTATGATTGGGTCTCTTATGTATCTTACAGCTAGCAGGCCTGATATCATGTTTGCACATGTATTTGTGCAAGATATCAAGCCAATCCTAAGATGTCTCACTTAATCACTGTGAAAAGGATTTTAAGATACCTCAAAGGTGCTTCAACACTTGGTTTATGGTATCCAAAGAATTCTAATTTCAATCTGTATGCCTATACAGACAGTGATTATGGTGGCTGCAACATGACTGCAAAGTCTACATCTGGGGGATGTCAATTCCTTGGTGGAAGGGTTGTCTCATGGCAATGCAAGAAACAAACCTGTGTGTCTGCATCAACTGCTGAGGCTGAATACATTGCTGCTGCAAGCTGCTGTGCTCAAGTGCTTTGGATTCAAAATCAGATGCTAGACTACGGATTTAACTTCAAAGAGACTCCTATCCACATAGACAACAACAGTGCTATCTCTATCACTGAGAACCCTGTGCAGCACTCAAGGACCAAACACATCAACATCAGGTATCATTTAATAAGAGATAACTATGAAAGGGGTTATTAAACTAGTCAAAGTTCACACAGATGAACAATATGCTGATCTGTTCACAAAAGCTTTTGATGAACAGAGATTTAAGTATCTGATATCAGCTATTGGGATGATTAACTTTGAGTAGACTTTTTCTTAAAACTAATTCTAATTATTTCTTCTTAAAAATATGTGTGTCCTAAGTTGTCTAGTTCATCACTTTCATAAGCTCATGTTTTCTTTGAATGAAAAACTCTTTTTGAAGACTTTCCTTAGATTCTTGAAAATTTTCTGATACTTCGGAAGATAACGTTTTACCTTCGGAAGAAAAATATGTCTTCAAAATAAATGACTGTCTAAGAATTTTTACCTTCGGAAGAAGTCAAAATTATCTTCCGAAGCTTAAAATTCTTAACTTAGACACTTATTCATTTTTAAGGACTTTTTCCTTCCGAAGCAAAAATTACTTTCGGAAGCTTTGTTCATTCTTATACAAAGCATCCAAAAGTTTATTTCTCTTCCGAAGCATAAATCTTTAAGACTCTCAGGAAAATTCTTCCGAAGCCACTTTAGCTTCGGAAGCTTTTTCAATCACAACTTCCGAAGACAAATTACTTTCGGAAGCTTTTCGAATTCCAAGAAAACTACTTTTTGAGCAAAAAGGTAAACTACTTTTTCAGAGGTGGGACCGACATACGGATTTCAAAGTTTATCCTCTTTCATTAAACTTTATCTGAAATCCTTCTCTCTCATATAAACCCAACGGTTTCCCCCCTCTTCTATCATCTGCTTTTCTTCCATACCTAAAACCCAAAGCTTTCTCTCTGAAATTCCTTCCCATTTTTTTTCTCTTCATCTCTGAGCTACCTCACAATGGCTGACCTTACACACAGAAATGATCCTCACTTTGCCATGCAGCTACACAGACAACACAATCAGGTTGCTCTGTTATGCTCTGACAAAGATCCTCATTTCTCAGAGGTTTGCCGTTTCTTGTCTTTGTCTCACTACTTCACCTCCCTAACCATTGATCCTCCTTATATGAGGATCATTTGCTTGAATTCTGGAAGACCTGCCAAGAGGTCATTATGGATGGGAGAGGCACTGTCTGCCACAGTGCAGGGGAGAACAATTTTCATCACTCCGGCCATCATCAACCGACATCTTCAGCTGGATGATGAAGCAGGTGAAGTGTTCTTCCCAAAAGAAGCGGTTAATCATTCCTTCGAGCAGATGGGCTATGAAGGAGATTTCTCTGTAAAGACCTTCAGGAAAGGGAAGGTCTCATCCCAGTGGAAATACCTGCTCCATGTGGTTATCCACAGCTTATCAAACAAGCATGGTGGATGGGACCAGATTCCTGAGGATCTCTCCTTTATAGTTCATGGGATGGTTCAGGGGGTCAAGTTCAGGTATTCACAATTTGTTTATACTAATTTACTTGCAAACTTAGACTCCTTAGAGTATTACATGTTTCCTAGATATGTTCAACACATTCTCAACTGTGAACTGGGCTCACAGTTGAGGGAAACAGGCAATATTCTTAAACTGGGACAGATGAAGCCCGGCATCTTTAAAATTATGAAGAAGCCAACTGTAGGCTTCTCAGGGGTAGAAACACCCTAGTCCCAAAAATGTTAGAGCTCATTGCTCAAGGTGACAACATAGCAGTCCAAGCTAGTGTTGAACCCACACCTACTGCTCTCCTACCCTCTTCACAACCTCAAATATTCATCACCTACAAAAGAAAATCCCAACGAACCCCTGCTCAGGCTATTGAGTCTGTGCAGGCCCCCAAATACTCAACCTTACAGGAAGAGTGGACTCCAGAGCTCCCACTTCTCCTGAGGAGCAAACCACTCCCATTACTTTACCTATCAGGGCTGAGGTTCCTCAAGCTCAACCTGATGAGCTCATTAGCCCAACAACCGTAAGCTTTCACTCTGAGTCTCAACACTCAAGTGAACAACCTTCAGGGGACAGCTACCATCCCCAGCCTTTGGATCTAAACCAACCAATTCCCAACCTATCCTTTTACACTGATGAAGACTTAGGATTCAGTGAGTACCATGAGTCTCTCTTCTCCTCCCCTACTCAAAGAGAGATGAGTACCTCTGACTCTCCTCAGTCTATCCCTCATCAGTCACCTATTACTGAGGTGGACACATCTGAACCTGTTCAGGATGTCCATATGGAAGAGGCTCTCACTTTTGAAAGTGATTACATCATTAAGACCTCAACCATGGCAACTCAGCCCATTGGCATCTTAATTGAGGTTGCCAGTGAGCAGAGGAAAACCAGCAGCCAAGAAACTCAAGCTGGTGGTGAGAGAGAGGACTTTGGTCCAATCCTCTCACCCCCAGTGATTCTTCTGATGAAGATGAGGGGAATTTGAGACTAAAGGTACAAAAATTGTCACAAACATGCACCTATCTAGTCTCTAAGGTTAGTCACTTGGAATCTCAGGTGACTACCCTGCAAAACAGGGTCAATGATCAGCAACTCCAGATTTCATATCTGCAGGAAAAACTAGCTGGGAGACCTTTAAGGAGAGCTCAACCAGGAACACAAGAACCTGTGGAAGTGATTGATTTATCCTCCAGCTCACCTATGCAAGTGGGTGATGCTACCAAAAAGGGGAGAATGTTATCACAACCACAGAACCTGGGAGTTCTTCAAAAGAATGGACATAGAGGACTCACCATCCTCACTTGCTGTTGTGCATTCTCAGCAACTTCCTCAAGTTCACATTAATGTGGACTCTATAGACTCTCTCATCAGGAGTCTCTTTGAGGAAGGTATACCAAGGGCTGTCTCATCTCCACCACAAGGAACTGGCAACTACATCATCAGATGGAGGTATGATGATGACAGAAAAGCCCTCATACTTCACAGAGTTCAAGGCCAACAAGAAATTTTTCAGTTCCAAAGCCTGAGCTTCTATGAAGGACTGGATTTAGTCAACATGCCACTTGTCAATCCAAGCAAATCAAGACAAGCTGACAGGCTGGCTCAAAGAATCCAAGACAGGATCCTTGCAGAGTTCTCTCTAAGAAGGACTTAGGCAATCAGGCAATGTCATCGGTCAACTGGATGTTGAGGTGGACCCTAAGATTAGTTTCATAGGGGAAACCTTGGCTGAAGGCCCAGTGGCAGAACCTGAGACCCTTGTCTCACCATCAACAACTGCTGCAGAGATCCAAACTCCATCTGAGACACCTGCTGGTGAAGGTGTTTCTCAGCCTCTCTCTGGCCAGAGCATGGAAGCTACACCAAGCAATGAAGGCCAAGCCTCAATCCACCTTGAGTCACAAAGGTCTGTTGGTGACAAAGGGAAAAGGATAATGACTCCTGAGGAAATTGAGGAGGAAGAGAGAGAGAGGAAAAGGAGGCTAAGGGGAGAAAGTTCTTCTGGGTCATCAAAATTCATGCAAGCTGCAATCAGGGCTGCCCCCAGACCAAATACTCAAAATGATGAACAAAGGGCAGTCAGGATTACTTATTTACAGACCAGGAACTATGATGTTGATGAAATCATCTCCCTCCCCTTAGAAGAGTTGAATGAACTGGCTGACATGGAAGTGTCAAGAGAGATAAAGGAGAAAGAGGATGCAAGGTTACTTCTCCAATTCAAAGAGGAGAGGAGACAGAAAAGACTTCACAAGCATACTCCCACTCTCTCTCCAGTTCAAGAAATCCTGCACAGGAAGATGTGGCTCCACAAGAACCTCAGGTAGATAAAGAAGAAGATAGAATCAAAATGATAAACTACCTGAGTGCCACAGGCTTCTATCAGGAAAATGTACTTCTTCCTTGTCCTATGACTTCATTGAGTTCGAATACTTAAAGCAACTTGAACTTGAGCAAGTCAAAGAAAGAAAAACAACCAAAAGGAAGCTAAGGGAAGAAGCTGCAAAGTCAAGAGTCATCATTCAAAAGAATGCAAAGTCTGCTGACAGACAAAGAATGATGAGCTTCTTGAAGCTGTATGGATTCTCCGGAAGGAGACTTGGCCCCATGTCTCTATCCACAATGGATGAACATATTAGGGTGATCAAGCAGAAGATTAAAGTGGAGAACTCATTGACTTGCACTCTCTTCCAAGTCAAGTCCCACCTGAAGTGGAGGTCAAGTTTGAACAACCAGAGACACCTCAACCAGCACCTCCAGCTGAGCCTCAGCAAGCTTCATCTTCTGATCCTAGACAGGGTCAAACTCCCTCTCCTTCTGAACCTGTGAGGGAGGAACACCCAACTGAGAAAGACACTGATGATCAACATGGTGCTGCAGACCAGTTTCTCAGTTAAAGACATCCAAGAGGAAGAAGAAAATGGCTTCTAAACCAAAGATAAAGAAGAAGCGAATGTCATCTACCTCTACACCCCAGGCTGAATCAGATCAACCTGAGGAAGTGCATGATGAGGCAGCCCAATCAACTCCTATGCAAGTGGCTCCTCTAGCAACTGAGACACCCATCTTATCCTGGACTTACTCTACCAATCCAGAAAGATGGAATGTTATCAGAGATCAAGGTGTTGAAAATGTCTACTCATGGCAAGACATAATCAACTTACCTCTGCATGATCTCTTTGAATGAGAAGATACTATGAGAGTCTTGATGATCCTGACCATCAAATGAAGAAAGGAATGGTCTTGATTGTTCTGAAGACTACAAACATTTAAAGATCTTCTAAGTTTTTGGTAGCATCAGCCTAGGGGGAGTTTGTAAGGATTCCTGAAGTCTGATGCAACCCAAAACTGCCTAAGTGTTTCAGCAACATGCACTAAGTACTGAAGTGAAGAATGCTTCGGAAGAATTACACAAAGCATTAGAAAATACTCTAAGTGTAATATCTTCCGAAGCCAGACCAATATCTTCCGAAGCCAACATGAAGTCTTCCGAAGCTTCAAGAGACAAAGTCTTCCGAAGCTTCACACTATGAAGACAGATTTCTTCCGAAGACTTTTAGTACACATGCTTTATCTGATGTACTATTCCATAAAGCACCTTTTCCGCTGCGTCTCTGATAAGTCACCAACTTACAAGAGTTGGTGAAAAGGTCCATGCTTTTGGTAACTGTACATTGAGGTCTTGATCTGAAACTTTCCACTTTATGTACTTTATCCTTTTATAATGTATAAGGATGTGAGCTATGGCATGTCATAGTCACAAGGTCAAAAGGCAGATATGCCTTTTGATCCTACAATTGATTTTGTTAGTGTCTAGTCAATTGTATCCAGCTGGCTTTCAAGTATAGCCGGCTGTAGGTTGTAGTATAAGTATTCCAAGTTCTTGTATCTTTCTTTATGCTTTGTAACACTTGTAAAAGAACTTGAGAAAGCAATATTGCTCCCTTGAAAACTATACTCTCTTGTTCTGTCTCTTGCTTTACTTGTGTTCTTTGTATCACCTTTGGTTACCTAGTTCACGTTTGATTAAATTTAGTTAATCTTCTCATTGTGTTGTTGTGTTGTAATTTTGTTCAAGCCCTTAAACGATCCTGCACCTTTCTTTGGGGTGCTCCGTTTTTATTTTGAAAAGAAAAAGATGTAGGACGAGGATGTTTATAGAACTAGCCGGAGTTGAACAGTTGACGGTCCAGAATGTATCCATTACCGAGGATCGTGACCTTTTTGATCTCTCTAAGGCGCCAGTTGGTTCTCAGAGGAAGACCTTCGATCTTGCTCGATTAGATGAAGGTTTATGAGCAGATATTCCTAAAACACTTTTCGCACGCGTTAAGGACACTACAAGTTTCTTGTTATGTCTTTTGGTTTGACCAACCGCCAGCTGCTTCTATGACGTATGAATCGAGTGTGTCGGCCGATGTTGGATAATTCAGTGATTTTGTTTATCGATGATATCTTGATTATTCGAAAGAGCGAGGAGAGCCTGCCGGTCATATTCGAGAGGGTTGGAGACGCTGGGAAGGAGAGTTGTATGCTAAATTCTCCAGTTGTGCATTCTATTGCGCGAGGTTGAATTTTTGGGTCATGTAGTGAATCCCGGTGGATTATGGTGGACCCGGCAGGTGGAAGCAAAGATTTGGTGGTTTATTCCGATGCTTCCTACTCGGGGATGGGATGTGTGTTGATGCAGAGAGGAAAGGTTATAGCCTATGCATCCCGACAGTTGAAAGTTCATGAGGTCAATTATCCCACTCCCGACTTGGAGCTAGCAGCCGTGGTCTTGCATTAAAGGTGTGGAGGCACTATCTAGACGAGATGAAGTGCACCATATTCAGTCGAGGTACATAGGGCCTTTTTGAATGATTGCTTGAGTAAGAGAGGTGGCTTATAGATTGGGGTTATTAGATGAGTTAAGTGGAATTCATCCGACATTCCATGTATCTCATCTGAGAAAATGCTTAGCAGACGAGGATATGATTGTACCACTAAAGGAATCGAGGTAGATGAATGGCTCAATTATGTGGATCAACCAGTGGCGATCATTGATCGTAAAGAGAAGAGGTTGAAGAATAAAGTGGTTCCTCTTGTGCATGTATAGTGGAAGTACACGAAGGAATCTGAGTCTAAGTGGGAGTCTGAAGAAGAGATGAGGCAGCGTTACCCACGATTGTTTGAGGAATAACAGGTTTTGGGGACGAAACCTATATAAGGGGGGTGGAGTTGTAACACCCGGTTATTCCTTTAAAGTTGATAAAGAAATAAGTAGTGAAGAAAAAGAAAGAAAAGATATTTTACCCAAGTTAAGGGTAAAAAGTGTCAAAAAGGACAAAAGGTTTGAAAAAGTGGGTTAAAAGGTGATGGTTGTCCATCACTCTCTCTACCCCACACAAAATTCAGATCTTGTTACAGTGAGAAAGAAAAGGAGCTGAAATTCTCGGATCTTGAAGAACAAGAGCTGAAAATTTCGAATTCAATGTAAGAATTTGTGTGTTTAAGGTGTTCTTGTCGGGTTTTATCCTCGGTTGTGTGCTTATGTATGTTTTGTGTGTTCGGTTGTATGTTTTTAGTGGGTATCTAGGTGAGAACTTGTAGCAATCAGGCTTTGAAGGAAGTCTTACCCAAAGAGGCTGCTAAGGTGAGTTCTAGAACTCCTCTTTTATATGTTTAAACTAATTTTGGGGCTGGAAATGCGTATTTGAACTTTTTATAAAACTAGCGTTTCATACCTGTATGTATGAATGTGTGTATGTTGCGGGTATGGTGTGATATTGGACTATGTTCATGCTTGATGATGTTATGGTTGTGTTTCTAAGGCTTAGAAGGCATGATTTAAGCTTAGAACATGATAGATGGTGGTTGGGGACTGAATTAAGATGATAAGTGTGCCCTTGGCTGCTCATGCGCCCAAACAATAGTTCATACGCCTAAGTTTAGAAAAAATGTTTAAGTGTTGACAAATGCGGATGACTAAGTTCATGCGAATGAACAAATGCGGATGAGCATTGTCAAACGCGGATGAGTAAGTCATGCGAATGAACAAATGCGGATGAGTAAGTCATGCGAATGAACAAATGGGGATGAGTAAGTCATGCGAATGAACAAATGCGGATGAGTAAGTTCATGGGAATGAACAAATGAGGATGAGCATTGACAAATGCGGATGAGTATGACATGTGAATGAACAAATGCAGATGAGTAAGTCATGCGAATGAAGAAATGCGGATGAGTAAGTTCATACGAATGAACAAATGCGGATGATTAAAGTCAATGCAGATTAACAAATATGGATGGGCATTGACAAATGCGGAGGAGTAAAGAAATCTGGATGAACAAAAAGAAATGCGGATGAACAAAAAGAGATGCGGATGAACAAAAAGGGAAATGCGGATGAACACTTAGAATATTTTCTGACTTTTTGGAAAAAAGGTTTTAAGTAGGCCTTGGCTTGGGAGGTTCCCGAGGGCTATGTAAGTTGACTTTTTGAAGTCAAAGATGAAGTGATGGGCATAGAATGATATGATGAATAATTTATGCTTATGCATGATGGTATGTATGATGTATATTATGCATGTATGATTATGTATGATTGCATGTTATTTTTGTTATGTTCCCTATTACGTGTGATGATGTGACTTTACGTGGTTTGATATTGATTAATGAACGTAAAGTATTATCTTAACGAAACGAAAGATTTAAGATAATGAAAGTGGAACATAAGGAATGAACGAATGAAAAGCCTTGCAAGCAACTAAAAGGAGGTCCACAACTCATTAATTGTTGTTACCTTGTGTGTGTCTACATCGTGTGATTTTGGCTAACTCATAACGGTTCATACACACAGTAAGAGTTCAGTCTTGGTGACTGCTCCAATAACGTGTGATTTCCTAATTACTGTGTGTTATACAACGTGCGATCTTGGCGAACCCATAAGAGTTCACACATATAGGGGGAGTCTGTCCTAGTGACCACTCCATACGTGCGATATGTGTGATACGTGTGATATGTGCCATACGTGCGATATGTGCCATACGTGCGATATGTGCCATACGTGCGATATGTGCCATACGTGCGATATGTGCGATATGTGTGATATGTGAGATACGTGCGATATGTGCGATACGTGCGATATGTGCGAGATGTGCGAGATGTGCGAAATATACTAAACGAACGATGATGAAGATAATAATTATTACCTTGATGTATGTGCGATGTGTGATCACGTGCGATAGTAATGAAATTTTTTAACGAACGGAAGATAATGCAACGTTATTATAAAACTAGAACTCACTCAGCAACGCTGACTTTTTATGCATTTTCCAGTTGGCATGTAAAGTTGCTGAGGATGGCTCGGGGCGGCTACTTGGCTCTGTTTGGATGGCATTCTTTTGTATAATGTTTTTGCATTGTAATGCGAATGAACGATGTTTTGTGATGAATTATTTTATTAACTTGCAAAAGCATTTATAATGAAATGAAAAGTTATTTTAATCCGCTGCGATATTTTATGAAAGTTAAATGTAATTATATGTTTTACGTGCGATGATTGACCAGTTGTAAGTGTCCCGGGAACGGGGCCTTATAGGTTGTAATGGAGGACAAATCATCTAATCGAGATCCTAAAGTTAACTAAACTCTCAATTGCACCTGAAATACACACAAACTCCACATTCGGTTCTCTCCTATACCGCAACCTGCAACCTATTAGTAGTTGATCTTTAGAGTTTCTTTAACTCAAATTGACAGAGAGCTATTGTTTCTCATCGTATAGGGAGGCTTATATTATGGGTAATTGGATTTTCAATAACAAAATCTTATAAGTCCCACCCTGTTCTCAGTCGCGGTTATCTTGTTCTTGTTCTCCATCGAAATTACACCAATCCAGGTAACTAAACACATGATTAAATTTGTTTAAGCATGGAGAGTAAAGGCCCATGGTTAATTCGATTAATAGCAACAAAATGATGATCAATTTGGTTCTAATCGATTCTAGGGTTCTAAAGATTTGGGGGTTCTGTTTATATGGCTTTTTAAGGAATTAAAACCAAGTGATACCAAGCCACAACCCTAGTTCACTGGTTAGACACTTACCCTTAAAACCTTGAGGTCCCGGGTTCGAACCCGGGCACGCTCATTCATTTTAGAAAAAAAAAAGGCTTTTCAGCCTTAAATTAATTATAGAAAACTTTTAATAAATATAAAATAGATTTTGTAAACTCTAAATATTTTAAAGGAATCAATCATTTTTTGTATTTTTTTTAAATTTAAACAATTAAATATTTTTTTTAAATATTTTAACAAAGGTTACTTTTGGTTATTTTTATGAATTTTAATAGTAAATAATAAATTATTATTGGTTCAAACGTTTCTTTTAAATTATTGTTTAAAGCGTGTTAATTTCATTTAGTTATAAAAGTTTATTTCAACTTTATATCTAAATTCTTCGAATTATTATAAACCTTTTCTCCTTGGTTAAATATAATTGTTTGACAAAACCCCAAATATCAAATTGAAACTCTAGTTCTCGTTTAACCATTAAACTTATTATTAAACTTAAAAATCTTGTAAATATACATTTTAGGTGCATTGTGAAGGACTACGTTGAAACGACATTTACTATTCTATTTAATCCTCAAATACATACTTATTGATCACATGAGTATTTCTATACTGCATATTTTTACACTTTGGGGTGATACATGTTACCTTATAATCATTGCACTTGTAAAACGTTTGATTCTTGTAAACACTTGGGCAGTTCACTTATTTGTTGTGGTTAGTTGAACTTTAGTAATTACCATGTGTTGACTATATGTGTGCAATCATTAACTATTGCTAACCTGGCGATTTCATAGATCTATGGCCTGACAAACCTGCTTGGTTAATCCATGTACACTTAGCTAATCGTATAATCTTGTAAATGTGAAATCTTGTGAAGTGTCAAGGTTTGATTATTAAATCTGTCATACATCCCTAGTTACTTTATTCACTAACTTATGACATCAATTGTCATCTTTTATATACTTATGTATGAAAACTATAGAAATCTCACGAGCATTATGTTGACCTTTTATTTTTAACATGTTTCAGGAAATGTGCAAGTTTGATAGCCATTTTGAAGTTCTTTCACATTTAGGAATGAACCTAGTTAAATAAATGAATTGTCTTGGTTTATTTACATCGTATGTTATGTCTATTTTTTCATCTTTGAGACTTATGCTACCAATGTTACATTTAAAACTTTTGATTATTATATTGGGATAAATAATAACGTTATATGGCTATGAACAATTTTAACCCTTACATCTCAAAATTTCCGCTGTCAAGGTTGGAGTGTGACAGATTGGTATCACAACCCATAACTATAGGGAATTAGGTTTATTAGAAATGGTGACCTAGACTATAGTGTATGCATGAACCTTATAGAATCATATTTCTATTCTTGTAAAAATATGGTTTGCATGCTACAAAATGTTATGCCTTCTTATGTGCAACTTAATTCCTTAGCATAGGATTGCCTTATGAATGCTTAAACATTATTACTTGTCTTTCTTAAACTTATCTTTGACACTTTGATTCTCCCCGAGAATGAAGCTTCTTAAACTTATTCTCGACGACACATGGGTTCGTACGCTTTATATTTATGGTTTAAATCCTCAGACTTTATGTCTAATCTATACAAATCTCATCAACGTTTTGATTTCATGAACCTAAGAAATATTATGTGACACATAGACACTTATATTCTAGATTTCCTCGCAAAAGGCATTCGGGATAAGGTAAGCATTTCGCATCAATCCTACGGGACTAGTTACGCTTACCTGGGGATTTCTTGGATGAGTGATAAACTATGGTCAACATACACAAGATTCTAAGGCAAATGGGTCAATTTACCTTGACGTGTCAACGTTTCCAAATGGTAATGTGTTACCAAATGGAACCATTCCATGAGCCTTACCACTCTTGACTTATAGTTGTTTTAATTACTATCCTTTGTTATTCTCATTCTTGTGTCTAACACATTTTGTATATCCAGCATGTCTCGTCACCATGGAAAGCATGGAAGTTCCAACTGTAAGCTAGCTACCATGATTTCACGACAAATGGCTGCCATCATCCCAACCATGGTCATTGAACTCAATAGTACTTTGATGACCAATTCCAGTAACAATGGAAATGGTCAAGGAGAAAACAACAACAACCAATGCGGAAATAATCTCACCGGCACATTCAAGCATTTCAACTCATGTAAACCCACTAGCTTTAGTGGAAAAGAAGGAGCCACTAGACTTCTCGAGTGGTTTGAGAGTATGGAGAACACGTTCATTGTTAGCAAGTGCCCTGATGAAGTCAAGGTTCGCTATGCTGCAAGTGTCCTTTAGCAACAGGCACTGACATGGTGGAATAGTGAGAAAAGGAACTGAGGGGCTGAAGTTACCTTAGCATTACCTTGGGAGGAATTTAAAGATCCAAAAGCTCTACCCGAGGAGTGAGTTGTAAAAGCTGGAGGAAGAATTCTAGAACCTTAAGTAAGATGGTAGGAATCATTTGGCTTATTCCACCCGGCATCATGAGTTGAGCATGCTCTTACCACACATGTTGAATACCATGCCCCGTAACATTAAGAAATTTATCAAGGGGTACCACCTCAAATACAAGATGCCTTAGTGGGTAGTAGGCCCACAACTATGGAAGAGGCAATTACTATCACCGCATAGCTCACTTAGAATCATATTAGGGCTGACACTATGTCGATGAAAGTGCCAAAGCTGCTGCAAAGGTGACACCCAAAGCTACAAAGGAGGTGAAGGCCAAGTCCTCCTTCCAAAACAATAAGCGCAAGTTCACACCGACTCGAAATTACACGATGACAACACCTAATGCTCCTCAAAGGCAAGTTGTCTTTGCAAGTCAAGCTCCCGTGGCGAGAGCTTATACTGGGCCACACCCGATGTGCAATACTTGCAAATACCATCACATGAGTAACACTCTATGCCGTGTTTGCTCATTGTGTGGGATGTATGGACATCTTGTGGCTACTTGCCTTCGTGCCCCGAACAATACGGAAATGCTTGCTAATCAAGTCTGCTACAACTGTGGCGAGCCTGGAAATATTCGTCCACAATGTCCTCACAATGCGGGAACTATGACATCGGCTCGTGGAAGGGCTTTCAACATTATTTCCAACCAAGCACAAGCCAATAATGATGTGGTGAATGGTACGTCATTGAATTTCTTTTAATCGTTCATTGTCTTGTAAAAATTCCTACCTGTGTTCATCATACCAATAATAGGTTATTACTAACAGGTATGTATCTTGTAAATAGTCATTATGCTTGTGTATTGTTTGATTCGGGTGCGGATAGGAGTTTCATGACTTTGGAGTTTGAGTCTATGCTTTCTATGCCGCATGTTAGTCTAGAAAGATCCTTTACGGTCGAAGTAGCCAAAGGAAAATCGATCGTCGTTGATGTCGTAATACGTGATTTACCTTGAGCCTTAACAAACATGATTTCTTCATCGACCTTATTCCTATGCAACTGGGAAGCTTTGATGTTATTATCGGCATGGATTGGTTGGCCAAGCAACACGTGAAAGTTCTATGTTTCGAGTAGTGCATTCGATTTCCATACCGTCGGGTAATACTTCGAAAGTCTTTGGGGAGAAATCATCCCAAGGGCTCAAACTTATGGCCTGCATCAAGGCCCAAAAGTGTTAAGTAAGAACTACGTAGCTTTCATGGTCATGTAGTTAACACGAAAGCCAAGGGTAAGGAATTGAAAGATATTCCTGTCATGCAAGATTTTCCCGAAGTGTTTCTCGAGGATCTTAAGGGGTTACCTCCCGTGTGAGAAGTTGACCGGTGCAAACCCTGTGGCTAAATCGCTTTATCCTCTTACACCCTCTGAAATGCAGGAACTAGCTAGTCAACTGCAAGAGTTGACCGATAAGGATTCATTCATCCTAGTTCTTCACCATGGGGTGCACCTATGTTGTTCGTGAAGAAGAAAGATGGTTCATTCCGTATGTGTATCAACTACTAGAAACTCAACAAGCTCACCATCAAGAACTGATACCCTCTTCCGCGAATCGATGACCTCTTTGATCAACTTCAAGGAGCAACCCAATTTTTAAAGATCGATCTACGTTCTAGGTATCATCAACTACGTCTCCAGGATGACGATATTCCAAAAACCGCTTTCCGTACTCGATATGGACATTACGAACTCATGGTTATGCATTTTTGGTTTGACCAATGCACCTGTTGTGTTCATGGATCTCATGAATCGAGTATGTAAACAGTATTTGGATAAATTTGTGATCGTGTTCATTGATGATATTCTTATCTATCCAAGACGAAAACTGATCATGAGATGCACTTGCGACAAGTTCTCGAACTTTTAAAGAAGGAGCAACTATACGCCAAGTTTTCCAAGTGTGAGTTCTGGCTAGAAGAAGTTCAATTATTAGGTCACGTGGTGAATAGCCAAGGAATTCATATTGATTCTTCTAAAATAGAAGCCGTGAAAAATTGGTGTGTTCCCACAACCCCAACCGAAGTTCATTCTTTTCTGGGATTAGCGGGGTATTACCGTAGATTCAGTGAAAACTTTTTGAAAATTGCTAAGCCACTAACGACACTAACCCAAAAGAACCAGCTCTTTGAATAGGGACCCGAACAAGAAGAGGTTTTCGATACATTGAAACGCAAGCTATGTAACGCTCCTATTCTAACACTCCCTGATGGAAACGACGAATTTATCGTGTACTATGATGCTTCTAATCAAGGTCTTGGTTGTGTTCTTATGCAACGAGGAAACTTCAAAGCATACGCGTCAAGAAAATTGAAGGTTCAAGAAGTGAACTACACAACCCACGATCTTGAACTTGGTGTTGTGGTTTTTGCTTTGAAGATCTGGTGACACTATCTTTATGAGACGCAATGCATAGTCTACACTGATCATAAGAGTCTCCAACACGTGTTCAATCAAAAGGATCTTAACATAAGACAAAGATGTTGGATCGAGTTGATTAGCGACTATGACTGTGACATTCGTTGTTACCCTGGAAAGGCGAATGTTGTAGCCGATGCACTGAGTCGCAAGGTCCATAACAAGACTGTCTCGCTTCAAGAAAACCGAGATAGAAGGTAATGGTTTGACACATTAGGGGAATTTGATACCGAGATTCATGTGGATATTAACGAGGCTACTATCAAGCTTCAAAACATAAGGATTGATAGTGATCTTGAGTTATGCATTCGTGAGGCTCAACAAGCAGCGTTAACAAACAAAGGAAAGATGAAGATTTGGTGTTTAACATCCGGTCACAACTGGAGACAAAACCTAATGACATGTGGTACTTCTTGAATTGACTTTGGATCCCGAATCGTGATAACCTACATCACTTCACTATGAACGAAGCTCATCAAACTCAATATTCCATTCACCCTAACTCTGATAAGATGTACATGGACCTGCATGGTCAATATTGTTGGCCTGGAATGGAGAAAGACATAGCGTCTTATGTTTCCAAGTGTCTCACCTGTGTAAGAGTCAAAGCAGAGCACCAACGACCAAGTGGTTTACTTGAACAACCTGTAATCCGTATGTCAAAATGGGAACATGTATCCATGGATTTCATAACCAAGTTTGACCAAAACAGGTGATTGTTGACCGTTTGACCAAAACGACACATTTCATACCAATACGAGACACATACAAAGTTTCAAGATTGGCTCGCATCTACATTGACGAAATTATGAGTCGCCATGGTATGCCGTTGCACATCATATCCAACCGAGACGCTCGTTTCACTTTGCATTTTTGGTCATCTATGAAAGAATTCTTGGGGGTACTCATTGGATTTAAGTACGGCTTACCATCCTCAAATGGTTGGTCAAACCGAACGAACAATTTAAACTCTTGAGAACCTGCTACGTCTTTATGTCCTTGACTTTAGTGGTGACTGGGATACGCATTTACCGTTAGTGGAATTTTTGTATAACAATAGTTATCACTTGAGTATCAAGATGGCACCATTCCAATCACATTATAGTCCTAAGTGTCATTCGCCGATCTGTTGGACCGACATTGGTGAAAACTCATCACTAGTCCTGAACTTATACAAGAAACGACCGATAAAATCTCCATAATCCCCAAGAACCTTGCAGTGGAAAGAAGTCGACAAAAGAATTATGCTGATAAGCGTCGTAAGCCGGTGGAGTTCCAAGTTGACGACATGGTTCTTCTTAAGGTTTTACCGTGGAAAGGTGTTGTTCGCTTTCTAAAGAAGGGTAAACTTGCATCAAGATTTGTAGGACCTTTCAAAATCCTAAATAGGATTGGGAAAGTTGCTTATAGACTGGAACTACCTTCCAAACTTAGAGGAGTTCATCATGTGTTCCATGTCTCAAATTTGAGGAAGTGTTTGGCTGACGAGAGTCTACATGTTCCACTTGAAGACATCCATATAGATGAGTCATTGCACTTTGTTGAGAAACCTGTTGAAATTATGGATCACATTATGAAGAAGACTAGAACCACAACTACTCCAATTGTCAAGGTTCGTTTGGAGAATAAGTGCGGAGCTGAGTTCACTTGGGAGCATGAGGACCATATGAAGAAGAAATACCCGTATTTGTTCTCTTAGTTCATTCTTAATTTCGGGATAAAATTCTTTAAAGCTAGTGAGACTGTATCATCTTGAATTTTTTGGTTAATTAAAAGTTAGCATTGTTATTCTTGTAAGGACCATTATTGCCATATATGAAACTCATGGGTTACTTATGTTTATTTATTTAATTTATCTCTAATCCTTTAATTTGAAGGCTAATACTGTTAATAATAATAATAATAACTAATAATAATAATTATTATTTGTTAGGATCTGGTATTTGAACGAAACACCAACTGATTAACGTGTAAACCAAACCAAATAGTACGAAATCCTATTTGATTGGCGATCCAATCAGTGAGAACGCACGTAGACACAATAATGTATTGAATCTAACGTGAAGAATCGATTAGGAATCGATCTACAACGTTCTATGAACTTGGAGTACGAACTTAGAGGCTTTTGGACGGCGAGGGTACGTCTGGAGTCGAAGTGGATTGAATGCTTACGTTTTACCATGAATTAAGTGGTATTTATAGGTTAGGGTTGTTCATTCGGGCGGCTAAACCATTAAGGGTTAGTCGTGCGATTGAGTTATACGATTGGTCCATTCGCCCGACTGAGTGTTCAGTCATGCGACTGAGCCAATCTTATGTGACAATCATACGACTGGTCCAATTCCTGGTTCAGTCATGCGACTGAGTCATTCACATGAAGTTCTTTATGCGTATGGTCCATTAGCATGGGCCATTCGCATGATGACTTCATGTTTTAGGTTTGAATGTATTAAACAAATAATGTTATTTAAATTAATCAATCAACCACAACCTATATAATAAGTCAATATGCGTTAATCAACTCATTAATGAAATATTAAACAAGACAAATCACACACAAATATTCTCATTTCATTAAGTACCCAATATAACATAAGTGCAAGATATTCAAGACATATTACATTGAGATCAGAATCTAGGTACAATATGTATCAACAAACTCCCCCTTGGACCTAGATCTATCTATTGTCTAATATCTTTCATAATTTCCTCAAACTTCTTGTACTTAGCTTCATTGGTGACTCCTGTATTTATCTCAAAGGCAAAACAGAGTTGTATCACTTTCTGGAACTGTAAAGCTTGTACAATATCTTGTGACTCGTTGAACAGTGGCCACTTCTACAAAGTATAAACATCTTTTGCTGAAAAGTTGGTGAGCCACATCGGGTCAAACACCCTAATGGTTTCCATTTTACCATTCCTGTTCAAGACTATCACAGCCTCTCCCGTTCTCCAATCGTAGTACCACCATTTGAAGTGTGGAGTGAAGTCCTGTGGCATCTCACGTAGTGGGATCTTTGACATTGTACGTGGTGGACTCCACTTCAACACTACTTTTGGTTTGCCGATTATGGCATCAACCTCAGATCTTCTGATGTACCTCGTTGGTTGTTGAGGTTTGAAGTTGACCCATCTGGTGTGGTACTCTCCTCTTTAGGGCTGCCACAAACCAGCCTGACATCTTATGAGGGTCAGTGTATAACAATTTTAACTTTGCTAACTGGTTGAGCTCCAAACCAAGAAGAGTCTTCAGATCATGTGGGAATATGATGTACTCAATTCCCTTCTCACGTTTAACCGCGTAAACGTTGAGGTCCTCAAAATGTCCCCACGCTATGATTATGCCTGCCACCTTTTGATGTTTCTTGACCTTATACAGTTTGGTGTAGACAGTTGACCTTGAAGCGCTACGTTGGGCTCTTATCTCCTCAAAACACACTGCCCAATCTGCCTTTTTGATGTTCGCTTCAGCATTTGTGGCTTGGGCCTTCTCTTTATCCTTTTCGAATGCTTGCTCCTATCTATCCAGAGTCTCAAAAGTGTCACTGACAAGAGTGTCTCCCAGATTAGGAATGACATTTCCCTCATTGTCAGTGTACTCTTGATAGTGTTGTGCTCTGACATCTTCAATCTCGATCTCATTGACATCCTGAATCTCATCGTCACTCTCTACATGCACAGTGGGAGCATCTTTCACAATCTCTTCAGCATTCAGCTTGAACATTTTGGCTATCTGCTCGTTAGTGAGATTGTGAATGATTTCTCCTTCTTCAAGAGTATACATTACCGATCTCCTGATAATACCTTGCAGATCAAGAATCAACGTGAGTTGAGTCTTGACCTGTTGGAGGGGAGCAATATCATATTCATCTCTTTGAAAGTTTGGATCTGCTTGATTTAGACGTTCAACACAACAATGATTAGTTAATAATCAAGACATAAACATTGACATTAAATATAAACATTCATTACATTAATTTGATACATGATCCAAATACATATGATTTTAAATAACAAAAACATCTAAGCATTACTCTTGTCATGGATCATCGGCTCTTCTGCTGACAGGGCGGATGTAGAGGCACCTTGATATTTGCTCTTTTAGTCCTCCTTTCACTGGCAGATGTGGCACCCACAGCAGGTGAGTCGTCATCATCATCTTCATCACCAACATCATCAATAGCATCACCAGCAGCATCAGTATCATCCTCATCATCACTATAATTATCACTATCATCCCCATCCCTTCCTTGATCTTAAGGGGCTCTTCCTTGGATCCTTTTAGGCGTAGCATGATGGTCTTGTTAGTGGTCTCCAACTCCTCAATCCTTTTTGCTGATATGACATGATGCTCCCGGAGTAGGGACATCTCTGCACGTTGAGCATCCATCTACTGTGCCTGCTGAGATATCTACGGAGCTTGGGCAGTAGTAAGATCTACTAGCTGTCGCAGCTCAGTCTTCTCTTCGTCTGCTGCCAACAGCCTCAGCACCATACGGTTAAGTGCTGGGAGCTGTTCCTCTACCCCATGGAGGCAAAGGTGATCCGGATATGTAGGAGGGTGTGATGGTGGCACAACATGGTGGTTAGTGGTGGTGATGGTGGTTGTGGTGTAGATTAGGGGTGGTGTAACTGGTGGAGCTGTGGTTGTAGTAGTGGAGGGTGGTGGTGATAGTGGATGGTATGGTAGTGGTGGTAGCTGTGGTGGTGGGTGGAGTAGTGGTGGTAGATGTAGTGGTGGGAGGTGGAATGGTGGTAGCTGTGGTGGTGGGTGGAGTAGTGGTGGTAGATGTACTGGTGGGAGGTGGAGTGTGGTTGTGGTAGTGATGAAAGTGAGTCGTCTCTTCTTCTTTTTCATGTCATGGGGCTGAGCCATCCTCTTCTTCCTTGATCCTGTCGAGGAGGATGCTCCCCCTAGAACACGGCTCGGCTGACCGGCAGCATATGTAGGATCAGTATCAGCCTCTCCCGACCCGCCAGGGCGTTCACTAACCGCCCGGAGCCCCCGTTTTGTGGCACGACTTTACTTTTACTGCCCACACTCTGAGTCAGAGGCTCCTCATCTGAATCCTCTTCCGCACCATGTATGAAATACTGGTAGAATCCAGCAGTCTCTGCTCCATCTCTAGTGGGGGCAAATGCCAGAGATGCTATAACAGCAGTGGGGGCCCTTGGTTGAGCGGCCCTACATCTCCTGCATCACCGCTGTTCATCATCGGAGTCATCCTTTGGGAGCTGTAGCTGCTCTACCTCAGATTCACTGTCAACGTGAGACCATTTTGGCCTAGCCGGCACCACGTAATCCTCCCGGGCCAGATGCCCAAATAATCTCCTCATAGGGGGCTTAACCTGCTTCCCCCTGTAGACCTTCATCTGACCAAGTGTAGTGGCGTCCATCACCTCAAGGATAATAGCATCCTCCTTTTTCTTGGCAAGGAAGGGAGCTTTTGGTCGATAATCATCTGCATGAAGAGAGGGTACATGCAGAAGCCCTCCTTCCCTTTCCCCTTAATGTTCTCCACCAAGTACGTGAAGATCATCCTGGAGAAGCTGAACGGGTGGTTGAGCACCAACGCTGCTGCATATGCATTCTGGATCTGATCTGAGATCTCATCAAATTCTCCCTTCTGAGATGCTATACACTTTAGCAGCACATGTGTGAGGTACTTGAACTGGGGGCATAGGCTGCTCTTGTTGAGCACCCCTGTGTTAATGTCCCTAGAGTACTTAGCTCGCAAGAAACATCCTCTGACAGTAAGGGGGTGTAGTCTAGTGGGACAGTTAGTATCGTCCAAACTTTAGTACCGTCCTGAGATCATCCTCAGTGATCTCAATGGCCTCTCCAAAAATAGAACTCCTGATGCGATGAGGCTCTGAAGATCTATCGACAACTGCACCTTCCTAAAAGGCCTGCTGAATAGAGCGATACAGTCTACATGGAGTAGATATGGCATGAGAGATCCTTGATCTCCTCATAAATGAGATAATGCCAGAGAAGTCCGAAGCATTTCTGGATGTCAGATCCAGATGAGCACAGATGTTGTGCTTAGTGCTCATAGTCCACCGACTCGCCATCTGTTACACAATGAATATAAAAATAGTATCCATTGATGAATAATATCTTGAATCACTTGGACTTGAATTTCTTTCTGTTCTGTCGTGCGAATGAGACTGTGCGACTGAGATCTAGTCGTGCGAATGAGTAGTGCGATTGAAATCTAGTCGTGCGAATTACCTCTTAAATACGACTTGTCATGCGACTGAGCTCATACGTATGTAAACTCATTCGTGTATATCAGTCGTGTGACTGAACTCATACGCATGGTCCAGTCGTGTGGTTTAGCCATTCGCACTACTCAGTGTGCGACTGAAGTTCATCTACCTATCCATTCGCATGACAGACTGCTGTTGAACTCAAATTCAAGTTTTGATCAGTTCTTATGATTAGACGTCGTGTTTTGGTTCATTGGACTCACAATCATTATACTTAACACCTAATAACATTAATTTCAGTTGTTCGCTTAGATAAATTAGGTTATTTAGTCAAACAAGTCTTGGTTTTTGGTTTGAGCCGAAATTGTCGTTTTGGAGTCAATTTGAATGAAATATGATTGTATTGAGCCGCATTATACGTGTAAAGTCAGTTGAAAACGTTAGTACACGAGAATTAGTGATATTGTAGGCTCAAACGAAATTTTGGCAGGGTAAGGACGTGTCGTGTGACTTAGGTCGATTTTGGGGGTGGCGAATGACTGCGACCGAATGCCCATCTATTAATACTAGGGTTCCCTTCAGACGTGCGACTGAGCCAGTCGCATGTTTGTTTCGTGCGACTGAAGATCAGTCGTGCGACTGGAACAGTCGGTCACCTTCAGTTGTGCAACTAGAGGTCAGTCGTGAGACTGTGTCATTCGGTCACCTTCATTCATGCGATTTGCCCATTTTAGGTGTCAATCGTGTGATTTGAGTAGTATTGATGGTCCAATCGCATGTATGTCCCATCCGTGTGGTTAATCGTGCGATTGGCCCATTCTTATCCTTCAATCGTACAACTGATCCATGCTCATGGTCCAGTCGTGTGAATGATTCATACTCATGGTTTTTGACTTTATGACCATTTTTTCACTTAACCCTTTTAACTTTTGATTAAACTTTATGAGCAATTGATCATCTCAGACATGATCATTTTAACTTGATGAACTTATTGACCACCTCAGACATAATCCTTTTAAACAATTTGTCACCTCAGACATGACTGACTTACATTTGAAAACACGTGTGGTCACCTCAGACGTGACACTTTTAGATGATAAGGATCCTTATCAACTTCCATGACATAGTCCAATACTGAACAAATTGAAATAGACTAACTTTGTATAGAAATAAAAAAATAATACTAAAAACTTAAAGCTAAGACATGTTTTGTGTTTTGTGAGGGTTAACTCCTAAGATGTATTCTAAGGACAAATTTTTTCTGAGAGAGCTGGCTCAATCATTTAAACCATACATGGACCAATTCAAGTGGAATCATACAGGATATTCAAATCATTCAGGACTCGTTATTTAAAATGCTTTGATGCTCTATTCTTGTTTTTCATCTGGAGTCAGTTAGTAAATCTAGGAAATCATGCTAGTACTCTTAGGTCCTCACATTGATTTGAACTTTCAAGAATTATAGCCATAACGATTGTCAGTTAACTTGTCCTCTTAAATCCATACACAGACTTTCAACACAGCTTGGTGATATTTAAGGTTTGTTTATTTCAACAAGCATTGTGGATCCCACACTTATATGGTAATCAACATTCCTCAGGAGATTTTTAAGCGGTCTCAGGGTAGTATACAAGAAGAGACTATTCTTATAACTTCAAAGAGAAGCCAATCCTCAGGTTAGTGCCACCGCATAGCAGAGAGGCGGCAAACAACAATGAGTTCTAGAATATATAGGTTATGTTTATCCTCAGGTCAGTGCCATCTCACAGCAGAGAGGCACATAACCTATCTCCTTGTTTGAGCATTTGCATTCTTTTTGCACAGATCTCACCAACACCATAGGTTATCAGTTTGATTGCATTTGCATTTTTTATGTGCTTTTGCTCATGCTTTGGTCTTACGCACACATTTGTGGCATTTATTTTGCTCGTCACCCCTTATTGGAATTTTGTTGATTGTGTTAACGAGGGATAAGGTGTTACCCACAGCCAGTCAAACATTTTAGTTTAATCTTGAGATCACCAAAAAGGTTTAGTCATCTATTATGTTGAATCTACCGACATATCATCTGTGGTCTAGCAACCTCTAGGTCTACTTTCTTTGTGTTACCCACAGCCAGTCAAACATTCTAGCAACCTCTAGGTCACCAAAAAGGTTTAGTCATCTATTATACTTGAGGTTTGCATCTTTTTCAATTTTGATTTTTAAAGTCCCAAATGGTTTGTTCCTGTGTACTATCATATTCCAAAGATTGAATCGGTATCACACATAGGATCTTATTATTATCAGCTTGCCTCTCCTTCTCCCTCGTTTTTTTATCGTATAATACTGCCTAAACCTATTCTCCCCTAAAATTATAAAACCGCCATGGATTAGCGTTTTAGGATTTTAATTATTGATACATGTATGTCCCTAGATCATGATATGAAATGTAATAGATCTTGTTTATCTGATTCTGGTGTAATTTGATATGATTAATGAAATGATATTGGGTGTTTGTGGTTTGTAATGATTAATATTTCATTAATAAGTTGATATTAAATTACTTAATTAGGTTAGTGATTGGTTGAATGTTTAGAAATAATGTTTACTATTTAATACATTCAAACTTAAAATAATGAAGTTATCATGCGAATGGCCCATGCGAATGGACCATAAGTATGAACACCTTCATACGAATGACTCAGTCGCACGACTGAACCAGGAGAGTCGATCAGTCGTATGATTGTAACATAAGATTGGCTCAGTCGCACGACTGAACACTCAGTCGTGCGAATGAATCAACCGCATGGCTCAATCGCACGACTGAACCATACTAATGGTTCAGTCGCACAATTGAATAATACCAACCTATAAATACAACTCAATTCGTGAAAAATAGGACTCTCGATCAATTACGATTCCAGATGTACCCTAGCCGTCCAGAAACCTCCCAATTCGTTCTCCAAGTTCATAAAACACATTAGATCGATTTCTAACGTTAGTTTCAATTCTTTATTGATTTTTCGTGTGTTCTCACTGATTGGATCACCAATCAAATAGGATTCCGCACTATTTGATCTGGTTTACACACTAATCTCCAGGTATTTCGTTCAAATACCAGGTCCTAACAAGTGGTATCAGAGCTTTGGCTCTTGATTACGTGTGATTTAATCAAGATTGATAAAAAGTTTATGTTTTTGCACTAAAAAACGCAATCTTTGTGTCAAAAGTGATCTTGGGCGTTCCCTGCTCATCAAAGTTTGGTTTCTACGGACTTAGGCAATTCAACCTTGCGAAAGTTCAAATTTTTACGGCTAAAACACGTTTAACCTAGAAATTTTCGCATAACAGCAGCTTCAGTTGCACGAGTGAGCCATTCGCACGACTGGACCTCATTCGCATTGCTCAGACGCACGATTGGACATAGTCGTATCTCCATTCGTACGATTGAACCGTTCGGTCGCACTGTTCATTACGCATCAGATTCATTCGCACGACTGAGCTAATCACTTAGTTCAGCCACATGACTGAACCAGTCGTAGAGTTCATACGCACGACTAGTCCATTCCCACCCTTCAGTCGCCCCAGTGACAATTGCTTATTAGACTTAAAGTTATTCACAATGGAAGATCAAATGTCAGCCTTTACTGCTGGGAAGGACTCTAGGATCCAGAACCTGCTGTTACTTGAGAGTGAGGTGGGTAATCATAATAAAACACCAAAGCTTTTAACGTTAGATGAGTTTCCCCACTGGAAACAACGTTTTGAGGTCTACCTCAATGGAGTGGATCTGAATCTGTGGGAGGCCATCGAGATTGGATATAGTACGCTGGTGGGAGCCGATGGAGTAAAGTTAACCTTAGGAGGGATGACAGACGCGCAGAAAGTCAAATATAATGCAGAGGAGAGGGTCTATGCATTGATTACACAATCTATCCCTAAAGAGATATTCCACCAGTACTCAGAGAATAAGCAGTCCAAGAAACTATGGGATGAGCTAGAGAAGAGGTACGACGGAATGCATCGTTGAAGGCAATCAAGGCTAAGGAGTTAAAGAAGGAATTCGACAACTTCTCATCGATGGGAAACGAGAGTTTGGACGATGTTATAGATAGATTCTACCATCTGATGAGTGAACTGCATACACATGGGGTGCCTACTACCATGGAAGAGAAAGTTACTAATTTTGCAGACGGATTGCCTGAAAAATGGGTTTCATTCGTGTCTAATCTTAGACAGAATGGAATGCTGGCAAAACTGGATATTAATGACTTTATTCTTAAGTTGCGAGAAGAATCACTTAGAATGAAGTACAGAGCTCAGAAGTCTACGTACAATCAAAATCCAGCTTTATACAATGCCACGCCTCAAGCTAAGACATCTGGAGCACCTCTCCAGACTGCATTTGTGTCTAGCTCATCGGGTCCTACACATGCACCTCCTTCAGGTTCAAAAACGTCAGGGTCTTCTTGTACCCAATACATTGGATCTGAAGCGAATGCTACTAGACTGAAGACCGAGAACCTCAGTAATGTGACTGTGGAAGTAGCTCGAGAGTACATGGATCTTTTGGCAGCAGTGGTTCATTCTTATGATGAACTGGTTGCTGGAAAGATTGGAAACTGCCATTTGGCAGACGAGGACTACGAGCAGGTGGACGAAATGGAGCTTGAGAGAATGGATATAATGTGGGCTTTAGCCAGGCTGTCCAGAGGGCAAAGAAGGTTGTAAAACAAACCAGACATAACTTAGTAGCGACTAAGGACACCACATTCGGCATTGACAAGAGCAAAGTGACCTGCTTCAACTGTGGAGAGAAGGGGCACTTCAAAAGAGAATGTGTCAAGCCTAAGAAGACGGGTAACGGGAACCCATTCTCGTCCTTCACTCGTCAAGACCAGCAGGCTACCAGTTCTACTTCATCAAACAAGGATCCAAAAGCCTTAACTGCTCATGATGATTAAGGACAAGATTGGAGCTTTAGGTTTGTCTCACCAGGGGAATCAAACATTGCAAGTGTAGAAGATATTGACAGTGATTCCGCTAGTGAAGGAGATCTAGCAGTTGAGATAGCGATGTCACATAGTGAAGAAGCAACTGCAACCGAGGTCAGTTACCAACCTAAAGAGGATACTACCACGTCAGAGACAGAAAAGACAGAATCACCAGAACCAGAGACATCTGATGCTGCGTTGATGGCTAACTCTTCTGAATCAACTCAGGTTGTTCAATACAATGCTGAAACTAACACGTGGATAGTAGACAGCGGAGCATCCAGGCACATGACAAGAAACAGAGCTCTTTTATCAAACGTCAAGCAAATAAAGGAGGGCATGTTTCGTTTGCTGGAAACAAGGGAGGCTATATCACAGCTCAAGGAGAAGTTGGAAATCAGAAAGTTAAGTTTGATAGGGTGAACTACGTCTAGCAACTTCAAAAAAACTTACTCTCTGTTTCTCAAATATGTGATAAGGAATTTAAAGTCATCTTCGACAATAAGAAGTGTTATGTACTCAAGAAAGACTACGTGATCCCAGAGGACCAAGTTTTGATGACTGCTTCAAGATATAAAGATCTTTATGTCTTGGATCTGTCAACAGCTTCTACAATGGACCATGAGGTTCAGTGTTTTCTATCTAACGCTACTGAAAAGGATTCCATCTCCTGGCATAGGAGAATGGGACACATTAGTCAAAGGAAGATGAATCACTTGATTTAGAAGGATCTGGTGAGAGGAGTTAATGTTAAGAACTTTCAGCTTCCTAATTTTTGTGTAGCTTGCAAGAAAGGCAAGCAGACAAAGAAGTCTCATATGGAAAAGAAAGTTAATTCAATAGAACTTCCACTTGAACTTCTTCACATGGATCTGTTGGTCCAATCAGTACAAAGAGCATTGCAGGCGACTTGTACTGTTTTGTGGTCATCGAAGACTACTCAAGGTTCACTTGGGTAATGTTTCTGAAATCCAAATCAGAAACATTTGAATCATTCAAGGAGTTGGTAACCACACTGGAATCTCTCTACAAGCTGAAAGTTAGACAAGTACGCTCAGACAACGGAACGGAATTCAAGAACCAGTGGATGGAGGCATACTACAAGGAAAATGATATTGTGCATCAATTCACTTCTGCCTACACACCTCAGATGAATGGCGTTGCTGAGAGAAAGAACAGAAGCTTGATAGAGACAGCATGGACTATGCTGGCAGACTCGAAACTGCCTATCCAATACTGGAATGAGGCAGTGGCGAATGCTTGTTATACACTGAATCGAGTCCTGATAGTCAAGCGCCACGGTAAAACATTTTACGAGCTACTACAAAGACGCAAACCGAACTTGGAGTATCTCGAACCATTTAGGGCACCGTGCACACTTCTGAAGAAGACACAAGAGGGTAAATTCAGCGAGAAGGCAGATGAAGGCATCTTTCTAGGATACAACATACCGAACAAGCGAGTTTACAACAACTCAACGGTCTAGTAGAAGTGTGGTGTAATGTTGATGTTCAGCGATTCACCATACCACCTACTGGCAAAGGACCCGCCTACTTCTTTAACTATGATGGATTCTTCAAGTCCTTCAACATCCCTCTCTCTCCCTCAGATGACGAATTAGCTACACGAATGATGTATGATAGCTTGAATCCACCAACATCTAGCTCACAGGGAGAATCATTTACTCAGTCAGGGGGAGTAGTCGATGACAGTGACTCCTCCTCTGAAGATGAAGCTGAAGAAGATAACTAGAATAGTCAGGAGGAACAGGTTCGAGTTCCTGAAAGTCCACAAGCCTCTACCAGTGATGCACCTTCGACTTCAGAGCCTCAAACTCCAACTACCTCAGATGCAGAACCAAATGTTTATCATCTTGGCTCTGAGGTAGCTGATCCTACTACTCCAGGATCACGTCTAAACGTTTATCATCCCTTAGACAATGTCATTGGGGATGTCCGATCAGGAGTACAAACCCGAAATCAGCTGTACTCAGTTGATTATGCCTCTGTTATGGAAAAGGGATATATTGATGATGGTGCCTATCGGTGTTTTGTCTCACAGGTTGAGCCAAAATATGTCAGTGAAGCACTAAATGATGAGGCGTGGGTGAGTGCAATGCAAGAAGAACTTCTTCAGTTCAAGAAGTTAGGTGTATGGTCTCTGGTTGATAGACCTAAAGGTGCTAAGGTCATTGGCACCAAATGGGTCTTGAAATGCAAGAAGGATGACCAAGGGGTCATTATCAGGAACAAGGCTCGACTGGTTGTTTAGGGATTTCGCCAAGTCGAGGGAATTGATTACAATGAGGTGTTTGCACCCGTGGCAAGGATGGAAGCCATTCATATCTTCCTTGCATATGCATCGTACATGAAGATTAAAGTCTATCAATTAGATGTGAAGAGTGCATTTCTTCATGGGGAAATCAGAGAAACAGTCTATGTCAGTCAACCCGAGGGATTTGAAGATCCTTATCATCGGGATAGAGTCTAGAAGCTTGACAAGGCTTTATACGGGCTTCATCAAGCTCCAAGAGCTTCGTATGAGAAACTCTTGACTCATCTTGTGAAACACGGCTTTCGCAGGGGAGTCATTGACTGCACGCTGTTCATTAAAGAAAAAGATGGCGACCTACTGCTCGTACAAATCTATGTTGATGACTTAATTTTCGGTTCAAAGAACAAAGAGTTATGCAAAGAGTTTGAAGCAGTTATGAAGAAAGAGTTTGAGATGAGTGCTATGAGGGAGATGAAGTTCTTTCTGGGCTACAGGTGGATCAAACACCAAATGGGATCTTTCTACATCAGACCAAGTACGTACGAGACATTCTCAATCGCTTTGACATGGAGAATGCATTTGCTGCCGGTACTCCACTGGCTACGAATCACGACCTAGCACCTGATGAAAATGGAGATCTTGTGGATGCCACGATGTAACGAGGAATGATTGGATCCCTCATGTATCTCACTGCCTCAAGACCTGATATCATGTATGCGACATGTTTATGTTCTAGATATCAGGCTAAACCTAAGGTCAATCATCTGATCGGGGTCAAAAGGATTTTTCGCTATCTAAAGGGTACACCCACACTGGGGTTGTGGTATCCTCATGATGATGATTTTGAGCTCACGGCGTATAGTGACTCGGATTACGGAGGCGCAAGATGAACTACAGTCTACATCAGCAGGATGTCAATTCTTTGGGAGAAGATTAATTACCTGGCAGTGTAAGAAGCAGACATCGGTTGCATTGTCAACCTGTGAAGCCGAAATATGTTGCTGCTGAAGTTGCTGTTCACAAATCATCTGGATTCAACAGCAATGCGGGATTACGGTTTAACGTTCTATTCTACACCTATTTTTGTAGACAACTCTGCTGCAATTGCAGTAACTAAAAATCCGGTCCAACATCCTAAGACCAAACATATCGGTATTAAATATCACTTCATACGAGATTGTTTTGAAAAGAACTTAATTGATATGGTAAAATTAATACTAATTTTCAACGCGTGACCTCTATACTAAAGCCTTTGATAAACCACGTTTTCAATATTGCTAGAGGTCAACAGCGTTAAACAGAGAAGTGAGGTTTTCCTGATGATGATCATGTGTAGTCCGATGTAGCTTAGTTAATTCTTCATTCTATTTGAGCTCATTTGGTTAAATTAGTCTGTTTAAAATTAAACTTAGTTATTCTGCTGTTTATTAAAATTCTAAAATAATGAAACCAGTTATGATTTTAGTATTTAGGGGAGAATAAGTCAGCAAGCAACATTAAAAAAAACCGAGGGAGAAGGAGTGGAAAGCTGATACAAGGTAGATCGTATCTGTGATACCGATTCAAACCCTATGGAAATGATAGTACACAGGAACAATCAAGAGGGACTTTGAAATTTTAATTTAGAAAAGGTGCAAAAACATTCAAAGTATAAGTCTGTTTGTCTAAGCAATATAAAAGGGAAGATGATAGAAAAACTGGTAACTCTTAAGGTAACACAAGGAGAGTAGACCTAGAGGTTGCTAGATCACAATAGATATGTCGGTAGATTCAACACAATAGATGATTAGACCTGACTGGTGATCTCAAGATCAAACTAAGTGGTTCAACTGACTGTGGGCTCCCATCTTATCGCTGGTTAACACAATCAACAATATCCAATAAGGGGCAATGAGCATGTAAACGCCACAAATGTGTGCGGATGACCATAAATAGAGCAAAGCACCAGAAAAAATGAAGAAAAATGCTATCAAGCTATGACTTATGTTGTTGGTGCATTTGGTGCAAAAAAATTAAGCTGCTCTAACAAGGAGATAGGTTGTGCGCCTCTCTGCTGTGCGATGGCACTGACCTGAGGATAAGCATAACCTAGATATTCTAGAATTCATTGTTGTTTGCCGCCTCTCTGCTGTGCGATGGCACTGACCTGAGGATTGGCTTCTCCTTGAAAGCTCTAAGAATAGTCTCTTCTTGTAAAAAATAACGTAGACTGCTCAAAAGCTCCTGAGGAATGTTGATTACCATATAAGTGTGGGATCCACAATGTTCGTTGAAATAATAAACCAAAAACAATCACCAGTTTGTGTCAAGAGTCTGTGTATGGATTTAAGTGGACAAACATATTGACATCATTGTGGCTGCAATTCTTGAAAGTTCAAATCAATGTGGTAATCTAAGAGTTCAGTATGATTTCCTAAAGTTGCTAATGACTCTGGATGAACACCAAGAATTGAGCATCAAAAGATTTTATAACAAGTCCCAATGATTTGATGTGCCTGTATGATTCCAAATTGAATTGGTCCAGGCGTGGTCAATCTAAGTTGAAGCTTTCTATTCCGGAACCAATCCAGTAGATTTCCACCTTAGGTTCTATCTCTCACAAAAAGCCAAAATAAGTCTTAATTTTTAGTTTTAGTTAAGTTTCTAATTTAGCGAGTCGTTTTAGTTAATTTGTTTGCCGGACTACATCATGAAATCGATAAGGGATCAACTCACTGAATGGGTCATGTCTGAGATGACACATGAATTTTCAAGTTTAAAGCAGTCACGTCTGAGGTGACTAAATTGGTTAAAAATGATCATGTCTAAGATGATCAAAACTCATAATGTCTATTTCAAAATGTTAAAATGTTCAAAATGGCAGAAAATCTACTAAGTGTGACCTATTCGCACGTTTGGCCATGATATGGACCAACCATGCGAATGGATCCCATTCGCACGACTGGACATGAAACTTAGTCATTCGCCCGAATGCCGTTAAGAATGATCCTTTCGACCGAATGACAGGTGCGAATGAGTCAGTCAACCGACTGAGACTCAGTCGGTTAATTGAGAAAGCAATGAAAGGGCACGAATGAGTCAGTCGACCGACTGAGACTCAGTCGGCCAACTGAAAGCGACCGACTGGGCCAATCGCACGACTGAACCTCAGTCGCCCGAATGAACTGAGCAAATGAGGTCAGTCGGCCGATTGAAATTGGGGTCAGTATTTAAAGGGCCTCAGTCAATCGCATTTCACTCATCACTCCCAATCGCACCCAAATCGCTTTCTTTCCCGTTACTCTGCCAAAATTTCTAGATAGTGTTTTCACATTGCTATTGATCTTCTGACATTCGTTTGACAAGTATACAGGTACATTGCAGTTAAATCTTATAGAAATCAGAAGATTTGAGTCAAATTTGTGTTATTCGAATGAAACATTACCCGGATTGAAAAATGCCCTAATAACCTACATAAACTAAGCAAAATGTTAAAATTAAGTTTAATAGGTCATTAGTGACAAGATGGCGAGTCTAATGGACCATTAAACCATGTTAAATTACTTGGATTAGGTCAAGATTCGAACCTCAGTTGATTGAACGGTGGGTCATGCGATTGGTCGTTCGGATGAACTCCAATCGCACGATTGAATCTTGCGATTGGATCAATCGGCAGAATGAACCATGCGAATGAGTTCAGTCGGCCGACTGAACCAATCGCAGACTCAGTCAACAAATTGAGCTCAGTCGCACGAAAGAACAAACGACTGACTCCAGTCGCATGATTCATTCACACGAATGTATCGGATTGATTTTGAACTATACACCTTAATCTGAATTTTGAATGTATGACTTACAAATGGTTCTGTGTCTTGTGTTTCAGGTAAATGGCTGATAGATGGTCCATAAATCCAAAGCACAATATATGTGCTCATTTGGACCATACGACTCGGAATGGAGCCGATTTTACAGAGATTATGGCATTCCTTCGACGCTCTCGGATACATAAAGCCATATCCACACAGTGTACTCCTTACAGGTCATTACATCAGGCTTTCTGGGAAAATGCCTCCGTAGATCATTCACATGAGCCTTACAGAATACGGAGCTCCATTCATGGTCATGACATTGAAATTATAGCAGCTGACATCCAGAGAGTACTTGATTTTGGGGATGATACTAATCAACCCACCAGACTACATCCACTTACAGTCAGAGGTTGTTTCCTCAGGATTAAATATGCTGGGGACATCAACTCAGGTGTGTTCAACAAGAGCAACCTGTGTCCCCAGTATAAATACTTGGCGCATGTGATCCTAAGTGTATTGCTTCTCGAAGGGGTGGGTTTGATGACCTGTCAGACCAGATTCAGAATGCCTATGTGGCACTGGTGCTGAACCACCCCTTCAGCTTCTCGAGCATGATCTTCTCGTATCTGGTGGAGAATCTGGAGGCCAAGGGGAAGGAGGGTTTTTGTATGTATCCCAGATTTCTGCAGCTGATCTTTAACGAGAAGCTGCCATTACTTCCCAAGGAGAGTGTATCAGGGCAAGCAGGTAAAGCCCCAGGTAAAAAGGTTGATCGGCCATCTGTCAAATGAACGATATGTGGCACCAGGTAGACGCAAATGGCGTCATGATGACAGCGATTCAGATGATGAGAGGTTGTTGCTCCCAGAGCATGATTCAGACGATGATGATAATGGGGATGTTGGGGATGATATGCCTGCTCCAACGAGGGCACAACTTCAGATGTTATAACCCCAGTGTCTGCCCCAACAGGCGACATAGCTAAGTCTGCAGGCTTCCACCAGGACTTCATACCTGGTGAGGAGGAAGAAGAGTCAGATGAGGAGCCCTTGACGAGGACCATGGGGAGCAAGGTTGTTCCCACCGAGTATGGACTCCGGGCGGTGGTGAACGCCCCAGGGATTCGGGAGAGATGACTGTAGATCGCAGCTATGCTCCTGAGTCTACTAGTCGTGTTCTAGGGGGAGCATCCACCTCGACTGGATCGAGGAAGAAACGGATGGATCAGCCCCACGGCCAGAAGAAGAAGAGAGAAGACTCACCTTCGTACCCACCACAGCCACTACATCTACCACCACCCTACCACTTCTACAGCCACCCATCCACCACCACAGCCACCACAGCCACCATAGCCACCATAGCCACCACAGCTACCACTACCACTACCACACCTCCCACCACTGTAAATATGCAACCACCACCATATCTTTCACTCCTACATCACCTCCAATATCTCACAGAACCAACCCTATCTTTACCATAACCACCACCACCACTAGCCACCAATCAGGACCCTCATCTGATCCCGCACGTATATATGGATCTCATCTACCTCAATTTGGGGTAGAGGACCAGCTGTCAGCGCTAAACCGTATGGTGATGCGACTGTTAGCTGCTGATGAAGAGAAGACTGCACAGATCCGACAGCTTGCAGATCTCACTGCTGTGCAGTCACATCAGATCTGGAGCAGGATCGGCTAATCAAGGAGCAGGCCCAGCAAATGGCTGCTCAGAGCCTCGAGATCGCCCAACTCCAAGAGCATAGAGTCACTTCTGCTAAGAAAATTGAAGAGTTGGAGAATGCTAAGAAGACCATCATGCTCAAACTTAAAGGATCTAAAGATGAGCCTCTGAAGATAAAGAGGGAGATGGTGATGATAGTGATGATGATGATGTGGATGAAGATGAAGAGAGTGACACCTTGATACAAGTGATGAAACCTTGATACAAGAAAAAAGTAAAGATTAGATGATTATGTATTTATCTTCTTTTGTATTTGAATCATGTAATTGAACACAATGTACTTAATGTTATATTATTTTAATGCCTTTCTGTTTGATGAATTACTAATGATTTATGTGTGAAATGTTTAAATCAAACAGATCAAAATTACCAAAGAGATGAGTTTGACATTGCTCCCCTTCAGCAGGTCAAGTCTCAGCTAACAATGATTCTTGATCTGCAAGGGATAGTCAGGAGTTCAGTGAATTATACCCCTGAAGAAGGGGAAATAATTCATGACTTATCAAATGAGCAACTCGTAGAGCTTTTCAAGCTAAATCCAGATGAAATAGTAAAAGATGCTCCGACATGCGATTCGACTAGTGACGAAGAGTTCAACGATGTTGATGATGTAGAGATCGAAGATGTCACTGCCGAGGAGTACCCTCAGTACGCTGACAATGAGGGTAATGTGGTCCCCAATCTGGGTGAATCCCTTGTCAGCGATACTATTGAGGTGTTAAACAATATGGAGCAAGAACAGAGAAAGCAGAAGACACAGCCCAAGCCTCAAATGATGATGTTGACATTCGAAAGGCTGAGTGGGTTGTATGTTTTGAAGAAGTTAGAGCCCAACGTACTACACCAAAGAAGGATTCCTACACCAAACTCTACAGAGTCAAGAAACATCATATGGTGTCAGGTAGGATTATAGCATGGGCATATTTTGATGACCTTAACGTCTATGCAGTTAAGAGGGAGAAGGGCATAGAGTATTTTAGGTTTCCACATGATCTAAAGACTCCACCAGGTTTTGAGCTCAACCAGCTGGCCAAACTAAAGCTTTTGTATGCTGACTCGAGGAAGATGTCAGGCTGGTTTGAGGCTGCCCTAAAGAAGGAGTACCACACTAGATGGGTTAACTACAGACCTCAACAGCCTACTAGGTATATCAGAAGGCTGAGGTTGATGCCATATTAAGATAGTGTTGAAGTGGAATCCTCCGCGCACAATGTCAAGAATCCCACTCAGGGAAATGCCACAGGATTTTACTCCACACTTTAAGTGGTGGTACTATGATTGGAGAATAGCTGAAGCGGTCATAGTCTTAAGCAAAGAGGGACAAATGGATACTATCAGGGTATTCGACCCGATGTGGCTTACAAACTTGTCAGAAAGTGATGTATATACGCTATACAAGTGGCCACTATTCTATGATATGCAAGATATTGTACAAGCTCTTAGTTCCAGAACGTTATACGACTCTGCTTCACGTTTGAGATTCATACGGGAGTCATAAAAGAGGAGAAGTACAAGAAATACAAAGAGGTTATGCAGAAAACAGAAGATTAGAGAGATCTAGGTCCAAAGGGGAGTTTGTTGATACATGTATGTCCCAAGATCATGATATGAAATGTAATAGATCTGTTTATCTGATTCTGGTGTAATTTGATATGATTAATGAAATGATATTGGTTGTTTGTGGTTTGTAATGATTAATATTTCATTAATAAGTTGATATTAAATTACTTAATTAGGTTAGTGATTGGTTGAATGTTTACATATAATGTTTACTATTTAATACATTCAAACTTAAAATAATGAAGTTATCATGCGAATGGCCCATGCGAATGGACCATGCAAATAGGATTCCGCACTATTTGATCTGGTTTACATGCTAATCTCCAGGTATTTCATTCAAATACCAGGTCCTAACATTAATAGGCAAGGAAATAGATCCATTTTAATTAAACTACTTAAAATTAAGCAAATAAAATAAAATAAAATAAAAAGAAAAATTGAAAATAAAAAGAATTAGACACAACGCATTGGACTATACATGGTCATCTTCAGGAATGACCTCACTTTTCTTTTTAACTCCGTTGACCTCTAACAAATATAAAAATGTGGTTTGTCAAATGCCTTTGTATAGAGGTCAGCGTGTTGAAAATCTGTATTTAATTTTATCACATCGATTAAGTTCTTTTCAAAGCAATCATGTATAAAGTGATATTTAATTCCGATGTGTTTGGTCTTAGGATGTTGGATTGGGTTTTTAGTAACTACAATTGCAGTAGAGTTATAAACAACTATAGGAGTAGAAGAGAAATGCAAATGGTAATCCCACATTTGCTGTTGAATCCATATGATTTGAGAACAGCAGCTTTCAGCAGCAACGTATTCGGCTTCACAGGTTGATAATGCAACCGAGGTCTGCTTCTTACACTGCCAGGTTACTAATCTTCTCCCAAAGAACTGACACCTTGCTGATGTAGACTTGTAGTTCATCTTGCAACCGCCATAATCTGAGTCGCTATAAGCTGTAAGCTCAAAGTAATCATCATGAGGATACCACAACCCAAGTGTGGGTGTGCCCTTTAGATAACAAAAAATCCTTTTGACCCTAATTAGATGGTTCACCTTAGGCTTTGCCTGATATCGTGAGCATAAACATGTAGCATACATGATATCAGGTCGTGAGGCAGTGAGATACATGAGAGATCCAATCATCCCTCGGTACTCATCTCAAACTCCGCTTTCATTACTGCTTCAACTCTTTGCATAATTCTTCGTTCTTGGAACCGAAGATTATGTCATCGATATAGATTTCCACCAGCAGTAAATCTCCATCTTTTTCTTTGATAAACAATGTACAGTCAATGACTCCCCTGCGAAAACCGTGTTTCACAAGATGAGTCGAGAGTTTCTCATACCAGGCCCTCGGAGCTTGATGAAGCCCGTATAGCGCTTTGTCGAGTTTGTAAACTCTGTCCCGATGATATGGATCCTCAAATCCCTCGGGTTGACTGACATACACTGTCTCTCGAATCTCACCATGAAGGAACAAACTCTTCACATCTAGTTGATAAACTTTGATTTTCATATAAGATGCATAGGCAAGGAAGATTCGGATTGCTTCCATCCCCGCCACTGGTGCAAACACTTCATTGTAGTCGATACCCTCAACTTGTAGAAAATCCTGAACAACAAGCCGAGCCTTGTTTCTGATGATCACTCCCTGATCATGTTCTTGCATTTCAAGACCCATTTGGTGCCAATGACTTTAGCACCTTTAGGTCTATCCACTAGAGTCCATACACCCAACTTCTTAAACTGAAGAAGTTCTTCTTGCATGGTACTCACCCAAGCCTCATCATTCAGTGCTTCACTAACATACTTTGGCTCAAACTAGACACAAAGCAGCGGTAGGCACTGTCGTGAAGGTGTCCCTTTTCCATCACAGAGGCATAATCAGCTGAGTACACCTAATTTCTTGTATGTACCCCTGATCTCACATCTCCTATAACATTATCCAAAGGATGATATACATTTAGACGTGAGCCGGGAGTTATTGGAACAACTACCTCAGAATCAAGATTGTGAACATTTGGTTTGGATTCGATGCAATAGGAGTCCGAGGTTTTGAAGTCTCAGAAGCATTACTATCAGATGCTTGTAGACTTGTGGTAGGCGGAACCTGTACATCCTAGTTGCTTTGATCATTTTCCATATTTTCTTCATTAGAGGAAGAGTCACTCACATCAAGTGCTCCCCCTGAGTTTATAGATGATTGACTTTGTCAACTGGACGGTGCTAAATCTTGAGAAGGTGTGTTCAAGACATCATACATCATCTTATTTGCCAACTCGTCTTCTAAAGTAGAAAGAGGTATGTTGAAGGACTTTAAGAATCCATCATAGTCGAAGAAGTAAGCAGGCCCTTTTCCAGCAGATGGTGTGATGTATCTCTGAACATCAACGTTACACCACACCTCTACTTGACCCGTTGAGTTGTTGTAAACTCTCTTGTTCGGTATGTTGTACCCTAGAAAAATCCATTCATCAACCTTCTTATAGAGTTTTCCCTCCTGAGTCTTCTTCAGCAGGGTGCACGGAGCGCCAAACGGCTCGAGATACTCTAAGTTAGGTTTACGTTGTTGTAATAACTCGTAGAACGTTTTTTCTGGCGTTTACTACCAAGACTCGATTAAGCGTATAACACGCATTTGCCACTGCTTCATTCTAGAATTGAATAGGCAGTTTCGAGTCTGCCAGCATAGTCTGTCCTGTCTCTATCAAGCTGCGATTATTTCATTCAGCATCCCCGTTCATCTGAGGAGTGTAGGCAGAGGTGAATTGATGCACAATTCCCTTTTCTTTGTAATAGGCCTCCATCCACTGATTTTTGAACTCGGTTCCGTTGTCTGAGCGTATCTGTCGTACCTTCAGCTTGTATAGGGATTCCAGTGTAGTTACCAATTCCTTGAAGGATTCAAATATTTCTGATTTGGATTTCAGAAACATTACCCAAGAGAATCTTGAATAGTCATCAGTAACTACATAGCAATACAAGTCGCCTATGATGCTTCTTGTACTGACTGGAGCAAACAGATCCATGTGAAAGAGTTCAAGAGGAAGTTCTATAGAATGAACTTTCTTTTCCTTATGAGACTTCTTCGTCTGTTCGCCCTTTTTGCACATAACACAGAAATCCAGGAGTTGGAAGTTTTTGACATTTACTCCTCTCACTAGATCATTCTGGATCAAGTGATTCATTTTCCTCGGATTTATGTGTCCCATTCTCCTATTCCAGGAGATGGAGTCCTTCTCAGTAGCTTTGGACAAGAAGCATTGGACTTCACAATCTGTTGTGGAGGCCTTTGAGAGATCCAAAACATAAAGATCATTATATCTTGAAGCTGACATTATAATTGGTCCTCCGGGATCACGTAGTCCTTCTTCAGAATGTAGCACTTCTTGTTGTCAAAGACTACTTTGAATCCTTTATAACATATTTGAGAAACTGAAAGTAAGTTATTTTGTAATTGTTGGACGTAATTCCTTATCAACTTAACTTTCTCATTTCCCACTTCTCCTTGAGCTGTGATATACCCGCCTTTGTTTCCAGCTAATGAAACATGCCCTCCCTTGATTTGTCTGACATTTGATAAGAGAGCTCTGTTCCCTGTCATGTGCCTGGATGCTCTGTTATCTACAATCAATGTGTTAGTCTCAGCACTATAGCGAACACCCTACACATTCAATGAAAACATTAGTTCATGTTAGGAACCCAAGCCTTCACTGGCTTGGGTTTCCCCGAGGCATCACACAACATAAACTCAACCCATTGACCATTCGAGGTTGAGTGAATCTCAGGTTCTGTTTATTCTCATTTTCAGACACTGAGGCAGACTTTCTTTCCATGGTCCACTTTGTGTAGGGCCTGTTTGTGATAAACAGACGACTGGCTGAAGGATTGAACTTGTGTTCACTAGCCTTTTTGGAGGTGTCACTGAGTTCCTCTTAAAAGAGCTAGGTGTAGATGGAGAAGTTCAGCTTTCCTCCTCGGTGTCTCATGATAAGGACAATGAGATGCTATGTGACCATACTCTCCATAATTATAGCAGGATCTGCTTTCAACTTTACGGTTTATATGTTTTGGAGGAGATGTAGATGTCACACGGTCGACCTTATATGTTTAGATTGAGACACTTCTTTGTTAGATGTATGATTGGGTTTTACAAACTTAATTGCTTTACCTAGTTTTACATCTTTTATTTATTGTTTACCCAGACTTTGACATGACGCTCGTGATTGATTAGGTTTTATAGTCCTTTTGGGTTCAGATTTTACTTTTTTGAGCCGACTTTAAATTAACCTTTCCAAACTCAATTTCTAGGTTAACACTAGGCATCTTTCCTTTTGCCTTTGAAGTGGCCTCCTTTTGTTTAGCCTCAGATTCATTGGATTTACATACGACAAATCTGGATCACTAACAAGAGGAGTGGACACCACGTGATCCTTGATGGGGTTATTGTTATGGTTTACTTTTGGTGTTCATCAAGGTCTCAGGTGGTGGTGGAACCACTTTGTATCCCAATCGTTCCCCATTGTTGTCTCTCTCTCACTAAGTGTTGGACAATGTGAGATGAGCTTGTCCAACTGTGCAGTTTTTGTTTTAAGGAGTTGACTTCTACTTCTAAAACTGCTTTCTGCTTCTTAGTGCTCTAGGGAGTTCAGATAGTAACTAATATCATTTGCTTGGTTAAAGGCAACTACCTCTGTTTCCCTAAGCTCTTTATTCAATATGTCTATCTTTTCCTTGTAACTATGCTCGTTTTGTTTTAATACTCTATTTGCCTCAGTGCATAATTTCAGGTCCTTTACTAAGCTATCATTATGATCTAATAACCTAGCAAATTTCAAATCTATACTTTCTCTAAATTTCAAATCTATACTTTCTTTCTCTTAGCTATGTTGGACTCTCCCGGTGATACGAACCGAAAGCTCCGGTCCTGTCCTTCATCCTCATTTGCAGTCAAGGCTTTGGGGTCCTTGCTTCATGAAGTAGAGCTGCTAGATGTGGCCTTGTCCTTATGATTAAAGGACGAGAAGGGATTGCCATTACCAGTCTTCTTTGACTTCACACACTCCCGATTGAAGTGTCCCTTCTCACGACAGTTGAAACAAGTGACCTTTGACTTGTCGAAGCCAAAGGCTGTGTCTTTGGTGGCAACCAAGTTCTGTCTGGTCTTTTTGACAAACTTTTTAGCTCGTCGGATAGCACTTGCCAAAGCCCACATTATGTCCATTCGTTCCAACTCCATTTCATCTACCTGTTCATAATCCTCATAAGCCAGGTGACAATTTCCTATCTTTCCAACAACTAGTCCCTCATAGGAGTGGACTACAGCAGCTAAGAGGTCCATGTGTTCTTTGGCCACCTCAACAGTCACATTTCAAAGTTATCGGTTTTCAATTTTGCTGCATTAGATTTAGTTATGTATATTGAGTGCCAGACGACCCTGACGTTTTGGACCCTGAAGTAGAAGTTTGTGCTAGAGCTGCTGAGCTTGAGACGAAGGCAGTCTGCAATGGTGCTCGAGATGTCTTGGCCTGAGAGTCGCATTGTAGAGTGCAGGATTCTTGTCATAGTTGGCCTTTTGAGCTCTGTACTTCATCCTAAGCTCCTCTTCTCTCAGTTTCAGAACGAAGTCATTTCTATCTAACTTCAAGAGCATCCCATTCTGTTTCAGATTTAAAACAAACGAAGCCCAATTCTCTGGTATTCCATTAGCAAAGTTGGATACCTTATCCTCCATCAACGTAATTACTCCATGAGTGTGCATCTCACTCATCAAGTGGTAGAATCTGTCGATCACATCATCAAGGCCTTCCTTTCCCATCGAAGAGAAGTTGTCAAACTCCTTCTTCAGGCTTTGGCCTTAATGGCCTTAAGTGAGGCATTTCCATCATACCTCTTCTCCAATGCATCCCATAGTTTCTTTGCTTGAGTGTACTCCGAATACTCTGACATGCCACTAAGTGTAAGTTTGACTCCGTCAGCACGTACAGGCATGCTATACCCCGACTCTATTGCCTCCCACAAATTTGTATATACTCCATTAAGTAGATTTCGAAACGTTGTTTCCATTGTGGGTAGTCATCTAACGTGATAAGCTTCGGGGGTATATTGTAAATTCCAACTTTGTTCTCCAACAGAAGTAGATTCTGAATACGGGTATCTCTACTTGTTGTGTATGCTGAAAATTGGTCCTCCATCTCACTTAATGTTACTGTTTAACAAACTGATAATGTATGCGAATGAAGGAATGCGATTGGGCTTACTCGGGCGATTGAACAATTGCGGATGGTTCAATCGTGCGACTGAACAAATGCAGAAGAGTCAGTCGTCAGAAATGAATTAATGCGGTTGAACAATCCGAATGAGGTTCTTAGTCGTACCAATGAGGGTACGAATGAGTCCAATCGTGTGGTTGGAGAATGCGAATGAACTCATCGTGCGATTGAGCCAATCGTGCGACTGAACCTGCTGAAGTTGATAATTCGTAGGTTAAACGTGTTTTGGCCGTAAAAACTCGAATTTTCACAAACCCTAATCGCCGTATGCCGGAAAAACTAAACTTTTAGGTCAAGAAACGTCTAAGACTCTGTTAGACACAAAAAGATTACCTTTTTGATGAAAAAAACAATTTTTGTATCAAAACTATTGAATCAACACGTAATCAAGAGCCAAAGCTCTCATACCACTTGTTAGGATCTGGTATTTGAACGAAACACCAACTGATTAACGTGTAAACCAAACCAAACCAAATAGTGCGGAATCCTATTTGATTGGCGATCCAATCAATGAGAACGCACGTACACACAATAATGTTTTGAATCTATGCCAAGAATCAAAAACGAATCGATCTACAGCGTTTTATGAACTTGGAGTACGAACTTAAAGGCTTCTGGACGGCTAGGGTACGTCTGGAGTCGAAGTGGATTGAATGCTTACGTTTTTCCATGAATTAAGTGGTATTTATAGGTTAGGGTTGTTCATTCGGGCGACTGAACCATTAGCATGGTTCAGTCGTGCGATTGAGTTATACGGTTGGTCCATTCGTCCAGTGTTCAGTCGTGCGACTGAGCCAATCTTATGTGACAATCATACGACTGGTCCAGTCTCCTGGTTCAGTCGTGCGACTGAGTCATTCGCATGAAGTTGTTCATGTGTATGGTCCATTAGCATGGGCCATTCGCATGATGACTTCATGTTGTTAAGTTTGAATGTTTTAACATAATAATGTTATTTATATTAAATCATTCAACCACAAACCTATATAATAAATTCAATATGCGTTAATCAACTCATTAATGAAATATTAAACAAGACAAATCACACACAAATATTCGCATTTCATTAAGTACCCAATATTACATAAGTGCAAGATATTCAAGATATATTACATTGAGATCAGAATCTGGGTACATATATGTATCAACATTATTATATAATATAATAATAATAATAATAATAATAATAATAATAATAACAATGATAATAAAAATAATATTATTATTAATAACTAATAATTTTCAAAGAATTACTAAACTTAAAAATGTTAAAACTTAAACTAAAAAGGTTAGGGGTTTGTTTTGCCATTTTAGAAACCTTAAAAGAAACTTTTACATGAAAAATATCAACTTTAAAACTACAGGGACCATTTGTACAAATTATTAAAAACCAAATTAAACTTCCCTTTTACTACCCCATTTTTCCGGCCAAGCCTCCAGCGACAATCGGCGACTCTCCGGCGACTCCTCCGCGTGTTAATCAACCGTTTTACTTTCAAATTAATTCAATTGAATCGTTCCCTAATCTCTTTCGAAGCCACGGACATGTTAAATTCGACTAAACAGGCGGTTATGACCCTGTAATTTTGAAACCTAAAGTTCGTATTCAATACTTGATCGTTCTGGTCGAAACCGATCAAATTATGAGGTTGTAAATGAGGACAAATCTTCTAATAGAGATCCTAAAGTTAATTGAACTCGCAAATGCACTTGAAATACACACAAAATCCATATTTGATTCCCTCCTATACCGCGACCTGCAACCTATTCGAAGTCAATCTTCCGAGTTCTTTAACTCAAATTGACAGAGGAATATCGTTTCTCATCGTATAAGGAGGCTTATATTACATGTAGTTGGATTTTCAACAACAAAATATTATAAATCCTACCCTGTTCTTAGTCGCGGTTATCTTGTTCTCGTTCGCCATCGAAAGTACACCAATCTAGGTAATTAAACACATGATTACATTTGTTTAAGCATAGGGAGTAAAAGCCCCATGGTTAATTCGATTAACAACAATGAATTGATGATCATTTGGTTCTAATCGATTCTAGGGTGGTTCTAAAGATTTAGGAGTTCTGTTTATGTGGCTTTTTAAGGAATTAAAACCAAATGATACCAAGGCCATGGTCCTAGTTCACTGGTTAGACACTTACCCTTAAACCTTGAGGTCGTGTGGGTTCTAACTCGGGCTCCCTCATTCATTTTTTTAAAAAAAGGCTTTTCAGCCTTATATTAATTATAGAAAAATTTTAATAAATGTAAAAATAGATTTTATAAACTCTAAATATTTTAAAGGCATCAAATCATTTTCTATATTTTTTTTTAAATTTAAAAAATTAAATATTTTTTAAAAATATTTTAACAAGGTTACTTTTGGTTATTTTTATAAATTTTAAATAGTATATAATAAATTATTATTGGTTCCAATGTTGTTTTTAAATTATTGTTTAAAGCGTGTTAATTTCATTTAGTTATGAAACTTTATTTCAAATTTATATCTAAATTCTTTAAATTATTATAAATATTTTCTCCTTCATATCTTTATATAAAATATAAATATATTTATTTTCATTTATTCCAAGAAAATATAATGATTTCCATTCATTAAATATAACTATTTGACAAAACCCCAAATACCAAATTGAAACCCTAGTTCTCGTTTAACCATTAAACTTATTATTAAACTTAAAATTCTTGTAAATATACATTTTAGGTGCATTATGAAGGACTACATTGAAACGACATTTATTATTTTATTTAATCCTCAAATATATTCTTATTGATCATGTGAGTATTTCTATACCCCTTTTGCATATTTTTACACTTTGGGGTGAAACATGTTACCTTATAATCATTGCATTTGGAAAACGTTTGATTCTTGTAAACGTTTGGGCAGTTCACTTATTTGTTGTGCTTAGTTGAACTTTAGTAATTACCATGTATTGACTATTATATGTTTAATCATTAACTATTACTAGCCTGACGACATCATAGATCTATGGGCCTAACAAGCCTGCTTGGTTAATCCAAGTACACTTAGCTAATCATATAATCTTGTAAACGTGGAATCTTGTAAACTATCAATGTTTTATTGTTACATCTATCATACATCCTTTTTACTTTTAACATGTTTTAGCAAATGCGTAAGTTTGATAGCCATCTTTGAAGTTCTTTCACATCTCGGAATGGACCTAGTTAAATAAATGAAATGTCTTGGTTTATTTACATCTTCTGTTATGTCTATTTTTCACCTTTGAGACTTATGCTTATAATGTTACGTTTGAAACTTATGATTATTATATTTGGGATAAATAATAGCGTTATGTGGTTGTGAACAATCTTAACCCTCACATCTCGATGTTTCCGCCGTCAAGGTTGGGATGTGACAACTAGAATTCGGGTTACATTATTCGAATTGGTAATTGTGTGAATAAAGTCCTTTAAGCTTTAATCCACAATTATCACTTAGATCCTATCATGTGTAAGTCACCGTTAATGACTTCTCACTAGGTTTCACTAAAGATAAATTGTAACTTTGCCCAACCTAAATCCTAAAGTAGGTTTTTTTTTTTCCTCAAAATTGATAAAAACCTAAACTTTTATTTCATTAATTTGATTCATTCTCAATTCAAGTAATTTACTTTTCATTGTTTAGTATTTTTAGATTAATCGTTGCTAGTACTTTCTTGTGATTTCGATGCCCTTCTTACCCTTTACTATTAGGGTGGTTAGGTATTCTTTAATATATATTTTTGACCGAATGGTTGTGCTTAGTGTTAGTAATAGTTATTTGTTTTCTTAAATCAAAATATTTTCTTTTTCTTGTTTTTAGTTTAATTGTTATATTTTCATTCGAAATTACGCGTGTATTTGTTTCTTGTTTGCAGGTAGTTCAAGACCCTTATGCATATGAGACATTCTGGAAGGATTTGACTATTGTTGTTTGATCCAAAGATTGAAAAAACAACACAAGACAACAGAGTATTTCAAAAAGCAAATCCTTCAATAGCTCCTATTCCACGAGGTACTTGGTCTGAAGAAGGAACTTCATCAGCCAAAGCTGGTTGAATCTTACGAAGACTTTCCAAAACATTGGAACGCAATGCACTCAACAATATTAATAACTCGGGTAATCAAGGTGCTCCATCGAATCAACCTCCTCCACAAAGAAAACAATCTTTAGTTGATATTCCTCCCCCACTGTTCCCACCACATAGTGCTGCACCACCTCGGCAACAAGGCCTGCCATTTAACCCAGTTCAAGGAAACCTTTTACCTCAACCACCACAATTCCAAATGGAGAAAATACACTTGTATACCCACAACCTAATTCACCCATTCAGCAAAAACCGATTAGAAATGTTAACTATGAGGGTCCAAAAAATCCTTCAGTTTAGTTCAATCAATTAAACTCAAGTTGAAATGATGGTGTTAATGTTGAAGAGGACATAAGAGATTGGGTATCGAATTCAGATGATGGAATAGAACATGAAAATTTGAATGCTGGATATGGAGGGGAGATGAAGATGGATTTGGGTTTAACTATGGTTATCACAACCAGGAGGATATAATGTTGGACCAAAAGAACCAATGAGCCAAGATCAGAAAACCTCTAAGTCCCACATGGTATCACAACAACTGCTGAAAGCCTCATCAGTAGTTTGACATGTGCTGAAGACTTCAACAGCTGAAGATCAAGTGCTGAAGACCTCAACAGCTGAAGAACCAAAGTGCTGAAGTACAACAGCTGAAGAACACAAGTGCTGAAGCTGAAAGACCAAAGTGCTGAAGTACAACAGCTGAAGAACACAAGTGCTGAAGCTGAAAGACCAAAGTGCTGAAGTACAACAGCTGAAGAACACAAGTGCTGAAGCTGAAAGACCAAAGTACTGAAGTACAACAGCTGAAGAGTTTACAAGTGCTGAAGATCAACAACTGATGTACAAGGTCTGAAGACAAAGACTGAAGACATCAGCTGATGATATCTACTGAAGTCATCAGCTGATGAAACTCCTGAAGGTCAAAGTCTGAAGATCAAGTACTGAAGCCTCAGTAGTTTGTCACAACTGCTGAAGAGTACTTCTTCAGTAGTTGTGATATCAGTAGTTTTATATTTTTATGTTTCAGTAGTTTTGTAAAACGACTAAAGAGCTTGTTCTTCAGTCGTTGTAGTTTCAGTAGTTTTATATTTTGTACTTAACATGCTGATATATTCTCAGTAGTTGTGAATGTTCAGTAGTTGTTAAGAATTAGTTATTTTGTATTAGATCTGTCAGTTGTCGCTTTCCGTGATAACAGCAGTGATTGTTCACTCTATATAAGAGTGACAACTTATTGTAATCGTTGAATGAATGGAATGAATGAATGATTTGATTAGAAATATTCTACCTCTAAACATTCCTTCAAATTAGAAATATATATTCTCTCCCTATAACCGTATGCGCTCTTAATGCTTAAGTATCGATTGCTTGCTACAATTGTCTAATTCTAGTTTGTATTCCGCTGCTTTGTATTCTAATACATCAAACTTGTGATCACTGATCCTGTCAATGGTATCAGAGCAGGTTAATCATTGATCGATCTAACAATTGATCATTGAAACTGCTATTCAAGATCTAAGTTGATTGAATTAGCCTTTGTTTTTGCAAGAAACGGTTATAGAGATTGAATTTTCTGTATTTCTGCTCATTCATCCTGAGATCTTTTCTTGGTTCTCATTGAGTTTGTTGTGGTCTGTCTAAAACTTTTTAAAACTTGAACTAAATTGTTTTTGAACTGAAAATGACCACTCCTTCCAATGATCCTCACAATACTGGTTCCTCAACCAAGCCACCTATGCTGGTTAGGAATGAGTATAACATATGGCAAAGACGTATGCTCCATCACCTGTCTGTTAACAGCGCAGGGTGTTGGACATCAGTGGTACATGGTCCACACAAGCCTATGGTGAATAACCCGGAAACCAATCAAATGGTTCCGAAGAGGAGGGAGCAATACTCAGATGAGGATAAGAAGTTGCTTGAAATTGATGCAAAAGCCCATGGAATTCTGGCCATGGCATTGCCCAATGAAATCTATTCTGGGCTAATGCATCATGAAACTGCCCATGACCTCTGGATTGCCTTGAAAGAACAATTTGGAGGAACAGATGAGGTCTTGGCAAATAATAGAGAAATTCTTGCCCAACAATATGAGACATTCTCTCATAGAAAGGGTGAGACACTGACTCAACAATATGAGCGGTTCTCTTGTTTGATCTCTGAACTAAAAATGGTCAAACTTGAATACACCATTATTCAGATGAATAACAGATTTCTCAGATCACTGCCTGAGAGATGGGACACATATACTATTGTCCTACGCTCCAGTGCAAGTTTGGACAAACTATCTCTCACCCAACTCCATGGGAAACTGCTCACTTTTGAGAGAGAGATAGAACAGAAGAGAAAGCTGTCTTCATCTGGAAAGCTTACTGAAGACTTTATACAAGGCAACACTGCCTTGGTGGGTCATGAGTCAGAATATGCTTCATCTGAATGCCAGTATGATGAGCATATAATTTCTCTTCAAGCACTTTGATTCTGCATTTGTGAGTGTTGATGGTCAGTTTACTGGGTGTAATAATGACAATCTATGTTTCATTATGGATGATCTCAAGGGGATTGCTGATGATGACTTAGAAGAGATGGATATTTTGAGCCAAATGGCCTTGATAAATATCAGATCTCAGAAGTTCTATAAAAGAACTGGAAGAAAATTCCCAGGACTCTCTGGCAAAACCAAAGTTGGGTTTGACAAGAGCAAGTTGAGGTGTCACAAATGCCAAAGGCTTGGACACTTTGCAAGAGAGTGTAGATCAACTGGATCTAACTCTACTGCACCCTTTGTGACTTTTCCTGGCAATAGTCAACAACACAGAGGGCAACATCCTGTCACCTCTAGTCATCATCCTCAACAACAATCTCCGGCATATTTTGTTCCTCAGGGTCAAATGCCATATCCGTACCCTTGTTATGACATGCCACAGTCAAATCAAGTTCAAGTTCCTATGACACCACAGCCTCATGCACTACCAGAACCTCAGCCTTCCCTATCTCATCAACAACCTCAATCTCAACAACACAGCTTCTTCACCCCAGGAGTTGTTGACTGGAGCAGTTTACCAGATGACTTGTCTGGTCATGATCAACTGTTCTCAGGTGCTGGTCAACATGGTGGTGACAGTCCCTTTGGGAATCTAGCTCTTATGGCTTTGGAGTCTGCTGATACTTCATTTTCCAATGCCTCTACACCTCAGGTATCACAGGTATCCTCTGAGGCAAAAGCCAAATTATGTTCTGAACCATGCATAGCAGCATTTGCTTCCATTAGAGAAGCAAATGTAGCTCTAATTAATAAGAACATTGAGCTAGAACAAATAATTTCCAAAAACAAAGCTGAGTTTGAGTTTGTGCTCAAAGATAAAAATGATGAGATTTATAAACTGAATTGCCAAATAATTGATGATAAGGCTAGAGAAGAAGTACTTCTAGAGAAGTACAAAGATCTCAAAGAAACCCTTGCAGTTACCCAGGTCGAGTGTGATAGATGGGTACAATCATGCAAAGGTTTTGAAATGCTTCTTAGTAAGCAATCTGCTTCAAATGTGAAGTTTGGAATTGGTTACAATCACACTGCTCCACCTACAGATTTTACCCCAAGAGCAGAGGTAGAATCTGATGGTGAGAGTGATAACCAATCCATCACATCATGTGATCTACCTTCTGATACAGCACAATCAGAAGTAGCAGTCAGCATCAAGCCCTCTTTGAACCTATCAGCTGATGTTGATGGTTCAAATACTGACATTCACATGATAAATGAGTTGATCAACTCAGGAGTTAATCCTGAAGGTCCTGAAGGACTAGAGAGCAGGATTTAACACCTGAAGTTCAAACTTCAACTGCTGTCAGTACTGAAGAGAAGAAAACTGGCAGTAGAAAGAGTTTGAAGACTACTAAAGAGGTAGTCAAGAAAGCAACCAATGCTTCCAAAGCATTGAAGAACAAGTCTTCTGTTGCTTCACCCTCTTTAGTTGATGATCATACCTAAGATGAAGAAGAAACCATGTGAAGTATGTGGTTTGTTCAATCATCTTACAGATGATTGTTGGTACAAAAGAGGTTCCAAACTCAAACAAAAAGAAGAAATTAATGAGAAAATGGTAAAAATGAAAACTGAGTTTGAGACCACATTTGTATCAGCAACATCAAATCCTGTAACCCTTAAGTCCTTAAAGAAATCCAAAAAGGAAGGGGTTAAACAGGTGACAGTTGAGGGTGCTCAAAAGAAGAAGGTGCAACATAGGAACTTATCTAACTCCACTAGCAATGTGTCTGATGAGCTGAAAGCTTTATCACAAAATCAGACACAGCTGGTGATGATGGTACAACATCTGTTGGGTAGAGTTAACCAACTAGATTCTCCTATGTTGAAACCACAGAAAAGGAGGTCCAAGCCAAAGGACTCCTCTTCTACACCATCTTCTTCCTCTCAGGCTGTTGTTTCAAATAAACATGTTAGTTTACCATCTATTGATGAGACCAGGCCCAAAACCAAAAAGGTTTGGGTCTCTAAAACTAACTGATTGTTTATTATTGCAGGGTTCTTCAACATGCCAAAGTAGCATCTGGTATGTAGACAGTGGGGGATCTATGCACATGACTGGGAACAGCTCTCTTCTTCATGACTACTCTCAAGGAAAGAAGGGATTTGTCTCTTTGGCAATGATGCTAGGGGTTACATCATCGGTAAGGGCTTTGTCTCCAATGGAGAAATCAAATTTGATGATGTTAATCATGTGGAAAATCTCAAGTACAACCTCTTGAGTGTCAGTCAAATGTGTGATAAAGGCCATGTTGCCCTTTTCACCAGTCAAAACTGTAGGATTCTGTCATCCAAAGTTTTGCACTTGATTGACAAGGTGTTGGATGATCACACTCTCCTGAAAGCCAACAGGACAGGAAGAGTGTATGCCTTAGATCTCTCTAAGAAGATATATCTCAAAGGCAATCCTTGCCTATTTTCCAAAGCCTCTTCTCAAGAATCTAAACTGTGGCACAGGAGGCTTGGTCATGTTAATCTCAAAAACATGAATCAGCTTAGCCACAATAGTTTAGTCAGAGGCTTACCAATAAAGGAGTTCCAATGTGATGAAACCTGCACTGCTTGTTTAAAAGGAAAACAAACAAAGTATCATTCCCTCCTATTGAAGTGTCCAAGTCCACTGCCTGCTTGCAATTACTGCATATGGATCTATTTGGTCCTGTGAGAGTAATGAGCATGGCAAAGAAGAAATACTGTCTGGTAATTGTGGATGATACTCCAGATTTGTATGGACTTTCTTTCTACATTCAAAGGATGAGGCTGCTCAGAAGATTATTCACTTTGTGCTGTACATTGAGAAGCAGTATTCCCTTCCAGTCAAGTGTATTAGGAGTGATAATGGAACTGAGTTCAGAAATCATACACTTGATGACTTCTATCTTTCAAAGGGAATCAAAAGGCAGTTCAGCATTCCAAGGACTCCAGAACAAAATGGAGTAGTGGAGAGAAAGAACAGGACCCTCATTGAAGCTGCAAGGTCCTGCTGGCTGACTCAGGTTTGCCATTGACCTTCTGGCTGAAGCTGTCAACACAGTAGCACCATCCACAACAAATGCTGATGAGATTTCTTCGAATTCAACTTCCTTTGAATTACCACCACTGATTGGTTTCAAGGAAATGATACACCATCACCATCTGTTGCTGCTGAACCGGCTACAAACACTTGCACAGATCTCATTGTGTATCAAGATCTGAAGAATCACCCTATGTCTCAAATCATTGGTGATATCACTGCTGGAGTATCAACAAGAAGTCATTGTCAAATTTCTGCTTCTATGCTCTCTTCATCAGTCAGCAAGAGCCAAAGAATTATCACATTGCTTTAAAGGACAATGGATGGGTTGATGCCATGCAGCTTGAGCTTCTTCAGTTCAAGAAACAGCAAGTGTGGGAACTGGTTCCTCTACCTCCAGGTAGTGTGCAATAGGCACTAAATGGGTGTTTAGGAACAAAACTGATGAAAATGGGCTTATTGTTAAGAACAAGGCCAGACTGGTTGTTCAGGGGTTTGCACAAGAAGAAGGTATTGATTATGATGAAACCTTTGCCCCTGTAGCCAGACTGGAAGCAATTCGATTGTTTTTAGCTTATGCTGCTTATCAAAACCTTAAAGTTTTTCAAATGGATGTCAAAAGTGCATTTTTGTATGGAAAAATTAAAGAAGAGGTTTATGTATGTCAACCTCCAGGCTTTGAGGACAATAAACATCCTAATTGGGTGTATAAGCTTGATAAAGCTCTTTATGGGTTAAAACAAGCTCCCAGAGCCTAGTATGAGACATTATCAAACTTTCTTCTGGAAAACAATTTCACTAGAGGCTCCATAGACAAGACTTTATTCATTAAGAAAGCTGGGCAGCATAATCTACTTGTTCAAATTTATGTAGATGATATCATTTTTGCATCCTCTGATCCAAAGTTGTGTGATGCCTTTACAAAGTTGATGCAACAGAAGTTTGAAATGAGTGCCATGGGAGAATTACAGTTCTTTCTGGGGTTGCAAATCAAACAAAAGGCTGATGGAATTTTTATTCATCAGTCCAAATATACAAAAGATCTTTTGCAAAAGTTTGATTTACAAAACTGTAAGCCTTGTTCTACTCCCATTAGCAGCACCACACAACTGGACTCAGATCAGAAAGGTAAAGTGGTTGATGAAACACTTTACAGATGTATGATTGGGTCCTTGATGTATTTAACAGCTTCTAGACCAGATATTATGTTGCTACATGTGTTTGTGCTAGATTTCAGGCTGCACCTAAAGAGTCTCATCTGATTGCAGTCAAGAGGATCTTTAGATATCTACGAGGCACTCCATCTCTAGGTTTATGGTATTCTACGGACATTCTGGTAAATTAGTTGCTTTTTCTGACAGTGACTATGTAGGGTGTAAGTTGACCAGGAAATCAACTTCTGGTGGATGTCAATTCCTAGGCAACTGCTTGATTTCTTGGCAGAGCAAGAAACAAACCTCAGTTGCTACATCCACTGCTGAAGCAGAGTACATTGCAGCTGCAAGTTGTACATCTCAGGTACTCTGGCTTCAAAACCAACTTTTTGATTATGGCATTACAGAGACTAAGACTCCATTGTTAATGGATAGTGCTTCAGCTCTTTGCATTGTCAAAAATCCAGTCCAGCACTCTAGGACCAAACATATAGAGATCAGACATCATTTTATAAAGATTGTTTTGAAAAAGGTCTGATTGATCCTAAGTTTGTGCCTAGTGCTGATGAGCTTGCAGACATTTTTACCAAGCCTTTGGATAGTTCAACTTTCCAAAACCTGGTGTTAAGGCTTGGTATGCTGCAACTAGAATAAGTGACAACTACTGATGATCTTAGTAATTCATACTGATGATCATAAGTACCTATGTCACATATAAGTACTGATGAGCTCTTTTACCCTCAGTAGTTTTATAACTACTGACGGCTAAATGTCTCACAAGTACTGAAGTACTTCATCTGTTCTAAACTACTGATGTAGTCACAACTACTGATGCAGTTACAACCACTGCAATCAGTAAAAACAGATAAGTACTGATGTCCTATGAAACAACTGAAATCAGCCAAAAAGACTGATGAATGTGTTGAGGACAGATTGAAATAGCTGAAAAGCTAAGAATTGACGAAAACAGCTGAAGAGAACTTTCTCTTCAGTCGTTTGTACAACTGCTGTTCATTTTAAACAACTGAAGCAAAACCACTTCTTCAGTAGTTTTATAACTACTGATGACTAATCCCTAGTCTTCAGTTGTTTACAACAGCTGATGACAAAACCACTGTCTTCAGTAGTTTCATAACTACTGATGACAAACACCAAGTCCTCAGTTGTTTCAATCATCTGAAGTCAAAACCACGGTCTTCAGTAGTTTTCTAAACTACTAATGCCTAACACCACGACTTCAGCTGTTTCAACGTCTGAAAGGATAATACCATGTCAACGGTCGTTTAAAACTACTGATGACTAACACCACATCCTTCAGTCGTTTCCTTACCCGTACCCTATATATACCCCTAACCTTAGCTCTCATTGCTTCATCTTCTTCAAACCTAACGTTCCTCTCCAAAACTTCCCTCTTCTCAATGGCGTCTATGCAAATTAAACCGCGACACAACTGTGTTGCCTACCTCACTAAATCGCCGATCTGGACTAAGTTCGATATTGCTATCGATCTTATGGTTCAGTCCCAATACAACAAGGCATTTCTTCTGAACCCCATCTTACATGCCGAATCCTTGCACCAATTTTGGATGAACGTTACTGTTACCACTGGGGAGAACAACACACCATCCCTCCGGTCGGTCGTCAACAACAAAGAAGTAGTCATTACTCCTGCAATAATCCGCCAAATTCTTCAACTGAATGATGCTACTTCTCCTGCTGGTATCCGAAGGGCACCATAGATCTATCCTTTGCTCAACATGGATATCAAGGCGATCTCAGTGCCTCCACCATCATGAAGAAACACTTTAATGACGCTGAGCGCCTGATTTTTCACATGGTAAATGTATGTTTGGCCCCTAAGACGTCGTCTTGGGATCAAATGTCCACCAAATGGCAGCAGGTAATGTATTCTATCCTTGAGCAACAACCACTAAACTTTTCAGAATTAATATTTTCAGAGCTCAAAGATATGGCTCAAAAACTAACTGCCAACCGTTGGATACTTTATCCACGGTTCATAATGGCCATTATTACTGACCAGCTTAATGCTGAGGGACTTGTTGGCTTGGGAGTCCCTGCTACGGCTGTTCTGCCGGAAGTATACTCCCGGCACAACTCTGACCGGACACTCAAAATGGCTGCCAAGCTACGAAAACCCACGCAGCTGGAACCCCAGCCACCACCTCCAAATCCAAAGTCCCCACCAACCCCACCAAAAAGAAACCCAAAACGGCTACTCAGGGAATTGAGTCCCCTGAGGATGCCCCTGCAACACAAACGCAGGATATATCCACTAGTCCAAACCCCCTAGTGGATACAATGACTCCTCCAGCCACAGCCGCTCAGGCTTCCTCTCAACAGGAGCCTGCAGCAACCACACAAGGGGTACCTACTTATCTGGGATCTTCCTCACTTGAGGAGATTGCCATTGAAGAGCACCAACCTCCCCAGGTGCACACTGCTTCTATCCCCTCACCCCAAACAACCGCCCCTCACAGCCCAACTTTAATAGTTGCACAAGTGCTGACTCAATTGCACTCCTCACCCCCTCCCCAGAAACCACTTACTACTGGGAATACCTCTACAATTGAGGGGGAGGAACACAGTGCACTTGAGAACCCACAGCACAGGGGTTTCCCATTCTATCTCCTGGTGTAGACAAGGAGCTTAGAATATCTAGTGAGGCTGCCACCTCCTCTGACTCAGCACATGACCAGAGTGAGGCTGGTAACATTGCTATGACCTCACTAGAGGCAACAGCTGATGATGGACATTGTCCTGAGGCTGGAAGTCCCCAGTACCAAGCACAAGGGGCACATGCACCAACTGGTCAACACCCAGTGCATGTAAATCCTGCTCTAAGCAGGAGGTCAGCTGATTCAGCTTCGGCTAATGATGACCTGGGCTTTTTCTATGATGTTCTTGCCCAGAACACACTCCTTGAAGAGAAAGTCAGTAGGCTGCAAAACCTACTTGACCAACTCTCACAAGGAGAAAGACCATCTGCCTCTATCCACCCACAGATGGCACCTTCACTTGAAGGTTTCCCAAACACCGAGCCACTCCAAAATCAACCACCTGCCTCTGCTTCAGGCCCTACTTCTCAGGAACAGAACCTTCCTGAGCAAATAGGTGTTGTACTCCAAATTCCCTCCCTCTCATCACACCCATAATCACTGATATAGTGATCAAAGCCATTGATGAGAGGCTTTCCTCAACTTTACAGCCCTTGGTTGATGTGCTGTCCAAAAGACTCTTTCTGCGGTACAAACCCTTCCAATGCAACCAAAAGGGGGAGAGTACTGCAGTGAAAGAAAAGAAGAGGAAAAGATCCGAGGAAAAGAAGGAAGCGAAGCAAGCCCAAAAGGAGGAGAAAGAACAGCAACCAATGCTCACCTACAAGCGGAAGAAAGGTGCTGATGAGCACATTGCTGAAGATAAAGCCTTGGAGCTACTGATAAAAGAGGTTGATGCCGAACACAGCAGATCAATGGACAACATCATTGATCAGTTGTTCAGGCAAGGCCATGACACCAACAAACTTGACTCTGAGATTCGACGACTAGAGATTGAAGAAATCCAGAATAGATGGGCAAGTTATGAAGTGTTAGAAAGAGAAAGGCTTGAAATCATGATAAGATTTATTGCAAAATATCTTGGAAGATCAATTATTGAAATCAAAGCTTGGTCCAGGGACAGTATCTTGGCAATCACCACAAGATCTGTTCGTCTGAAGCATACACTAAGGGGTTGTTATTGAAGCTTTGAATGAAGTGGGTGCTGGGAGCAGGACTGAGCTAGCCAAGCAATCAAAAGCCACACTCACCTCAAGGATGCTAGCACAGCCTGTCAACATTCCCACACCAACACCACCCAAAACACAACCCTCCAAACCAACTCCCTTACCCTCAAAACCCATAGCCGATGATATACCCTTGAAGAAGAAGAGAAGGATATTGAGGCTAGAAGAAGATGATGAAGACAGGCTGCCGCTCTCAGCTGTGATTCAGTTGCCTAAGGCCACAAGTCACTCCTTAGCAATTACTCCTGAAGTCCAGAGACAAATGGTTAAAGTGAAGCTAGAAGAAGAAGAGCTTCATAAACAGCATGATGAGGAATGCTGAAGAGAGTTGACAAAGCTTATGCAGCCACATCTTCTATCATCAATATGAAGGAGCAAGCCCTCAGACTTTACACTCTCAGGCATACCTTTCAATATCAAAAGGAAAGAGTGAGGATTTGGCCTGATCCCAGGGTCTCTCACCAAATTCATAAGAACAATATACCTCGGAGATACATTGGCCAGGTGAAAAAGATCGTAGATGAAGTGATCTCTCTAGTCTTTGTAGTTTCACCCTGGGAAATCCTAGAAGACTTCAAGAAGGCCTACAAAGCTAATCTAACCCCTCAGAAGATGCTGGAAAACAAAATAGTGAAAAAGGGGTTAGTTTACAAGAGGCTTGAGGAAGTCAGGAAAAATGAGCTCCAGTTGTTCCTAGAGGGTAATCACCCGGATGAGTTTGCTTACAGAATAATAACAACTGTGGAGCTAAAGAATGGGAAACAGGCCAAATACCTGTCTGAGTATTATGGGCCGGAATCATTGTTTGAAGGAGGTGCTGAAGAGCTAACCATGGAGGAACAAATCACCTTCCTTGAGGCCTACACAAGAGAGTCGTACAGACTCATTATGGGGAAGTGAATCTCATGAATGGGATAACAACTCTGTGTCCTGTTCCCCAAAACAGAGTTCCCATTCATACTCTGCCAAACAAATATTTGAGGTTCTTCCCAGGCCAGAGCTTACATGGGTCATCTTCTCTACTGATCAAGAAGGAAAAAGACCAACATTTTGCCATCAATAAGTGGGAGAATAAATAAGTTAGAGGTTTTGGCTGCATTGGTTCAGGGGGAGTTTGTTGGACCAAAAGAACCAATGAGCCAAGATCAGAAAACCTCTAAGTCCCACATGGTATCACAACAACTGCTGAAAGCCTCATCAGTAGTTTGACAAGTGCTGAAGACTTCAACAGCTGAAGATCAAGTGCTGAAGACCTCAACAGCTGAAGAACCAAAGTGCTGAAGTACAACAGCTGAAGAACACAAGTGCTGAAGCTAAAAGACCAAAGTGCTGAAGTACAACAGCTGAAGAACACAAGTGCTGAAGCTGAAAGACCAAAGTGCTGAAGTACAACAGCTGAAGAACACAAGTGCTGAAGCTGAAAGACCAAAGTACTGAAGTACAACAGCTGAAGAGTTTACAAGTGCTGAAGATCAACAACTGATGTACAAGGTCTGAAGACAAAGACTGAAGACATCAGTGATGATATCTACTGAAGTCATCAGCTGATGAAACTCCTGAAGGTCAAAGTCTGAAGATCAAGTACTGAAGCCTCAGTAGTTTGTCACAACTGCTGAAGAGTACTTCTTCAGTAGTTGTGATATCAGTAGTTTTATATTTTTATGTTTCAGTAGTTTTGTAAAACGACTGAAGTGCTTGTTCTTCAGTCGTTGTAGTTTCAGTAGTTTTATATTTTGTACTTAACATGCGGATATGTTCTCAGTAGTTGTGAATGTTTCAATAGTTTGTTAAGAATTAGTTATTTTTGTATTAGATCTGCCAGTTGTCACTTTCCGTGATAACAGCAGTGATTGTTGCACTCTATATAAGGAGTGACAACTTATTGTAATCGTTGAATGAATGGAATGAATGAATGATTTGATTAGAAATATTCTACCTCTATAAACATTCCTTCAAATTAGAAATATATATTCTCTCCCTATAACCGTATGCGCTCTTAATGCTTACAAGTATCGATTGCTTGCTACAATTTGTCTAATTCTAGTTTGTATTCTGCTGCTTTGTATTCTAATACATCAAACTTGTGATCACTGATCCTGTCATATAATCACCATTTTAACCCAATATTTCAAATGGCTAATCAAGGTCTACCAACAACCATAAGCAACCAATGAACCAACATACTCAATTGGATTTTCCTCAATATCATGATGGTCTTCCACAATTCGATCATCATGCCCACATCCGAGGAGTTTAAAGTCGTTTAAGACCTCAAGTTGTAGTCAACTCATATCCAATAGTAAGCCATGTTGCACATGGTAGATCTTTTAAAGTGAGACCACAAGGCATGAACATGTTGTCATCTTCATATGGTAAAGGAACTTAGGAACCTTACCTTTATATTTTTAAATTTAAAGCATTATGTGGCAATATTAAATTAAGATATTATTGTTTCAATTAACATTGAAGGATGCCACAAAAAAATGGTTTTTATCATTGTCATCTACAAGTATCTTTACATGGGAGGATATAAAACAACAATTCTTAGTATAATATTACACACCTCAACGAACAAGTGATGCAAGAGCCAATATTTGAAACTTCGAACAAGAATCAGGTGAGCTTTTCTACGAGGCTTGGAAAAGATTTAAGCAATTTTTAAGGAATCGCAATAATCATGGTATTCTACAATGGGAGTTGATTAATGTGTTTTGTGATGCTTTATCCACTAATGACATCCGGGATGTGAATTCCATAATGGGAGGAACATTTTTTCCTAATCTTGTAGAGGTGGATTAGGAATTCTTAGAAAGATGGAGGTGAACTCAAAAAGGCAAGCTCAAGCTAATAGGAAGAAGAAACATGCCATTATCAAATTAGTAGGTACTACTAATGCCAATGAAAGAGTAGAACAATTGGATAGAGCCAATCGAATGTTAGAATGTCAATTGACGAGTTTGAATCTTAATGGAGGAAATGTTACACCTCAAGGGGGTCCAGAGTGTGTGGGGGATGTGGTGACTTGGGATATGCTATTATGGATTTCTCGATGCAAGTAGGTTGAGCTGAGGAAGAGGTTAACCAAGTATATGATGATCGAAAGCAATATGATATGAATTCTAATACATATTATCCAGGTTTGCGTAATCATCCTAATTTAAGTATGGTAACATATCTATTCATATAATCCTATTTTTAGGTACAAAATCAGGGAGGTCAACTGTATCAGAATCAAAAAACGATGTATGCCAACCAAAATTACAACCAAGGGGGATACAATAAAGGATACCAATGAAATTATCAACCTAATGTCAATCAAGGAGGCTCAAAAAACTCATTAGAAGTCATGGACTTCCACTGAGAGATTATAAAATACAATGAGGTACAAGATAAAACCATGGAGGCATTAGTTAAGATTGACTGAAGATTGTAAAAGGTGTTATCTACTATTTGCAAGCAATGTCCAAAGGGGAATTTGTTGGAGCATATATTGTCATATATAGCGTGTTTGTCGCTTGACGAATAGTCTAGGCTTAATGTAATACACCTGATATGTTGTAAAGACATGAAACTGAGTCATTTGCAGGAGCATATGTGAATGGGACTCAGTCGTATGACTGAGCCATGCTAATGGACCAGTCGTGCGACTGAGAGATGCTATTGGGCCATTCATAAGACTGAACCATAAGTATGGTCCAGTCGTATGATTGAACCACACGTATGGTCCAGTCGTACGATTGAACCATACGCATGGCCCAATCATATGAATGGGCCCTGTCACATCTGATATGGGCTGAGGCCTAAATACCAGTTTCATTGTGTAGAAAAAGAGGGAGTGTGCTCGGGGCCTAGGTGCTGCCGGATGAGAGGGGAGATCATGCTCGATCTCTCATTGCCAAGAGTCTTGATTCTTATGTTTAACGAGCTTGTAATCATTAGGTTTTATCAATGAAACCATTATATTCTTGTTCGTTCCATTGTTTGTCTCTTGGTTTTGGGTTTTGTTTCCTTCCGTCAAGAACATGCTCGGATGTCAACCGATCGAGCGACTTCACAAGTGAAAGCCCAAATCATGCAATCACCTAATTGGTCACTTCCATTTGAAATTATTTGTGACGGAAGCAACTTTGCAGGTGGGATTGTTTTAGGTCAACGGGTGGATAAAGAACCTATTTTAATATACTATGCAAACAAAACATTAGCCAATGAAAAATTAAATTATACAACAACCAAAAAGGTATTGCTTGCAGTAGTCTATGCCCTAGATAATTTCTGATCATATATATGGGGAAGTAAAGTAATTGTTTATTTTGATCACAATGCGGTCAAATACTTAATAGAGAAGAAGGATGTAATACCTATAGATACATATGTACCTAGTTTCTGAGCTTAATGTAATATGTCTTTATTGTCTTACACATATGTCATAGATTGGGTACTTAATGAAATACAATGTGTGGTTGTGCTTATAATGTTATTATTTCATTAATTAGTAGTTTAATGCTTATTGAACTGACTATATAGGTTTGGGGTTGTTTGAATTAATCTTAGTAATGTGATGATAATAAATATATTCAAACTTAGTAATATGAAGTTCTCATGCGAATGGCCCGTAATAATGGACCATACGCATGAAAAACTTCATGCGAATGACTCAGTCGCACGACTGAACCAGGAGACTGGATCAGTCGCACGAGTGTAACATGAGATTGACTCAGTCGCACGACTGAACACTCAGTCGTATGAATGGATCAACCGCATGGCTCAGTCGCATGACTGAAAATGCTAATGGTTCAGTCGCCTGAATGAGAAACCCTAACCTATAAAAACCACTTAATTTGTGGAAAAACATAAGAATTGAGAACACTTCGACTACATATGTACCCTAGCCGTCCAGAGACCTCTAAGAACCTGTTCCAAGTTCATAGATCGCTCTAGATCAATTCCAAATCGTTCTTAACGTTTAGATTCAATCTATAATTGTTTCTACGTGCGTTCTCACTGATTGGATCGTCAATCAAATAGGATTCCGCACTATTTGATTTGGTATACACTTATCAGTTAGTATATCGTTCAATACACGATCCTAACAAGTGGTATCAGAGCTTTGGCTCTTGATTTACGTGTGATTCAATCGTTTTTGATAAAAAATTGTGTTTTTCACTAAAAACGCAATCTTTTCGTGTCAAACGGTGTCTTAGACGTCTCCTGTTCGTAAAGTTTAACTTTTTCTTGCATACGGCAATTAGGGTTAGTGAAAATTCGTGTTTTTGCGTCCAAAGCACCTTAAACCTACGAATTTTCGAAATCCAGCAGTTTCAGTCGCACGACTGAATACATACGCATCCCTCATACGCATGATTGGACTCATTCGTACCTCCATTCGTATGACTGAGCAGCCTATTCGCATTGTTCAACCGCACTTGTTCATTCGCCCGACTGAGCCATTCGCATTAGTTCAGTCGCACAATTGAACCATCCGCATTGTTCAATCGCATGAATAGCCCAATCGCACACCTTCATTCGCATAAGTGAAAAAGTTTGTTCCAAAGATTAAAAGTTGATAGCAATGGAGGACCAATACTCAACATTCACAGCAGGGAGAGATTCACGGATTCAAAACCTACTGCTTCTGGAGAATGAAGTGAGGAATCAAAAAACCCCTAAGCTAATCACGTTAGATGAATACCCATAATGGAAGCAACGTTTCGAGATCTACTTAAATGGAGTAGAGTAGATCCCAATCTGTGGGAATCAATAGAGACGAGGTATAGTATGCCAGTAGGTACTGATGGAGTCAAACTTACACTAGGTGGCATGACTGATGGACAAAAGGTCAAGTACAATGCTGAGAAGAAAGTTTATGCTATGTTACACAGTCAATTCCTAAAGATATTTTCCATCAATTTTCTAAGTACACTCAAGCAAAGAAGCTGTAGGATGCATTGGAGAAACGATATGAAGGAAATGGATCATTAAAGGCCATAAAGGCTAAAGCTTTAAAGAAGGAGTTTGACAACTTCTCGTCGATGGGTAAAGAAAGCTTGGATGACGTCATTGACAGTTTCTACCACTTGATGAGTGAGTTGCACACTCATGGAGTGACAACGTCTATGGAAGACAAGATGTGGAACTTTGCTTATGGTTTTCCAGAAAAATGGGTTTCCTTTGTCTCCAATCTCAGATAGAATGGTACACTAAGGAAGTTAGATATAAATGATTTCATTCTGAAGCTAAGGAGGAAGAATTAAGGATGAAATACAGAGCCCAAAATTCTTCTTATGATCAGAATCATGCACTATACAACGCGACTCCACAGCCAAAACGTCTGGAGCACCACTTCAGACGGCTTTTGTGTCAAGTTAAGCTAGTCCTTCTCAAGCCTTTACTTTGGGGTGAGAAACGTCAAGGTCGTCTGGTACCCAATACATGCACCTGAAGCAAATGCCACAAAACTAAAGACCGAGAATATTAGTAATGTGAAAGTAGAAGTAGCAAAAGAGCACATGGATCTCTTAGCAGCTGTAGTCCACTCATATGATGGATAATTGCTGGGAAAAATAGGGAACTACCATCTTGAGAGAGGACTACGAGCAGGGTGGACGAGATCTAGAGCTGGAAAGGATGGATATAATGTGGGCCTTAGCAAGTGTTGTCCGGAGAGCTAAGAAGTTGTCAAGAGACCGGACCAAAACTTGGTGCAAAAAGGGACACACCTTTGGTTTCGACAAGACCAAGTGACCGTTTCAACTGTGGCAAAAAGGGGCACTTCAACTTGAGTGTGTGAAGCCAAGAAGCTGGAAAACAGGAATCCTTTTCATCCTTCAATCATCAGGATAAGCCCACTAGCAGTCCTATTTCATCAAGCAAGGATCCTAAAAGCCTTGACTGCCCATGAGGACGAAGGACTATACTAGAGCTTTGGTTTGTCTTTTGCTTGGGAGCATCAACATTGCTAGTGTTGAGGATCTAGAGGACGATCAGCTAGTGAAGAAAATATTGCAGTGGAAATCGCCGATGTGAAAAAATGAAGAGACTGCACCTATGGTCAATTTACAGGCCTGAAGAAAGGAAAATACAACAAACATGAGGAATCACCCAGAACAGAACACCAGGACTTGTTAGGACCTGGTATTCGACTGAAATACCTAGAGATCACGTGTATACCGGATCAAATAGTGCGGAATCCTATTTGATTGGCGATCCAATCAGTGAGAACACACGAAGAATCAATCAAGGATTGAAACTAACGTTAGAAATCGATAAGGAATCGATCTAATGTGTTCTATGAACTTGGAGAACGATTTGGAAGGTTTCTAGACGGCTAGGGTTCGTATGGAATTGAACTTGATCGAATCTCCCTGTTTTTCACGAATTGAGTTGTATTTATAGGTTGGCACTCTTCAATCGTGCGACTGAACCATTAGTTTGGTTCAGTCGTCGTGCGATTGAACCATGCGGTTGGTTCATTCGTGCGACTGAGTGTTCAGTCGTGCGATTGAGCCAATCTTATGTTACAGTCGTACGACTGATCCAGTCTCCTGGTTCAGTCGTGCGACTGAGTCAATCGTATGAGGTTCTTCATGCTTATGGTTCATTCGCATGAGCCATTCGCATGGGAACTTCATTAAGTTAAGTTTGAATGTTTTAGTTAATTAATATAATATTATATGTAATCATTCAAGTAATCATAAACTCAATCAATTCATTTACGACTCATTAATGAACTATTAAACATTATAACCAACAGACTATCAATATCAGTTCATTAATCATACCAAACAAGATCTATTACATCACATATCACGATCTAGGGACATACATGTATCAACAAACTCCCCCTTGGACCTAGATCTCTCTAATGTCTTGTTTTCTTCATTACCTTCTCATATTTCTTGTACTTGTCCTCTTGTGTGACTCCCGCGTGAATATCAAACGCGAAGCAAAGTCGTATAACATTTTGGAACTGGAGGGCTTGTACAATGTCTTGTGTGTCATAGAACAGTGGCCACTTGTATAATGTATAGACATCATTAGCAGACAAGTTGGTTAGCCACATTGGGTCGAATACCCTGACAGTATCCATTTGATCCCCTTTGTTTAGAACTATGACAGCTTCAGCAGTTCTCCAATCATAGTACCACCATTTGAAGTGTGGAGTGAAGTCCTGTGGCATTTCCCTGAGAGGGATTCTCGACATAGTGCGAGGAGGACTCCACTTCAACACAATCTTAGGTTTTCCAGTAATGGCATCCATCTCAGACCTTCTAATATACCTTGTAGGTTGTTGAGGTCTGAAGTTAATCCATCTGGTGTGGTACTCTTTCTGAGGGCAGCCTCAAACCAGCCTGACATTTTTCTCGGGTCAGCATACAACAGCTTCAACTTGGCCAGCTGGTTGAGCTCAAATCCAGGTAGAGTCTTTAGATCATGTGGAAATCTAAAGTACTCTATGCCCTTTTCCCTCTTAACGGCATAACGTTAAGATCATCAAAATATGCCCATGCTATAATCCTGCCTGACACCGTAAGATGTTTCTTGACGCTGTAGAACTTGGTGTAGGCATCCCTCTTCGGTGCATCACGTTGGGCTCTGACTTCTTTAAAACATTCAGCCCATTCAGCCTTTCGAATGTATACATCATCGTTTGAGGCTTGGGCTGTTCCTTCGGTCTTTCCTGCTTCCTGCTCCATCTTGTCTAGTACCTCAAACATATCACTGACTAGGGACTCACCCAGATTGGGGACCACATTACCCGCGTTGTCAGCGTATTGAGGGTACTCTTCAGCAGCAATATCTTCAACCTCAACTTCATCAACGTCGTGTAGTTCGTCGTCACTGGTTGAATCAACTGTTGGAGCATCCTTGACAATATCATCAGGATTGAGTCTGAACATTTCTGCCAGTTGCTCGTTAGATAGGTCGTGAATTATTTCACCTTCTTCAGGTGTATAACTCACTGACCTTCTGACAATCCCTTGCAGATCAAGAATCATTGTGAGTTGAGACTTGACCTGTTGAAGGGGAGCAATATCAAACTCATCTCTGTGGTACTTTGGATCTGTTTGATTTACACATTTCACATTCAAATCATTAGTAATATATCAAACAAAATGCATTAAGTTAATATAAACATTCAGTACATCGTTTTTCAATACAGAATACAAAAGTAATTAAATACATAAACATCCACTATTTACTTTTATCCTGTATGCTAGTCTCTTCGTGTGAAGGTGCAGAAGTAGAAGCTGACTGATCCTGTCGGTTCTTTGTTCTCTGCTCTTGACCGGGAGCTGAGACAGATTCAGCTGCTTCTCCTTCTTCAGTCTCTTCATCTGCACACCACTCTTCTGTTTTCTCTTCATCAGAATCACTGTCATCATCATCATCATCCTCACTATCTCTTTCTCCATCCTTTATCTTTAGAGGTTCCTCCTTTGATCCTTTCAATTTTAGCAAAATGGACCTCTTCTTTTCCAACTCCTCTATCTGCTTACCTGCTGTGACGCTTTGTGCTCGGAGTTGGTCCAACTGAGTGTTCTGAGCAGCCAATTTCTGGGCCTGCTCCTCAATAGCTCGATCCTGCTCTGCATTTTCTGCGATTGTGCAGCAGTCAGGTCGGTGAGCTGGCGGATCTGAGAGGTCTTTTCCTCATCAGCCGCCAGCAGTCGTAACACCATTCTATTTAAGGCTGCCAGCTGTTCCTCTACCCCGATTGGAGGTAGAGGAGATCTAGAGGTGTGTGAGGGGTAGGCTGAGGGCTCGGTTTGGTGGCTAGTGGTGGTGGTGGAGGTGGTGAATATCGGGTAAGGTCTGGATGATGGTGGTGGTGAGTGTGGGGTGAATGAAGTAGTGGTAGCAGGGGTCTGGCTTGTGGTGATCGGTATGGTGGTGGTTGTGGTTGCTGTGGGGAGAGGTATGGTGGTGGAAGGTGTGTCTGCAGAGGTGGTAGTGGTGGAAGGTATGGGGGATGTGGTGGTGATGAAGGTTACCTTACGCTTTTTCTTTTTCTGGCCATGGGGTTGAGCCATCCGTTTTCTCCTCGTTCCCTCGAGGTGGATGCTCCCCCTTCAATCCCGCCTGAGGACTCGGAGCATATGATGGATCAGTCTCTGTATCTCCGGAGCCTCTCGGTTGTTCACCGACAACCCTCAACCGTGTTCTGTGGGAACCACTTTCCTTCCCACAGTCCGGGTCAATGGCTCCTCATCAGATTCATCTTCATCTCCTCGGTAAGCACAAAATCTTGATGGAATCCTGCTGACTCAGTTACCTCAGCAGGTGAGACAGACACCGAGGGAACAGAGTCAGACACGGTGCCTCGGGATGGAACAGCCTCATCCTCAATGTCATCCTCCTCAGAGTCATCAGTAGGGAGGACAATGGCTCCACGTCGGAGTCACTGTCCTCGTGACGCCATTGGCGTCTCCCCGGTGCCACATAGCTTTCATCTGCTAAGTGGCCAATCATTCTCTTCACTGGGGCTTAATCTGCTTTCCCCTGTAAACTCTCATCTGCCCAGAGTAATCATCCATTATTTCAAGGCCACTGCGTCATGACTCTCTTTGGGCAACTGTGGCAGCTTCTCGTTGAAGATGAGCTGTAAGAATCTGGGGTACATACAGAACCCTCTTTTCCCTTTACCTCCAAATTCTCCACCAAGTAGGAGAATATCATGCTGGAAAAACTAAAGGGGTGGTTCAGAACCAGTGCCACGTAGGCATTTTGAATCTGGTCTGAGAGGTCGTCAAACCCACCCCTCCTCGAAGCTACACACTTAGAATCACGTGTGCTAAGTACTTGTACTGGGGGCTCAGGTTGCTCTTGTTGAGCACACCTGAGTTGATATCCCCAGCGTACTTTAGCCTTAGGAAGCATCCTCTTACAGTCAATGGATGTAGTTTTGTAGGATGATCAGCATCCTCCCCGAACTCTAGGACCCTCTGAATACGGCGGCAGAGATCTCAATATCATGGCCCAGTATGGAGCTCCTGATACAGTAAGGCTCACGAGAGCGGTCCACCGAGGCATTTTCCCAGAATGCCTGATGGAGTGATCTGTAAGGCGTGCAAGGAGTGGAGATCGCCTTATAGATCCGGGACCGTCTCAGAAATGCAATTATGTCGGTAAACTCAGCCCCGTTCCTGGTGGTGTGATCCAAGTGGGCACAGATGTTGTGCTTGGGATTTATGGTCCACTTTTCTGCCATTTATCTGTAACACACAAGACATAGAACTATTAATACATAAGACATGAAAACTTCTGTTCTAAGTGTAAAGTTGAAAGTCATTTTGATTCATTCGTGCGAATGAATCATGCGACTGAAGTCAGTCGCCTGTTTGAGACATGCGACTGAGTTCAATCGGGTGTTTGAGACATGCGATTGAGTTCAATCGGCTGATTGAGGCATGCGATTGAGTTCAATCTGCCGACTGAGACATGCGATTGAGTTCAATCTGCCGACTGGACTCATTCGGGTGGTTCAGTCGGTCGAATGATCCAATCGCAAGGTTCAATCGTGCGATTGGAGTTCATTCGAACGACCAGTCGCTTGCCCACTGTTCGATCCTGTGGGTCGAATCTTGACCCTTCTAAGTCTTTTAACAGTGTGTAATGGTCCATTAGTCTCGTATACTTGTCACTAATAACCTATTAAACTCAATTTTAACATTTGCTTCATTTACATAGGTGATTAGGTCGATTCGCAGTTCGGTTCTTGATTTATCCAATGTCGCTATTGTAGTTCGGTGATGTACTGATTTTGGTAGGATTCAAGGAGTAGTGTACCTGTAAAACGTCACTGGAATGTAAGAATCTTAACCGCAATGTATATCAGAATCGGAGGCAATTTCGACAGGGTAACGGTAATGACGCGATTCGGGGTGTTTTGGGAGTGATGAGTGATATGCGATCGATCGATAAGACCCTTAAATACTAAACCTAGGTTCATTCGGCCGACTGGCCTCAGTCGCTCAGTTCAATCGGGCGACTGAGGTTCAGTCGTACGATTGGCCTAGTCAATCGCATTCAGTCGGCCGACTGAGTCTCAGTCGGTCGACTGACTCATTCGGTCTCCTTCATTCGCCCCTTTAGTTGACCGACTGAGCCTCAGTCGGTCTACTGTTTCATTCTCCCTTCCATTCGGTCGAATGAATCAATTTCATGTCCATTCGGCCGATTGGAAGCCATTCGCATAGTTGGTCGATAACCTGATCCACTAGTGCGAATGGGTCACACTTTGTGAGTTACAGTCATTTTTAAATTTACTATTCAGACCCTTTTCACTTTTGATAATAACATTGTAAGCTCTTAACCAATTCAGTCACTTCAGACGTGACCTTTTAAATTTTAAAACCATGTGGCCATCTCAGACATGACCCTTTTTAGGTAAGTTAATTCCCTTCTGATTTCCCTGATGTAGTCCGACAGACACACACAATTAAAGATAAACATAGTAACTTAAACTAACTACACAACTAAAGTTTATGTTTGGACTTTTTGTGAGAGATAAAACCCTAAGATGAAAATCTAAGGGATTTGATTAGGAGTAGACAGCTTTAACTTAGATTGATCATATCTGGACCAAATCAATTTTGGAATCATACAGGAATATCAAATCATTTTGGGACTTGTTATTAAAGCTCTTTGATGCTTAAATTCTCGGTGTTCATCCAGAGTCGTTAGCAACTTAAGGAAATCATACTGAAACTCTTAGATTTTCACATTGAGTTGAACTTTGAGAATGTAGCCACTAAGATTGTCAGTATATTTGTCCACTTAAATCCATACACAGACTTTTGACGCAGACTGGTGACTGATTTAGGTTTAATTATTTCAGCTAACATTTGTGGATCCCACACTTATATGGTAATCAACATTCCTCAGAGGTTTTGAGCGGTCTACGGGTATTATTACAAGAAGAGACTATTCTTAGAGCTTTCAAAGAGAAGCCTGTCCTCAGGTCAGTGCCATCGCACAGCAGAGAGGCGGCAAACAACAATGAATTCTAGAATATCTAGGTTATGCTTATCCTCAGGTCAGTGCCATCGCACAGCAGAGAGGCACACAACCTATCTCCTTGTTAGAGCAGCTTACTTTTATTTTACACAAAATGCACCAACAACATGAGCCATTAGCTTTATTGCATTTGTCTTTCATTTTTTCTTGCTTTGCTCTAATTTGGTCATCCGCACACTTTTGTGGCGTTTAAATGCTCATTACCCCTTATTGGAATATATTTGATTGTGTTAACCAGTGATAAGATGGAAGTCCACAGTCAGTTGAACAACTTAGTTTGATCTTGAAATCACCAATCAGGTCTAATTGTCTATTGTGTTGAATCTACCAACATATCATTTGTGGTCTAGCAGCCTCTAAGTCTACTTTCTCTGTGTCACCTTAGGAGTTGCCAGTTTTCTATCATTTCCCTTTTTATATTGCTTAGACTACACAGACTTATACTTTGAACTTTTGCATCTTTTCAAACCTTAAATTTAAAATCCCTCTTGATTTGTTCCTGTGTACTATCATATTCCAAAGGTATTGAATCAGTATCACAGACACAATCTACCTTATTTCAGCTAGTTACCCCTTCTCCTCTTTTTTTTTTTTTTAATATTAACTTGCTGACATATTCTCCCCCTAAAATACTAAAATCATTTCGGATTTAATTATTTTTGGATTTTAATAAACAGCAAGATAACATGAAGTTAAATATAACAGACAAAAAAAAAACAGATAACATAAGATAAAATAAACTTTAACGAAACTACATCGGACTACACATATTCTCATCAGGAATTACCTCACTTTTCTTTTTAACGCCGTTGACCTCTAGCAAGTATTGAAAACGTGGTTTATCAAAGGCTTTTGTATAGAGGTCAGCACGTTGAAAATCAGTATTAATTTTAACCACATCTATTAAGTTCTTTTCAAAACAGTCTCTTATGAAGTGGTATTTAATACCGATGTGTTTGGTCTTAGGATGTTGAACCGGGTTTTTGGTTACTGCAATTGCAGCAGAGTTATCAACAAAAATAGGAGTAGACGAGAATTTCAAACCGTAATCCCGCATTTGCTGTTGAATCCAAATGATTTGGGAACAGCAACTTGCAGCAGCAACATATTCGGCTTCACAGGTTGACAATGCAACCGATGTCTGCTTCTTACACTGCCATGTAACTAATCTTCTCCCAAAGAATTGACACCCTGCTGATGTAGACTTGTAGTTCATTTTGCAGCCTCCATAGTCCGAGTCACTATACGCTGTGAGCTCAAAATCGTCATCATGAGGACCACAACCCCAGGGGGGTGTACCCTTTAGATAGCGAAAGATCCTTTTGACCCCGATCAGATGATTGACCTTAGGTTTAGCCTGATATCTGGAACATAAACATGTAGCATACATGATATCAGGTCTTGAGGCAGTGAGATACATGAGGGATCCAATCATTCCTCGGTACATAGTGGCATCTACAAGATCTCCACTCTCATCAGGTGCTATATCATGATTCGTAGCAAGTGGAGTCCAGCAGCAGAAGCATTCTCCATGTCAAAGCGACTGAGAATGTCTCCTACATACTTGGTCTGATGTAGAAAGATCCCATTAGGTGTTTGATCCACCTGTAACCCGAGAAAGAACTTCATCTCCCCCATTGCACTCATCTCAAACTCTTTCTTCATCACTGCTTCAAACTCTTTGCATAACTCTTCGTTCTTTGACCCGAAGATTATGTCATCAACATAGATCTGTACAAGCAGTAGGTCACCATCTTTTCTTTAATAAAAGTGTACAGTCAATGACTCCCCTGCGAAAGCCGTGTTTCACAAGATGAGTCGAGAGTTTCTCGTACCAAGCTCGAGGAGCTTGATGAAGCCCATATAAAGCTTTGTCGAGCTTGTAAACTCTATCCCGATGATAAGGGTCTTCAAATCCCTCGGGTTGACTGACATAGACTGTTTCCCTTATTTCACCATGAAGGAATGCACTCTTCACATCTAATTGGTAGACTTTAATCTTCATGTGTACGAGGCATAGGCGAGGAAGATACGAATAGCTTCCATCCTTGCCACGGGTGCAAACACTTCGTTATAGTCAATACCTCGACTTGGCGAAAACTTGAACCACCAGTCGAGCTTTGTTCCTTATGATGACTCCTTGGTCATCCTTCTTACATTTTAGTACCCATTTGGTGCCAATGACTTTAGCACCTTTAGGTCTATCTACCAGTGTCCATACACCTAACTTCTTAAACTGCAGAAGTTCTTCTTGCATGGCACTCACCCACGCCTCATCATTTAGTGCTTCACTGACATATTTTGGCTCAACCTGCGAGACAAAACATCGATAAGCACCATCATGATGTAACCCTTCTCCATAACTGAGGCGTAATCAGCTGAGTATAGCTGATTTCGGGTTTGTACTCCTGATCGGACATCTCCAATAACATTGTCAAGGGGATGATAGACGTTTAGTCGTGATCCTGGAGTAGTCGGCACAGTCACCTCCGAACCAAGATTGTGAACATTTTGGTCTGCATCTGAGGAGGTTGGAGTTTGAGGTTCCGAAGTCGAGGGTGCATCACTTGTGGATGCTTGTGGACTTTCAGGAACTGGAACCTGTTCCTCCTGACCGTTCTGGTCATCTGCTTCAGTTTCATCTTCAGAGGAGGAGTCACTTTCATCGACTACCCCTTCTGACTGAGTAGATGACTCTCCCTGTGTGCTGGATGGAGTGTTAGTATATCATACATCATCCTAGTAGCTAACTCATCATCCGAGGGAGAGAGAGGGATGTTGAAGGATTTGAAGAATCCATCATAATCGAAGAAGTATGCAGGTCCTTTGCCTGTAGGTGGTGTGGTATATCTCTGAACGTCGACATTACACCACACTTCTACAAGACCCGTTGAGTTATTGTAAACTCGCTTGTTCGGTATGTTGTATCCTAGAAAAATTCCTTCAACTGCCTTCTCGCTGAATTTTCCTTCTTGTGTCTTCTTCAGAAGTGTACACGGTGCGCCAAAAGGTTCAAGGTACTCCAAATTCGGTTTGCGTCTTTGAAGTAGCTCATAACATGTCTTTCTGTGGCGCTTGACTATTAGGACTCGGTTCAGTGTATAGCAAGCATTTGCCACTGCCTCGTTCCAGAATTGGATAGGCAGTTTCGAGTCTGCCAGCATAGTCCGGGCTGTTTCTATCAAGCTCCTGTTCTTTCTCTCAGCAACTCCATTCATCTGAGGTGTGTAGGCAGAAGTGAATTGATGCACAATTCCCTTTTCCTTGCAGTATGCCTCCATCCCTTGATTCTTGAATTCTGTCCCGTTGTCTGAGCGTATTTGTCGAACTTTGAGCTTGTAGAGTGATTCCAGTGTGGTTACTAATTCTTGAATGTCTCCAAAGTTTCTGATTTTGATTTCAGAAACATTACCAAGTGAACCTTGAGTAGTCATCAGTGACCACATAGCAGTACGCGTCGCCTGCAATGCTCCTTGTACTAACTGGACCGAACAGATCCATGTGAAGAAGCTCAAGAGGAAGTTCTATTGAATGAACTTTCTTTTCCTTATGAGACTTCTTTGTCTGTTTGCCCTTCTTGCAAGCTACACAAAAGTCAGGAAGTTGGAAGTTCTTGACATTCACTCCTCTAACTAAATCCTTCTGAATCAAATGATTCATCTTCCTTTGACTAATGTGTCCCATTCTCCGATGCCAGGAGATGGAATCCTTCTCAGTAGCTTTAGATAAGAAACACTGAACCTCATGATCCGTTGTGGCAGCTGTTGACAGATCCAAGACATAAAGGTCTTTATATCTTGAAGCAGTCATCAGAACTTGGTCTTCTGGGATCATATATTCTTTCTTCAGCACGTAACACTTCTGATTATCGAAGACGACTTTAAATCCTTTATCACAGATTTGGGACACAGAAAGTAAGTTGTTCTGAAGTTGTTGAACGTAGTTCACTTTATCAAACTTAACTTTCTGATTTCCCACTTCTCCCTGAGCTGTGATATAGCCTCCTTTGTTTCCTGCAAAGGAAACATGCCCTCCTTTTATTTGTTTGACGTTAGATAAAAGGGCGCTATTTCCTGTCATGTGCCTGGATGCTCCGCTGTCTATAATCCACGTGTTAGTCTCAGCACTATATCGAGCACCCTGCGCATACAAAGTAAAAGAATCAGTTTAGGTTAGGAACCCAAGCTTTGACTGTCTTGGGTTTCCCAGAGGCATCACACATCATAAACTCCACCCATTGACCCTTAGAAGGTGAGGGTAGCTCAGGGTCCTTCTTGTTATCAGTATCAGACACGAGGGTGGATTTTTCTTTCCATAAGCCAGATTTGTGCAATGCCTGTTTATGATAAACAGTCGTCTGGCTTACAGGTTGGACTTTAGGGTCACTAGCTCTTCTAGGTGGAGTTAGAGAACTCCGCTTAGAAGACCTAGGTCTAGAGTCCAGAAGATCAATCTTCTTCCTAGGTGTCTGATAGAAATGACAGTCGGAAGCAATGTGTCCACATTCTCCACAGTTGTAGCATGACCTGCTATCAACTTTATGAGTAGACTTTCTTTGTGGAGAAGTGCGTGACACTCTAGTACATCAATCACTTTAGTTTTTGACTCTTGGATGTTTGATGTTTTCTCTGGTGTAACAAACTTTACTGATTTAACCTGTTTTCCTTTTGGTAACTGGTTTTTGACTTGAAGCATGTGAAAAAGTAACATTTGAAGTCCTTTTAGGTTCTGATTTGACTCTATTTGACCTGACTTTAAATTAACTTTTTCAAATTCATTTTCCAGGTTAACACATGGCAATTTACCCTTTGCCTTTGAAGTGGCCTCCTTTTGTTTCTTACCAGATTCAGTAGATGAACATGAGGTGTCTGGATCAGTAACAAGAGGAGTGGTCACCACATGATCCTTGATGGGGTTATTATTTACTGGTCTAGACTTGGTGTTCATCAAGGTCTCAGGTGGTGGTGGAACCACTTTGTAGCCTAATCCCTCCCCGTTATTCCTTTCTCTTACTAAGTGTTGAACTATGTGTGAAGAACTAGTCCAACTATGCAGTTTCTGTTTTAATGAATTAACTTCGACTTCTAAAACTGCTCTTTGTTTCTTAGTGTCTTCTAGGGAGTTAAGATAGTACCTAATGTCGTTTGCTTGGTTAAAAGCCACTACTTCGGTTTCCCTAAGTTGTTTGGTCAATAGGTCTATCTTTTCTTTATAACAATGCTCATTTTGTTTTAGCACTCTATTTGCCTCAGTACACAGACGTAAATCTTTTACTAAGTTATCATTATTATGGTCTAATAACCTAGCAAATTTTCATCTATGCTCTTCCTAAACGTGTCACAATCAGAACAAGCATGGTTATTAAAAAGTCGGTCAGTGGTACTTACCTGAGTTGGTTCAGAAGTATTAGCCATCAGTGCCGCATCAGATGATTCTGGTTCTGTCGACTCTGGCTTTTCTGTCTCTGAGGTGGAAACTTCCTCATTTGGCTTGTAGCTGACCTCGGCTGCAGTTGTTTCTTCACTATGTGACATTGCAATTTCAACTGCTATATCACCTTCACTCGCAGAATCATCGTCAATATCCTCGACACTGGCAATGTTAGATTCTCCTGGTGAGACAAACCTGAAACTCCAATCCTGTCCTTCATCATCATGAGCAGTTAGTGCTTTAGGGTCCTTGTTTGATGAAGTAGAATTAGAGGGTTGCTTGTCCTGGCGAGTAAATGATGAGAACGGGTTCCCATTCCCCGTCTTCTTTGGCTTGACACATTCTCGTTTGAAGTGCCCCTTCTCACACAGTTAAAGCAGGTCACTTTACTCTTGTCGAAGCCAAAGGTGGTGTCCTTAGTAGCAACCAAGTTCTGTCCAGTCTTTTTCACAAACTTTTTCGCCCTCGAACAGCACTTGCTAAGGCCCACATTATATCCATTCTTTCAAGCTCCATCTCATCCACCTGCTCGTAGTCCTCATCTGCCAGATGGCAGTTTCCAATCTTCCAGCAACAAGTCCATCATATGAATGAACCACTGCTGCTAAGAGATCCATATGCTCTCGTGCTACTTCCACGGTCACATTACCGAAGTTCTCCGTCTTCAGTTTGGTAGCGTTTGCTTCTGATCCAATATGATGGGTACATGATGACCCAGACGTGTCTGATCCAGAAGGAGAAGCATGTGTGGGACCTGACGAGCTAGACACAAAAGCAGTCTGGAGGGGTGCTCCAGATGTCTTAGCTTGAGGTGTGGCGTTGTATAAAGCTGGATTTTGTGTGTACGAAGACTTCTGAGCTCTATACTTCATCCTTAGTGCTTCTTCTCGCAACTTAAGAATGAAGTCATTTATATCCAGCTTTACAAGGATTCCATTCTGTCTCAGGTTAGACACGAATGTAGCCCACTTATCAGGCAACCCGTCTGCGAAGTTGCTTACTTTTTCTTCCATGGTAGTAGCACTCCATGTGTATGCAATTCGCTCATCAAGTGGTAGAATCTATCTATGACGTCGTCCAAGCTTTCATTCCAATTGATGAGAAGTTATCGAATTCCTTCTTTAACTCCTTTGCCTTGATTGCCTTCAATGATGCATTACCATCATATCTCTTCTCTAGCGCATCCCACAGTTTCTTGGACTGCTTGTTCTCGGAATACTGGTGGAATATGTCTTTGGGGATAGACTGAGTGATCAATGCATAACTCTTTTCTCTGCATTGTACTTTACTTTCTGTGCGTCTGTCATCCCGCTTAATGTTAGTTTAACTCCATCAGCTCCCCCTGGTGTACTATAACCTATCTCAATGGCTTCCCACAGATTAGGATCTACTCCATTAAGGTAGATCTCAAAACGTTGTTTCCAGTGGGGAAACTCATCTAAAGTCAAGAGCTTTGGTGGTTTATTGTGATTCCCCACCTCACTCTCAAGCAGCAACAGATTCTGTATCCTTGAGTCTTTCCCAGCAGTAAAGGCTGACATCTGATCTTCCATGATGAATAAACTTATAATCTAATCAAACAAACTTTTACTGATGCGACTGAAGGATGAATGAGCTAATCGTGCGTATAAGCTCTGCGATTGGTTCAATCGTGCGAATGAACTGGGCGATTGGTTCAGTCGTGCGAATGAATCTGGTGCGTATGAGCTATGCGAACGAACGGTTCAATCGGCCGAATGAAGGTGCGACTAGGTCCAATCGTGCGTATGAGCAAGTACGAATGGAGTCCAGTCGTACGAATGAGTCAGTCGTGCGATTGAAGCTGCTGGTTTGCGAAAATTTCTAGGTTTGACGGTTTTCAGCCGTAAAAACTCGAAATTTACAAGTTCTGATTGCCTGAGTCCGTAGAAACCAAACGTCGATGAGCAGGGAACTTCCAAGATCACTTTTGATGCCAAAGATTGCGTTTTTAGTGTAAAAACACAAACTTTATGCAATCTTGATTGAATCAACACGTAATCAAGAGCCAATAGCTCTGATACCACTTGTTAGGACCTGGTATTCGACTGAAATACCTAGAGATCACGTGTATACCGGATCAAATAGTGCGGAATCCTATTTGATTGGCGATCCAATCAGTGAGAACACACGAAGAATCAATCAAGGATTGAAACTAACGTTAGAAATCGATAAGGAATCGATCTAATGTGTTCTATGAACTTGGAGAACGATTTGGAAGGTTTCTGGACGGCTAGGGTTCGTATGGAATTGAACTTGATCGAATCTCCCTGTTTTTCACGAATTGAGTTGTATTTATAGGTTGGCACTCTTCAATCGTGCGACTGAACCATTAGTTTGGTTCAGTCGTGCGATTGAACCATGCGGTTGGTTCATTCGTGCGACTGAGTGTTCAGTCGTGCGATGAGCCAATCTTATGTTACAGTCGTACGACTGATCCAGTCTCCTGGTTCAGTCGTGCGACTGAGTCAATCGTATGAGGTTCTTCATGCTTATGGTTCATTCGCATGAGCCATTCGCATGGAACTTCATTAAGTTAAGTTTGAATGTTTTAGTTAATTAATATAATATTATATGTAATCATTCAAGTAATCATAAACTCAATCAATTCATTTACGACTCATTAATGAACTATTAAACATTATAACCAACAGACTATCAATATCAGTTCATTAATCATACCAAACAAGATCTATTACATCACATATCACGATCTAGGGACATACATGTATCAACAAGACTCTACTTTGATGGCTGATCATCAGAACCTCCTCAGGTAAGTACTACTGACCAACTTTTCAATAATATGCTTGTTTGATTGTAATAAATTTAGGGAAAGCATTAGATTTAAAATTGCTAGGTTAGTCGATCACAATGATATAGCCTAGTAAAGGACAACAACTATGAAAGAAGACAATAGAGTTCTAAACAATAAGCACAGTACAAAGAAAGAAGACCTTTTGAACAAACGCTCAGGGAAACTGAAGTAGTCGCCTTTAACCAGCTAAGACATTAGGTACTATCTTAACTCTTAGAAGACAATAGAACAAAAAGCAAATTTAGAGTAGAAGTTAAGTCATTTAAAACCAAAACTGCATAGTTGGACCCGTTCTCTCACATTGTCCAACAAGTAGTGAGAGAAACGTAACAATGGGGAGGGTTTCTTTTGGGATACAAAGTGGTTCCTTAACCACCTGAGGACCTTGATGAATACTAAAAAGTAAACCAAGCAATACAAATCCAATCAAGATCTGTGGTGTCCACTCTTCTTTAAGTGATTTCCAGATTCCAATGTAATTTAAGAATATGAACTAAACAAAAAGGAGGCCACGTCAAAAGGGCAAAAGGTTTTAAAAGGCCTTTGTTAATCTGGAAAAGAGTTTGAAAAGGTTAATATAAAGTCGGGTTCAATCACAATCAAATCTAAACCTAAAAAGACATTAATGTTACCAATCAAGTGTTTCATGTCAAAGTCACGTGAAACAAAAATGGAAAGGATGTTAAAAACATCAAACAATTAAATTTGTTAAACCAGATAAAAGACTAAACAAGAAATGCCTAAAACCAAACAAAACAATGTCACAAGCATGTCCCGCACGTGTCAACAAAAGCAGTTAAATCGTAAAGTCGAAAGCAGGACATGCTACAACTGTGGAGAGTATGGACACATTGCGTCTACCAGTCCTTACTATCAGACACCTAGGAAGAAAGTTGAACTTCGGGAACCAAAACCTAGTTCTTCTAAGAGGAGCTCAATGACTCCACCTAGAAGAGCTAGTGAACCTAAAGTTCAACCCATTAGCCAGTCGTCTGTTTATCATAAACAAGAAGAAAACTAAGCTTCCTCAACCTCTAAAGGTCAATGGGTTGAATTTATGATGTATGATGCCTCTAGGAAACCCAAGCCAGTAAAGGCTTGGGTCCCTAACCTGAACTAATGTTTTCAATTGAATGTGCAGGGTGTTCGCTATAGTGTTGAAACCAACACGTTGATCGTCGATAGCGGAGCATCCACCACATGACTGAGAAAGGGCACTCTTATCAAACATCAAACAAATAAAAGGGGGCCATGTTTCATTTGCTAGAAACAAAGGAGGGTATATCACAGCTCAAGACGATGTGGGAAATCAGAAAGTAAAGTTTGACAAGGTAAACTACGTTCAACAACTACAAAATAATTTACTTTCTGTATCCTAAATTTGTGATAAAGGGTTTAAAGTAGTATTTGATAACAAGAAGTGCTATGTCCTGAAAAAAGACTATGTGATCCCGAAGGATCAAGTCTTAATGTCTGCCTCAAGATATAATGACCTTTATGTCTTGGATCTATCAAAGGCCTCTACCACGGATCATCAAGTTCAGTGCTTCTTGTCAAAGGCTACTGAGAAGGACTCTATTTCCTGGCATCAGAGAATGGGACACATTAATCCATGGAAGATGAATCACTTGATCCAGAATGATCTAGTGAGAGGAGTTAACGTCAAAAACTTCCAACTTCCGGATTTCTGTGTGGCATACAAGAAAGGCAAACCAAAGAAGAAGTCTCATAAGGAAAAGAAAGTTCATTCCATCAAACTTCTTCTTGAACTTCTTCGCATGGATCTATTTGGTCCTGTCAGTACAAGAAGCATTGCAGGCGACTTGTACTGCTATGGGTTACTAATGACTACTCAAGATTTTCTTGGGTAAGTTTCTGAAATCTAAATCAGAAGATTGAGTCATCAAGGAATTAGTGACTACACTGGAATCCTATACAAGCTGAAGGTATGACAAGTATGCTCAGACAACGAAACCGAGTTCAAGAACCAATGGATGGAGACTTACTGCAAGGAAAATGGAATTGTGTACCAGTTCACCTCTGCCTACACACCTTAGATGAACAGCGTTGTTGAGAGAAAAAATCACAGCTTGATAGAGACAGCACAGATAATGCTAGCGGACTCAAAACTGCCTATCCAATTCTGGAATGAGGTAGTGGCAAATGCGTGTTACACGTTAAATCGAGTTCTGGTAGTTAAACGCCATGGCAAGACATGTTATGAGTTACTACAACGACGTAAACCTAATCTAGAGTATCTCAAACCATTTGGCGCATCGTGCACCCTACTAAAGAAGACTCGGGAGGGAAAATTCAGTGAGAAGGCTGAAGAAGGCATCTTTCTAGGATCCAACATACCGAATAAGAGATTTTACAACAACTCATCGGGTCAAGTAGAAGTGTGGTGTAACATGGACGTTCAAAGATACACCACCCCACCTGCTGGAAAAGGACCGCCTTCTTTTTCGACTATGATGGATTCTTCAAGTCCTTCAATATACCTCTCTCCACTTCTGACGATGAACTAGCAACCAAAATGATGTTTGATGTCTTAAACACACCATCACAAGACGTCACATCATCTGGTTCACAAGGTGAATCGTCTAACCAGTCAGGGGGAGCCCTCGAAGGAAGTGACTCCTCCTCTAAAGATGAGGCTGTGGAGAACGACCAGAATAATCAGGAGGAACAGGTTCCTATTCTGCAAGTCCACAAGCATGCATCTTCGGAACCTCAAACTACTACTGCCTCAGATACAGAACCAAACGTTCATAATCTTGATTCTGAGCTAGTTGTTCCCACCACTCATGGATCACGCCTAAATGTATATATCCACTGGACAATGTCATTGGGGATGTCAGATCAGGAGTGCAGACAAGAAATCAGCTATATTCAGCTGATTATGCCTCGGTAATGGGAAAGGGATACCTTCACGATGGTGCATATCGTTGTTTTGTGTCTCAGTTTGAGCCAAAATACGTTAGTGAAGCCCTGAATGATGAGGCATGGGTGAGTGCCATACAAGAAGAACTTCTTCAGTTCAAGAAGTTAGGTGTATGGACTCTGGTGGATAGACGTAAAGGTGCTAAGGTCATTGGCACCAAATGGGTCTTGAAATGCAAGAAAGATGACGAAGGCGTTATCATCAGGAACAAGGCTTGACTCGTAGTTCAAGGATTTCGACAAGTCGAGGGAATAGATTACAATGAATTGTTTGCACCCGTGGCAACAATGGAAGCCATCCGTATCTTCCTTTCCTATGCATCGTATATGAAGATTAAAGTTTATCAACTGGATGTGAAGAGTGCATTCCTTCATGGTGAAATCCGAGAGACAGTGTACGTTAGTCAACCCGAGGGATTTGAAGATCCATATCATTGGGACAGAGTTACAAACTCGACCAGGCTTTATACGGGCTTCATCAAGCTCCCAGAGCCTGGTATGAGAACTCTTGACTCACCTTTTGAAACACGGCTTTCGTAGAGGTGTATTGATTGCACACTATTTATCAAAGAAAAGGATGGTGATTTACTGCTGGTTCAGATTTATGTTGATGACATAATCTTCAGTTTGAAAAACAAGGATTTATGTAAAGAGTTTGAAGCAGTAATGAAGGTTGAGTTCGAAATGAGTGCCATGGGAGAGATGAAGTTCTTTCTCGGGAAACAGGTGGATCAGACCCCAAGGGAATATTTCTACATCAGACAAAGTATGTAGGACATATTCTTAATCGGTTTGACATATAGAATGCTTCCGCATCTGGGACTCCACTTGCTACAAACCATAATGTAGCACCCGACGAAAATGGTGATCTGGTTGATGCCACCATGTACCGAGAAATGATTGGATCTCTCATGTACCTCACTGGCTCAAGACCTGATATCATGTATGCTACATGTCTATGTTCAAGATATCAGGCGAAGCCAAAGGCTAACCATCTGATAGGGGTCAAAAGGATATTTCGTTATCCGAAGGGTACACCAAAACTTGGGTTGTGGTATCCTCATGATGATGACTTTGAGCTTACGGGTATAGTGACTCAAATTACGGTGGCTGCAAGATGAACTACAAGTCTACATCAGCAGGATGTCAATTCTTTAGGAGGAGATTAGTGACCTGGCAGTGTAAGAAGGACCTCGGTTGCTCTGTCAACCAGTGAAGCAGAATACGTTGCTACAGTACGTTGTTGTTCACAAATCATATGGATACAACAGCAAATGCGGGACTATGGTTTGAATTTCTCTTCTACTCCTATTTTTGTTGATAACTCTGCTGCAATTGCAGTAACTAAAAATCCGGTCCAACATCCTAAGACCAGACACATCAGCATAAAATATCACTTTATACATGACTGTTTTGAAAAGAACCTAATCGATGTGGTTAAGATAAATACTGATTTTCAACGCGCTAACATCTGTACAAAGGCTTTTGATAAATCACGTTTTCTATATTTGTTAGAGGTAAACGGCGTTAAAAAGAAAAGTGATGTAATTCCAAAAGATGACCATGTTTAGTCTGATGCATATAGTACATTTTTTTTTATTTTATTTTCTTTATTTATTTTAATTTTTATTTTCTTTATTTATTTTAATTTATGTTTTAATTAAATTGATGTTATTTATTCGCCTATTAAAATCCTAAAAACGTAAATCGTTTATGGTTTTTGAATTTTAGGGGGAGATAGATTTAGTTAACAACATTAAAAACGAGGGAGGAGGAGAGAGGCTAGCTGATAGAAATCAGAGTATGTGGGATACTGATTCAATAACTTAGGAAAATGATAGTAAACAAGAACAAACCATTGGGACTTTTAAAAGATTAAATTGAATTAGGTGCGAAGTTCAAAGTATAAGTCTGTGTAGTCTGAGCAATATAAAAGGAAAAATGATAGTAAAACAGGTTACTACTAAGGTAACACAAACAAAGTAGACCTAGAGTTTGCTAGACCACAGATGATATGTCGGTAGATTCAACACGATAGATGATTAGACCTTATTGGTGAATTCAATTCAAACTAAACTGTTCAAACTGTGTGGGCTCCCATCTTATCACTAGTTAACACAATCAGTTATTTCCAATAAGGGGTGATGAGCAAATAAATGCCACAAATGTGTACGGATGACCACAAAAAGAGCAAAGCAAAAAAAATGAAAAATAGACGCTATCAAGCTAATAACCTATGTTGTTGGTGCCTTATGTGCAAAAGGAAAAAAATGCTCTAACAAGAAGATAGGTTGTGTGCCTCTTTGCTATACGATAGCACTGACCTGAGGATAAGCATAACCTAGATATTCTAGAATTCATTGTTGTTTGCCGCCTCTCTGCTGTGCGATGGCACTAATCTGAGGCTTGGCTTCTCTTTCAAAGCTCTAAGAATAGTGTCTTCTTGTTAAAATACCCGTAGACCGCTCAAAAATCTCCTGAGGAATGTTGATTACCACATAAGCGTGGGCTTCACAAATGTTGGTTGAAATAACATGTTTTAAGTGGGCTTACAAATCATGTTTTAAGTGGCTTGGTAAACGTGAGAAATAGTGGGTGGCAGCCTTTTTTCAATCTACTTAAATTTCACCCATATCCTAGATAAGGTTTACTCTCATGCCATATAAGCATGATCCACAAACCCTATTTACAGATCACCAAGAAACCAAACTAAATCCAAAATTTACCTTGAAACCAGTTATTATATGCGAAAATGCCTAGAAGAATTGAATAATCTCATAAGTTTATCATGGGGAGTCTTTTCTATCTCATGCTTACCAAGCCGTACATAACCTTTGATTTAGGCGTTTTTAGTAGACTCGTCTTGATAAAGTTTGAAAATGCTAAGGTATGTTAGAGCAACACCTAGAAAATGAGTTATATTTAAGAAGCGTGGGTATTTTGATGTAGACTATGTGAATGATCTCTCAACACGTTGGTCAACAACCGGATATGTGTTCATGATTGGATATAGAGTCATGTCTTGGTGCAATAAAAGACAACCTAATATTCATTATCCACAAATGAATTCGAGTATCTGAGTTGTGCTTATCATAGCTAAAGAATGTGTATGGTTTGTACAATAAAAGGCAACCAAATATTCATTGACCATTTCTAAGTTCTAAGGAGATGATATTTTGTGATAAAATACCATCATGTTTGCTAGCTTAGAAACCTATATTATGTGCTAGAATAAAACACATAGATGTTTATTATCTCTTTATCAGGGATAAAGTGCTAAAAGGTAAAGTTGACTTGAATTATGTTGCTATTAATATTAATGATCAAGTAGTGAACATTCTATGCAAGAATAAAACATATAGAAGTTCACTATCTTTTTATCAAAGAATTAGTAAATTTAAAATTATCTTGATTTATGTCACTATCAATATTAATGATCAAGTAGTAGACATGTTACCAACGAGTTACTAAGTGTGAAGAGGATCAAGAGTTTTAGAAGACATTGATAAAAGCAAATGGTGAGAAAGTATTAAGACTCAACACTTGGATCCAAAGTAGGAGCCAAAACCAAAGCCCAACTCCAAAAACATTTATGAGTTGTAGTCTGGGCATAATGCACCATGGTTTGGCCAATTTGAGATGGATACGATGTTGAATCTCAAAATTAAGTTCATGTTAAATTCAAGTGTATCCCAAGTCAAGTTTGTCTTAATCTAGGTTTATCTCAATGCCAAGTTAAATTAGTGTAAGGTTTTCCAAACATTTGAAAGAGATATGAAAGAGATAGAGGTTAATTCATTTTTTTTATTTTAAGTGGTTTAGTTTTAGTTTTCATAACTTACTTAGCAAATAGCTAGTATAATTGTATGGTAAGGTCAAGTTTATCAATTGTAATTTCTTGAAGTTCTTATTATATAATACACTAATCATACTAGTTTGTTTATCTCATGTTAATTGTGCCTTAATACAAGTTTATCTCAAAGTCAAGTTTAAGTCAATGTAAAGTTTTCCGAGGATTTAGAAGAGATAGAGGTTAAGTTATTTTTATTATTCTAAGTATTTTAGTTTGTTTAATTTTCATACCTGTTTAGCACAGTTAGCTAGTATAAACACATAATAAGATCTAACTCATTTAGTAGAGGGTTATGTCTTTTTGAGTTGAATTTAACGATAAGGTAAAAAAATGTTTGAATCAGTTTAGGGGAAGAAATTGGATAGTTTGTCTTTGAAAAATACACAAAATAATATAAAATAAAGTGATGCACTCATTTGTATTAACCACTTCACATAATTATTGACTTTTCATTGAAATGATATTTACCTGGAAAATTACATATATCTTTATATAAATTTCATCAATTACATATAGATCCAACTTAAATTTTTATTGCATATATCCTTTTATAAAACTTAGTTAATTACACATATTATCCAAAGTAAAAGTTTAAATACATATATCCACTTCTAAAACTTTATAATTACATATATACCCAAAGTAAAAGTTTAATTACATATATTCACTTTTAAAATTTAGTTAATTACACATGTACTCAAACTAAAAGTTTTAATTACATATATCTATTTTATTAAACATAAATATTACATATTTATCAATTTGATGAATTTTATTAAAAATAACTTATATAATTAGTATTTTACTCTTATTTATATTAAACTATAAAATTATGTTTTTTCCTTCTTTATTTGCTTTTCGAGTTTTGATTATTGATAATATTGTTATACTAACGTTTTATGTTCTTTTTGTTGTTTTACTTGTTTATGGTAATTTTTTTGATACCATATTAATATATAAGTTATTTTAATAATAGTAATCATATCGATAAATGTGTGTTATTTATTTCTAATAAAGCGGATATATTTAATTAAACTTTTAGTTATATATGTAATTAACAAAGTTTATATATGTAATAAACTTTTAGTTTAAGTATATATGTAATTAACAAAGTTTTAGAAGGGTTTATATATAATTAAACTTTTAATTTTGGTATATATGTAATTAACTGGTTTTTAGAAGAGGATATATGTAATAAAATTTTAAATTGTATATTTGATGAGTTTATAGGGGTATATATGTAATTCTCTCTTATTTAATTATTCAACAAACCACGTAAGTATATATCATCAATTTTCCTACAAACGGATATATACAATATTGACACATGTTCACTATATTAAATTTTGTGGGATGTGTGTATTCAAAATATCACTATATTAATAAAGTTTGTATAGTCTCTTCGGAATAACTTACGTTGGAGTGTAGAGAATAAATCTGAAGAAAGGGAAGTAGTCAAACATCCAATGAGGCATGATCTCGACATTTGAATGACCGAAACATCGTAGGACATCAAAGACAAGAACATAGCCATATATTGTCGTTTTAGATCCATATCCCAACATGCAACAACCAAGTATCGGTAGTCCAACAACTGACGTAACTAACAACTCCTCCAAGAATGTGGTGCTACCGGCTACAATAAAATTATCTAGTATTAATAAACTCTTGTATAAAACCATAACACAAGTCTTTTCATGCTTAAAAGTTAAAAGTGCATGTTTCTTTAATAACAAAAATCAAGTAAATGAGGAGTTACCTTAAATCTTTAGAAGAGAATGAATCATGTTCGAATTTTTAAGAAATATGTCAAATAAATATCTACTTTAGCATTGAATGATCTTCCCTCAACATCCACACCAGACATGTACATGTTACAAATAATTATGAAGAGTTGAGGACCATATATGATTATATGAACATGTATATGTACAAGAAAATGCAGTAAACTACAGCCCACGTTAGTTAGCCATGTAATCAAAATTCATTACAACAAGGTACGTGTTGTAGTGTTGTAGTAGTTTAATTTTTAATGTTTTTATAAAAAAACTTACAAATACGGTATAGACGCTAAATTGGGTTGTTTTAAACAAGTGTTTACTTATAACTAAAAATATCTAAAAGCAATAGGACACTATAAGTTGTCTTGGGACAGTACTAAATGATCATAAATGAAGGAAGATGAGGAAATGAATGCCATTACCTGTTACTGGTTGGGTACCACTGATGAATGGTGAAAAAAATGGTAGGGGGTAAAAAGGTAACTTTCATGCGATAATCTATGAACCCAATAGTAAAGAGGTTCTGAAACAAGCACATGAATCACAACAACGGCAATAAGCCCTTTGGTTTCCCATATTGGCATGCTAGCAAATCCATGAGGGAACAAATATATAGCCAACGAAGCTAATAAAGCTTGTAAAATCACGAAATTGTCCCTGAAAATAAACACAAATCCAGTAGTAAATTTAGAGTTTTATTGTTTCAAGCTAAGATCTTGCTAGTGGTGGTTATTTATCATGTTATTTGAGATCATACCAGTTCCATTCTTTGTCGAATTGGTCAAAGTTAACGCCTTGCGTAATGATCAGATGATTTCGAGTGAGGAACAGCATGTTGCATATATTGGTATACCACATATATAGATGGAATCTAAGCAAGCTTATAAAGATAATGTGGAAACACCAGTTGCTTGCAAGATGATCAACCCCTTGAAGTACTCCTGAATGTACAAGATTTCCGACCAACGGGCCAAGTAACATGTACTACATGAGTTTCAGTAAAAACCAACAAAGATTCCAAGTTATTAAACATTATATATAAAGGTGTTTGTGTTTTGTGAATGTGAGATGAACTGATTACCTTGAAAATACCAAGATTTTCCCATGGCCATGCAGAAAAAGGTGCAATTTTTGCCATGATCATAGGCCGAAAAGGTGAATCTACCGCAAGCCAAATGAGAGAGAGAGCCTCGTGCGATAGACAGATCGATGGAGATCAAATGGACGAATGCTTATGCCGTAGCATGAACAAAGAAAAACCAAAGATATTTCCTTACAGAACCAAGGGGTAGGACCACCATAAAGACCGGAGGGAGGGACAATGTATACTTTTACTTTTGTAACCAAAATGAAGTTAATTGGTGTTTATATAGGCAAGAAAAACTACAATATGAACCTGTAAACGGGCCAAGAAGGGGTAGCCAACAAACCTTCAAAAAAGTTACGTATTGATGGATCTGATAAGACCGGAGTGGTAAGCAATTAATTTCCCACTTTTATAAAATTTCTTTACGACCTCTTGAATGTCATTTGTCCAATTTAATTGTGATTTAAAGGATCCTTATATTAACAGTGTATTGATGGATCTGATAATAAAAGGTTATTACAGGTATAAAAAAAAGGTTACGTAGCACGTAGTGTTTCGACATGTAATCAAGAGGTGGTTTGGTATGGATTTCATTGAATTTTGTAGTCCTTAGCAATTGTATCAAGGTGATAGCAATTTAAATATCTTACATCTATACTTACATATCCAATATATCACACTTATGACAAATTATTCTTAAGATTTGCGTAGTACGCCAAAGGTAAACACTTCTTTTACCCTTGATCATAGAGATCGACTTCCAACAATAATCTTGACTCCCGATTATTTTGCTTTACATGACTATTTCATTTGTTAATACTAACAAAATGTAATATGAATTAAGACTATATATCTTAGAAAAACATACCATGTATTCTTCAAGAATATGTGCTAAGTAATGATGTGTCATTATAACTTCAATATCTGAAGATGAATCCGAAGTTTAGGATATCTGAATTTGAGATTTAAATTCGGATATTCAAACAAATATCTGAATTCAAAAATTATATGTATAAATTAATATTTTTTATTAAAATTCCTTCGAATATCATAATTTTTTAAAATATATCCATAACATCCAAATTTTTTTATTAATATTCATTAATCATCTAATAGTTTTCAAAAATAATCAAATAATTCAGATATTTGAAATATCATATTCAAAGCATATCCAGGTTCAAATGTTTGAATAATTGGGGTTTGGTTTTAAATCCTAGTGATCTTTTGCACATCCCTAATGAAAAGTTTTACTTGCACAAGAAAGTATACTTTTGGATGGGCTATTTCAAGGAGATTTTATTAGGTAGAAATATAGCATATGACTCGACTCTTGCATCGACATGGAAGAGTAAGATAAATAATTGTGCTAAAAAAGATCGGTTTAGAGTTTATCTTCAAAATGACCTGCCACTTGTATTTATATTGTTTTACGGTATCTGAAAGATAAAAATATATTATTCTTAGTCTCGACCGGCCATTTCACATTTGTATTTATATTGTTTTTGGTTACTAAAAGATACAGAGACATTACTCGTAGTCCTAACTATGTCTTACTTATCATGTTAATTTCAACCATTAGATCTATATATGTTGCAAGATCGGTTATAGTCAATCAACACAAGGTTTAATTCTTGAACCACTTAGACATACTCGAATGATGATACAAAATCCTTGAAAGAGTTGATAATAATACTAAGTTAGTGAACACAACAGTTGGTTTTGAAGATACTTGTATATATTACTTCTTAACTCAAAGTTTACAAAATTTTTACAAATATACGAACTGAGTTACAATGAGAACTACATACACTAATATTTACAGTCGGTTATACTTAGATTGTCGGTTGGAATTTACTAATAGACAAATACTACATTGCCAAAACTAAGGTATCTAAGATAAAATACTATCCTGGACTACGTAGTCATGACATGTCCTTAACTTACCTTTTGACACCAACTAAATGTGGTTACTATATTAACTGATAAAAGGTAAACAGTGGAATAAAGTATGGTCAACTACACGACGTGGGAAAGCGTCATGCAGTATATCAAAGGTTGTAGTAGTTGTCTGACTGACCTTACTTTTGTCCACTGGTACATAGTTACTTCTTTCGAAAGTAAACTGACTTCAAAAGAATAAGTTCTTCCGAAGCCAATTATACTTCAGAAGAATCAACTTCTTCTGAGACTTCTGTTGGTCTTCAAGACTTTATTATTTGGAAGTATTTGTCTTGAACCTTCTAAGTGTTTAGCTTTGGAGGAGAATTTACTTAGTCTCGAAAGACTTAGTTTCTCTTCAAAAGTTCTTCTTGTTTGAGATTTGGAAGTTATTTAACTTTGACTTCGGAAGTGCAGATAAGCTTCAGAAGACTGTCTTCGGTTGCACTAAAATTCCGCTAAGTGTTTTTTTTTCACAAGCTTTATCTGATCCAACAAACTCCCCCTAGGCTGATGCTACCAAAAATTTACTTTCTTTGGCTTCTTAAAAATTTTAGCACCAAGAAAAGAAGATACTTATCTATTTCTTTGTTTTTTTCGGAGGTGGTGTTGAAAGGTTTGTACAAGTCATTGGCAGATAAGGTCCAGTATGTTACTCTGGATTACATGTACCCTTTGTTGTGACCCTTTGTAGAGAGTTAGTTAATGAAAGTTATAGTCATACTCCCATCTAGTTGTGGGTTCCAAATCAGGGCCTTCAACCATCTACAAAAAGTCTTTCCTTTGGTTGACCCCTCTTTTTCTTCATTTTCTCTCATCTTCAACTCTTCTTCAATCTCTTCATTTATAGTTAGTTCAGCAAGATGAAGACTGCTCAAGTGATTCCTGATGTGACCAGCTACTTGAGAGTTGGAGGGGTTGGAGAATGATTTATCTGCTAACTCAGAAATATCAAACCTGCTAGAGTGTAGTAGCAATGGTGTATTGAGTCGGTTGGCTTCACCATTCTCTCTTTCAATAACAAAGTTGTGAGACAATTTATCCCCCTTCATGGTGTCCAGCAGAGTCACTAGTCTTCTTCTTATCTTTTTATCTTCTTTTTTAAGGGAATTAGAGTTTGTAGCAAGGAGTTAAAGTGCCTAGTCCAAAGTTCCACTTAGTAGATCAAGTAATTCCTTCTTAGTATGACAAACTAATAAACTCCTCCTCATAAGAGATTTTGCTCAAGGTGGTGCGGTTAATGAGCTTCCTCTTGATGTCCTTAAATTCTTCTAAGGATAGAGGTTTTGATGGGATAGAGGATGGTTTGGGTGATGGATGTTAGTGGATGGTTGAGTTCTAGCAAGTTTTTTAGGTTTGAGGATAGGTAGTGGTGGTGGTTGATGTGAGGCAATGGGTGAGGATGAGGATATGGTTGATGAAGTATGTTTAGAGGTGAATGGTTCAGTGGTAGGTTGGTTTTGATTGGGAACGGAAAGGATGTGGGTTCAGGTTAAGGTTGGGGTTTGGAAATAGGTGTGGTACCATCCTTTGTACATTTGGTGTTTGGAACATCTCCTTCCTTCTTTCTGACTGAATGTCAGCTTTGATGTCACTAACATGTCATTGCAAGGTCTTCTCAATCATCGAACTAACTTTCCTGCCTGAGAAGCCATGTGCCCTGAGATATGCCTTTATCATGGCTCTATCTACCATCTTCTTAGCAGCCCCGCAAGCTTGACTTCCTTTTCCTTCTTCCTTTTTTTCTTCACTTTCTCTCTTGCAGCCTTCTTACTCTCCTTATTGATCTAATCTTGCTCTTTGTGAAAAATCCACAAGATCGTATCATTGTCATGAGGACTCAGTTCCTTCTAAGAATAACCTCTAGAAGAAAGTTATCATCTTAGTTCTTAGCTGTTGCCCCAGCCTCTTCCTTCTTTCTCCTCTTTTCCTCCTCCTCGGCCAACCTAGTTGCTTCCTCCTCTTTTTGCAGCAAGGTTTCCTTTTCATCCAGTGGTAGTAATAGCATTTCTTCATTTGTTATTCCCATATTTACAAATGTATCAATAACCTCAACTCTTCTCTATTATTGATAGCCTCTTGGGCAGCTATTGCTGCTTTACTACTTGCAGCCAGCAACTTCCTAGTGCTGAGTCTACCTTTCTTATTTAATTTCTCCACCCTTTCTTCCTCTAAAATTTCTTCCGCATTCATCTTCATCTTCCCTTCGGGATCTTCGGAAGGTAAAAGTTTTCCGTAGGTAATTTCTTCCGAAGCCAACTTTACTTCCAAAGGCAAATTATATCCGAAGACAAATTTGCTTCCGAGAGTAGAAATTGTCTTCCGAGAGAAGAACTTTTAAATTTTAGGACGTGTATCAACTATTTTTCCGAGAGCAAAAAGTTCTTTGGAAGAAAGATCATTTGCAAGGATTCGGCCTTCGGAAGATAAATAAAGATAACTTTCGAAGTACATTTGATATAGGATTAAATGTTCTTTCGAGACCAAAAACTCTTAAGAGAGAAATACCTTTTCAAAGGAATTTGTCTTTGGAAGATAGATAAATATAACTTTCGAGGGTAAATTTCTTTTCGGAATAACTCATACTTAGAAATTTTAAAGAAGACCTTTTGTAACAAGGCTTATATTGTAAATACATAATAAAACAAGACACATTTTAAAAAAATCAAAATAGATAAACTAGTCTGTGTTTATCATCCCCATAGTTATAATTAGATACTTAAATCTTTGTTCATCAAAAGCTTTGTTGAACAAGTCAGCCTACTTTTCATTTAAGTAAACTTTGACTAGCTTAATCAGGTTTTTCTCATGATAATCTTGAATGAATTAGTACATGAGGCAATCTTGTTGTCGATATGGATAGGGGTCTCCATTAAGTTAAAGTCGTAGTGTAACATTTGATTTTAAATCCATAGCAGCTGAGCACAAAAAATTGCAACGAAAATGTATTCAGCTTCAGCAGTTGATATTAAGATACATGGTTGCTTCTTGAATTGTTAGGAAATGATTCTTCCATCAAGAAATTGACATCCTCTGGATGTGGATTTCTTATTGATATTGCAGCCACCATAGTCACTATCAGTGTAGCCATAGAGATTGAAGTCTTAGGATACCAATGACCATGCATGGGAGCTCTTTTAAGGTATTTAAGGATTCTTTTGTCAACAACTAGGTGAGACACCTTTAGAGCAGCCTGATATCTTGCACAGATACAAGTTTCAAACATGGTATCATGTCTACTTGCTTTGAGATACATAAGAGATCATATTATTGCCCTATATCGATGTTGATCAGTATCCTCCCCCTCAAAGTCAGGACAAAGGTTGTGATTTCTAGGTATAGGTGTCTTGGCTAGTTTACAATCTTTCATATCAAATCATTCTGAGATGTCATTAAAATACTTAGATAGACTGATAAAGAACCCATCTTTCATTTGCCATACCTAAATTCCAATAAAAATCTTTTTTCATCTCAAACCTTTTTTTCATAATATTTTCAAAGTCTTTTCATATCTGGTTATTTGAAGAACCAAATATGATGTCATCAACATAGACTTGTATGAGCAAAATGTCTTTCTTGGTCTTCTTTATAAACAAAGTCTTGTCTATCGTGTCTCTAGTGTAGCCATGCTTTGAGAGAAATTGAGAAAGAGTCTCAACCCAGAGCCTAGGTTCCTGGTGCAACCCATAAAGAGCTTTATCTAGTTTGCATACGTAGTTAGGATGTTGTGGGTCTTCAAATCCGGAGGCTGACATACATAGACTTCTCTATCTATATCCCCATACAAAAAGGCGCACTTGACATCAAGTTAGTAGATAGTAAAGTTCTTGGAACCTGCATAACCAAGGAAGATTCTCACAACCTCAAATCTTGCCACTGGTGAAAAGATATCAATGTAATTTATCCCTTCCTCTTGTGTATATCCTTGAACTACGAGTCTTGCATTGTTCTTGGTAATTAAACCCCTATTATCCCTTTTGTTTCTAATAACCCACTTCGTGCCAAAGGGTACTTGACCAGCAGGTAGAGGACATAGGTTCTAAACTTTTTTGTCGCTTGAATTGAAGCAATTCATCTTGCATTGCTTCAACCCAGCTATTGTCCTTTATGGCCTCCTCCACCCTCTATAGTTCCATTTAGGAAAGAAAGCATGAATACATGCAAATATTCCCATTGTGGGTTTGAGTTCTTGTTCTCACGCCTTCAGAGACATCTCCAATGATGTTTTCAGCGGGATGAGTGTTGTGAATTCTGAGCCTTCTGATAACATCTAATCGCATAGATAAGTTTAGGTTTGAAAATTTTTGCTCAGAATCAGAAACATTATTTCTAGCTTTTGTCTCATGCTCATTCAATGAGGACTGATTGAATGAATGTGAGATAACATTAATAGTGGTGTGCAGTGAAGTAGCATTAACAGTTACCTGTTCCTCTAGAATGCTACCTTTATCAGCATGGTGTTGTAAGCTAGAGTTGCCATCCAATGAGTTTTGAATCTTATTTTGTTGAGAACTTGTTGAAGCCTTACTGGTTCTTGAGATGTTTATGCTTTTAGGGCTTTCATTAGTGGGAGCTTGATCTTCATTGATTCTTGGAGAACTTGGAATAGGTCTGGGTAACACAAATAGTTGATCATCATCATCAAAATAACTTTGAGTTTATGTTCCAAGCTGAAAAATTCTCACAAGAAGGTTTAGAATAGTTGGAAATAATTTTAAATCAAAAATATGGTCAAGTCCTTTTCCCTTAATACAAGGAGTGTGCTCATTTACAACAATGATGGATGATTCCTTGAATTGTTGACTTTTAATGTTATAAACTCTATAAGTAATAGAGTTAGATGAATATCCAACAAAGATAGCATCATTTGACTTTTCAGCAAATTTTGCCATATTGTCCCTTGTGTTAACTATGGTATACATGCTGCTAAAGGACCTAAAAAGCGAATGAATAGTGGCCTCTTGTTCCATAGCTCATAAGAGGTTTTTCCATGGGGCTTAACAATAAGAACCCTATTTAGCACATAACATGAAGTGTTGAATGCCTCTACCTAGAAAGTTAGATGCAACTTTGAATCAGCCAACATGGTTTCTAGCGGCCTCAATAAGTGTCTAATTTCTTCTCTCAGCAACACTATTTAGTTAAGAAGTTCTAGGAGCACTATATTATCTAGCAATCCTTTTTGAGTTACAAAATGAGTCAAGAACTTGATTCTTAAACTCAGTCCCTTGATCACTTCTAATAATTTTTACCCTGTGATCTATTGAATTTTCTATTTTAAGAATAAAAAATTTTAAAGTTTTAGTAGTTTCATCTTTAGTTCTTAAAAAAATACTTATGTAAATTTAAAGAAATCATCAACAATCACAAGGCAATATTATTTCCTTCAAATGCTTATTATACTTGTGGGACCAAATAGATCCATGTGTAATAAGTGTAATAGAGTGGTGATAGAGTTGACTTCTTTGGATTCATGTGACATCCTAATTTTCTTTCCTTTCAGACAAGCAACACAGTTATATTTATAGAAAAATTCCTTTTTAGGCACACCATGTACCAAGTTATTTTTTACCAATTTATTCATGATTTGAAAATTAACATGACACATTCATTTATGCCACAAAATTGATTCATCACTAGTAGCTTTGGAAAGAAAGCATGATACTTCAACTAGTGGGAAAGTATTGTTCATATACAGTTTTTACATATCTCCTCTACAAGGAGATCTAAGAAGCACCAATTCCTGAGGAATCGCCATCGTGGTTTTAAGGATAATGCACTCGAGTTCTATGAAAAACATTTGGTGCTTTTGTTAACAGAATTAAGAAACACTTAAAAGATTGTGTTCAAGCTACTTGACAAAGTATACTTTGTCAACTTTTAACTTACCATTGGATACACTACCACTGCCAGAAATGTATCCTCTGGCTTCACCTCCAAACTGAATAGGACCTCCATCAAAATTTTCAAAATGGTTGAAGAAGAGTTCTATTCCCTCTCATGTGCATGGATCATCCACTATATACAATCCATACATTGCCATTTTTTTCTTGTGGATGTCCCTGCACATAAGGTGAATTGATTAGTTTCTATTGGAAACCCAAGCCTTGTTAGTCTTGTGCTCATTAAATGTAAATAAGATAATTAAACCAAAATGAATGCATGAGTCTTCAATTATGGTTTATGAAGAAGAGGTTTGGGTTGCAGCACCTTCTCTGATCTTTCATTCCATCCTTTGGTTGGCCTAAGTAGATGGGTGGTTTGTTAAGACTTAAGCAGCAAGACATACTTGTTGGATTCTATATGCCCAAGACACATAAAACATTGATGCGGTTAGTATGTCATGATCCAAGTCGGGTTGTACCCAATAACAAGCTTTGCAATCACCGACAATTATTCAATTGATGATATGATCATGCAATTAAATAATAACACTAAATTTAGAAAATGGGTTTTCTAAATAAGTTGCATGTGAGATGGAACAACTTATTAGGATACTTTTGTTCAAGAACATTACTTAGTGTTATTTAAGTTAGTTAGATAACATTAAGTAATAAAAGAGTGTATAAGTTATACGATAAAAGTTAATTGTATAAACTTACAAAGGACTAATTTATAAATTGGTTTATAATGTTTTGGGGGGAACTTTGGTCTAGAGACTAATTTTTAGCCGCCCCATCCTCTCCAATGAGAGGTTTTGCTTTCTTGAAAACATATGAACCTCAATAATTAGTCTTACACTCAACATCTCAAGACACACATGCAATCAAAATTAGCAGCTCACTTCTCTCTCTAAAAGTTCTCGGTTCCAGCAGTTTTTGAGAGGATTTTGAGTCACTTGGTGTTCATCTCCCTAACAAGAAGAGGTGCTTGCATATTAGCTTGGGGTATACAAGCTTGAGGGGTCCTTTCTTTGGAGCCTTGGCCGAATTTTAAGCATCATACATCCCTTTCTTGATCGATTTTGAGCTGCTGAAAGGTAGTTTTTCACAGCTCATTGTGGCTGTAATTTTATGTACATTTACATAAGTTTATAGCTTGCTTATTTATATATAATGATCATTTTGTTTTGGGTTTGTTTCATTCATATATATGTCACCATAAAAACATGAAATTTCAGCTTTATAATCATGTTTTAAAATATATATACCCGCTGCGTTTTTCTGAAAGTTTAAGAGGCTAAACTTAGTTTTATCTTCTAACAAACCCTTCAAACTTCCAAGGCTTCTTTCTTTTTAGAAGCAGTTATCACCACATTTTCTTCCAAAGTAGTCTTCTTCTTGGAAGGATTCTTTTTGTTTCTTTTCTTTTGCTTTGACTTGTCTTTCGAATCTATTTTCCTTTTGGAAGAATGAGTTTTTTCTAAAAGCAACTTAGCTTTGAAAAAAAAGTTTTCCTTTCTTTAACACTTGAACCGTATGATAAGATCTAAATGTGAAACCCTCATTGACTTCTTTTTTCTTAACATTGTTTGCACAATGTGTGTTTGCAGGATTGTAGTAACAATCTTTAGGCATGTGGTTATGACGACCACATATTATGCACTCAATGTTATTCTTCATCTGGCTAAAGTATTGTTCTTTTTTATATTTCTTCTCTTCTACAACAGCCTTTACCTTTGACTTCTGATCTTTTAGCTAGATAGGAGTGTTGGTACCACACTTCTTTCCTCGATCAGAGCTTCCAACCACTTGGAATTCATTTAAGATAACACACCCTTTTGCTTTAGGTCAATTTTTAGCTTTGACTCAGCCACCTTTTGGCAGTTTTTCTTGTTGCCTTGATTTTGTTTCTTTTGGCTTTGGTGGTCACATGTTAATCATCAACGATGTGGATAAGGTTTTCTACCTGATCCTTCTTTGTGGTGGCAACCATTTTTTCATCATTCTTCTTCTCAATAGGTAGTGGGTTAGCAGTTGGAACATCTTAGGTTGTCTCACAGACATGTTAGAGTGTGGTGGAGCAATTTCATTGGTTCCTAACCTACTTTTGTTTTGATAGCACAACTTTGAGTGGGAGGATGATGTAATAATGGTTTAAAGTTATGCTCTTTAGTGGCATACTTCTTTGCTTTAACCTCAGCTATTACTAGTTGGGCTTGAGCCTTAGTCAACTTAGAAATCAAATCCTTTATTTGAGTCCTTTAACCAAGACATAATATTCTCTAACTCTTCAATTTTTAGTTTGTAGGTAGATTCCGCCTTTTAAAAATTAGATTTTAGTATATTCAAAGACTCAATATCAAATCTGATCTCCATGTTGTAGTCCTAACAGTGTTTAATATTAGCTATACATGCTAGGATACAGAGATGTACTTGTTTATCTTATGTTCCTGCCAAGAGAGTTTAAGGTGGGGTTACATCCTGCACCATAAAGCTCCGGTTAACTTCTTGAGCAACAACTATTTGTTGTTTAGTTGGCTTTGTAATAGCTTTTAGAGTAGTAGGATGAGTTGAGAGGCATGAGTGGCTTTAGGGTTGGATTTTGGATCTTTGCATTCCCTTTCAAATTGACGAAGTTGATTGAAGTTATAGCACTTGGCCTTTGATTTTTCTAACCTAAATTTGTTCTTGGTTGGGTTTTGAGGGAACTCCCTTCTACTTCTTTAAAGAACTTATTCACCTTATATGTTAAAAGAGCCATTTGTTGGGCAATGTCCATTTATTCAACATCATTTGTGTTGAATCATTCTACATCATCAAAGAAGAACTAAAAGTCACTATATTGTCCATTTCCTTAAACAAAGCATAACTATCTTGAAAGGCATAACTATCCTGGAAGGGACTTGGTTAAGCAGGATGGCTAGAGGTTCTATTCATCTGGTGACCTCTCTAAGTCTCCATCTCTACATGGTATCCATCAAGGATGTCATACAGTTCGGTCATGGTGAGAGTTTTTAGATTCTCAATCCTCTTGATAGAGACAAAATAGAAAATCCACTCATGAATTTTCTTACAAGATCTCTCTTCTCAAGAGTCATGTGACATTCGTCATTTTCGACTATCCTTGTATTTGTTATTCTGTATTGTAAACCCAACTCTTTTTGGTGTTTGGAACTTTGAATATTAATAAAATGATGGATTTTATGTTGTAATCATGTTTCATACTTGTCGTGGCATGACCCACAGTTCGTTTCAGCAAAATCCGTTTTTTTAACGTTTTCGGTTCGTTTAAGCTCGTTTAAGGTCCGGACTCGTATTTTAACCAACAAAGACCTAACCCATAATTATTCTTTTTTATACCTGGTCATAATTTATTTAAATCAAAATTAATTTTAAATAAAAGAATCAAAGTGCACCCTTTTACCTACCGGACAAACGCATTACCCATTTCCTCAAACCGTAATCTTTCCTTATAAATACCACTCATTCTCAATCATTTCACCTGCACATTTTCATCTTCTTCTCCTAAAAGTTTTGATCTTGTAAGTTGTTCTAGCTAGTTTTGCTTAAGTTTGACTTTAAAAAGTCAACGTAACCGAATCTTGCATTTCAAATCATTTCAGGTATGTGTTTTTGGATATTTTCAGTATTTCTAAGTTATTTTATGTTTAAAAAACTATTTTAATCTTTATTTAAGGCTTGTGGGCATTCAAACTCATATTTATGCATTTTAGACTTGTTTGGTTCGTTTTCGAGAAGTTTACTCGCTTAACTTTCTTGTTTGAGTTTAGATCTAGAAATTTTACCTTATTTTTAGATCAATGGTTTTAGACATGTGGTAACCATCCTCGGGTTCATACCGAGTCAAAGACCGAACCAAACCGAACGCCCGTTTAAGCACTTTAAATAACTTTTAAGCGACCATGTTGAATCAAACACTTTATATCTGAGTTTTTCATGATATTTTAGTTATTATATGGTTGATATGGAGGTGTAGAACAAATCTTGGCTTGAACCCAAGTTTCAGGTAAAAACCGAGTAAAACCAAACACCCGTTTTAACGAGTTAATCAATGTTCACACCACCAAACGTTCAACCTATCTTTTTAGTTATGTTTTACTTTATATTACTCATATTATTTAAGATTTTGGAAGTGTTAGAACAAATATTAGCTCAAACCAAGTTTCGGGTTAAAATAAACCCGAGTAAAAGTCGAACTTACCGTCTTAACGAGCTAGTCACCGTTCAAAACGCCAATAAAATATTTCCTAACTTTTTTTTAACTTATGTTTCACTTTATATTATTTATATTAATAAGATTATGGTATGACGGAACCAAACTTGGTTTTATACTAAGATCGGGTTTAAGCGAATTTCTTTATTAACTAAAGTCTCAAACTCGAGTTTAAGAGAGTGTAAGTCAGATCTTGATGCTTACATTAGCGGGATCGTGCACACTAGCACTAAACCAACTCCCTTATGTAAAACTTAACAATGGTTGAGTAAAACTAAACATCAAGGACCCGTTTTCTTGTAAAACTCATTTTATACTTATGTTATTTAAACACACTTTGTAAAATATAACTAAAACTTCCAAAAACCCAAGCCTTATTTTTATGAACTTTTATACTATTTATATTTCATCTTCAAGACTTAATACTTACTCAAGATCTTTCAATCTAGGACACGCACGTTAAACCATCGGACTCGCTTACTTGAGGATTTTGTTCTAAGTTTATTCATCAACGCCATTTTTTTAAGTGAGTAATTTCATTCCCGTTTTCTCTTCTATACTTTGGGGGTAGCAAGCATATTTACTCTACCAAAAAATGATTTAACACCTAGATCCTCACCCATAACCTCTAGGTTATATGTTGCTTAGAATAATTGTCCAATTGTATGTTATATACCTCATATGATTAATTGCTACATGTTTATTGCTTTTGATCGGTTAGCCTCATCCTCATCCTCAATAAGTATGATCATACGCTCCTCCTTGTAATATGGTAGTTTTATCAATTAGAAAAGAGCCTCATTTATTTATGATTTATATACCTCAATTGTCGCTTTTATTTACAGTTTCACATATTTGAGTTGTGAATTTTTGCCTTATATTATATTTATAAAGTCATTGAATTGCTCACCAACATACATGTTGACAAAACATATTTCATGTAATGCTACAGGTTTGATTTTCGGTTAATTGAAGATTTAAAGACGTTACTTTATTTTGGACCGTTAGGTTATTAGTTAAGAAATATTTATTTTTTCGTATTTGTAAGAACATGTTATGAAATGAATGAGTTGATTAAAGATTGTCACTTTAATAGAGTCGTGTGCACTTGAACAATCTTAGTTGCGCCCCGAAATGTTCCGCCGCTTTGGTCGAGGTGTGACAAGTCACTCCCATATACTAAAATGATGAGATTAAGTCCATATACCTATAGTATTATTGGCTTAAGGCCTCTCCAGCAATGTGAGTTAAGTTCTCGAACTACTGCTCTAGGGGATCTCTCTTGGACTTTTTGGTCTTGGTTGAACTAGAGTACATCAATGTCAAAGCATCAAAGAGTGCTTTAGCAGACTGACAGTGCTCAAAACCTACCATTATGGAGTTTGGTATGGTTGTAAGGAGTAATGTCATGGCTTTGCTATCGATGTCCATGTTCTTGAAGTCTTCATTGGAGTAATCTTCAACAGCTTTCTCTACCATGGCACCATTGCCAACCGGTGACTCAACCTTTGGCTTATAAGGTCTTTGAGTGATAGATCTCCACATTTTATCGTCTTGATACTTAATGAAACCTTCAATATGCTGACACCAATATCTAAAATTATCAGGGGGGATAATAGGAGCCTGTTATCATTCCCATCTAAGATTCAGAAGATTTCTAGTTGTGGGTCATTTTTTAGTGTAATGAGTGAATAACTAAAGAAACAACTTGATTTGGATGGTTCGATCTCACAATCAATAGCCTAAGAAGCTCTGATACCAATTGCAGGATCGGTTATAGTCACTCAACACATGGTTTAGCTCTCGAACTCATTTAGACACACTTGAATGATGATGCAGAATCCTTGAAAGAGTTGATAATAATATACTAAGTTAATGAACATAACAGTTGGTTTTCAAGATACTTGTATATATTACTTCTCAACTCAAAGTTTACAAGACTCTTACAAGCATACGAACTAATTTACAATGAGAGACTATATATACTACTATCTACAGCCAGTTATACTTAGATTACCAGCTGGAACTTACTACTAGACAAATACCAATACTAAGTTAATGAATATAATAGTTGATTTTCAAGATACTTGTATATATTACTTCTCAACTCAAAGTTTACAAGACTCTTACAAGCATACGAACTAATTTACAATGAGAGACTATATATACTACTATCTACAGCCAGTTATATTTAGATTGCCAGCTGGAACTTACTACTAGACAAATACCACATTACTAGAAGTAAGGTATCTAAGATAAAAATACTATCCTAGACTAGGTAGTCATGACAGGTCCGTGACTTATCTTTTATCACCAACTAAACATGGTAATTGTACCAACTGATAAAAGGTAAACAGTGAAATAAAGTATGTCCAACTACAAGGCATAGGAAAGCGCCATGCAATATATCAGAGGTTGCAGCAGTTGTCAAACTGACCATACTTTTGTTCACTGGTTCATAGTTAGTTCTTCCGAAAGTAAATTGACTTCAGAAGAATAAGTTCTTTTGAAGCCAATTATACTTTTGAAGAATCAACTTCTTTCAAGATTTCTAAGGTTCTCCAAGACTTTATTCTTCGGAAGTCTTTGTCTTGAACCTTTTAAGTGTTTAGCTTCAGAGGAGAATTTACTTAGTCTCGAAAGACTTAGTTTCTCTTTGGAAGTTCTTCTTGTTTAAACTTCGGAAGTTATTTAACTTTGACTTCGGAAGTGCAGAGAAAGCTTCGAAAGACTTTTTTTAGTTGCACCAAAATTCTTCTAAGTGTTGTTTTGGTTGCACCAACCTTATCTGACTCAACATATGTCGTAACACATGTATTTATATCATTTCATGTGTTTTAATCCATAGTAACCATTTCTATTAGAGATATCTAATGGAGTCCAATATATACACTACAAAGTAATGAAAATAATACAACGCTTGCAATATGTTGTTTTAAGCATTGAAAAAGTTGCATTAGGCCAAATAAGGTTGCATTAGCCTAAAAACCTTTTTTTGTCAAAAGATGCATTAGCCTAAAAACCTTTTTTTGTCAAAAGATGCATCAGGTGAAGTTGCATTAGATCTAATGTAACATTTTTGTTCCATAATCGAACTTTTTTTCTTAGCAAAAACATCCTTTTTATTAGCAAATACAACCTTTTTTTGAAAAACTGCTTTTAAAAAGTTGTGTTAGGGTCATTTTTCTAATAGTGATGTTTCTTATAAATATTTGTTTGAAATTATTTTCTTGAGACAAAATTCTCATAAGCCTAGGATAGAATATTCTCTATAATGTAAATGTGTGGTCTTTGTAGTTTCTTTCTTTCCTTTGGAATACATGGTTCTAATGTGATATATTCTTTACTCCTTAAGTTTGCTTTTTGTGGTTGTTCATCTCATAGGCATAACATGCTCTATAGATCAAGTGTGGTTCTAGCTGTGGGACTTAGGCCTATGATCTTGTATATAGATCCTCTTTACAATACATCCTCTTCATAATCATTAAAATAAGAAAAGTTTCAGAGATGTTACTTATAAATTACCAGATGTTCACTATACATAAACATCAAAAGAGTGATAAAGTAATGCATAGAAGATTCACGATTGATGCATATTTGTAACATGAGATGTCTGATCAAGTTCAAATATGATTTTCATCACTTGAGTCTAGACTTGATGATTAAAAACCAAGAGATGGTCGGTTGATATGCAAATTAACCAAGATGAACAAATTAAATGAATCAAGTAACTAAAGAACCTTACTCTATTTTTTGACTAATTTAATGAGCTAAACTATGGTTATTTGAGTAAATCATCAAAGCTAAATAGGATTTAAAAAAATTAAATCAGCAAAAATACATTATAAGAAAGTTATCACTGAGGACTTATCATCAATGGAAGTGATTCTATAATACCAACAAGTCATCAATCGAACTCAAAAAATAACCAAGGTTGGTAAACAATATCATCCATAATCCATCACTAATTACCAAAAGTAACCTAAGGATGTAATAACCAAGGAAAAAGGCTATCATGGGTGGATAAACAATGCACACCTGACGAGATAATTCCTACTTTGTTTGTTGTTTGTAGGAACTCTGCGCTAATAAATATTTCAGCGATGATCCAACTTTAGTTAATTGATAAATTAAATATAAGCTTCTCACGTTGATGAGAGTAAATTATGACGAGCACTTTTGTTAGTAATTTGTTTGTAAAGTTTCTATATAGAGTATGTAACACCCTAGGCAAATCCTACATCGATTGTAGATAGAAGAAACCTTGATTTTATAAGTAATTTCATACATCTATTATCAATGACTTTTGGACGTATTGGTTGTATATAAGAGGACAAATCAAGTATTAAGCATATTCAGGTGGCAGTAATCCCAAGGTAGATGACCTCCTAGGATGTTTCACCTGAACACCCAAAAGTAAATCAATGAGCTCCTACAATACAAAGCAATGGTATAAGAGGTAGGATGTTACATATGATATCAGAGTCACACATATATTGTTCGAGATGGTAGGGCAACCTAATTAAAGATGGTGACTCACCGAGGATTATAAAAGGAGACCTTAGACAAATCTCACTTCTATAAATGGTATCATGGGGCAAACCTCATCGAGGACGATAAGTAAAAAATGAGTTATTGAAACACGCTAGGTAAGTCCCACATCGGTCGTAGACATATTAGACGTTAGGTTTACAAATAAACTACATCTAATATCAACCGATCGCACTAATTAAGTATGGAGTTCTCCTCTTATCCACAAACAATGTATCTAAAATACATCTAATACCCATGTGTTTTGGGTGCATTGGTTGTAGATAAGATGAGAACTATACACTAATTAGAGTGATTGGGTGACGACAATCTTAGGATAAGCAACTCCTTGGGAAGTTTTTATAACATCCGATCCATTTTCAAACTAAAATCCCCAAACCCAAACCCGTTTGAGTCAATCTTGTAAATCAAATTCATTATTTAGTCATTTTATATATTTTTGTGTTCTAAAAATAATAAATATGTCACTTAGTCAATTTAACTTAAACTTTATAATTTATAAAATGAATTTTAAAGGTTATTAATATTTATAAGATTTTAAATATTCAATTAAAATGAATAATCAAATTGCACAAAATATAAGAGTTATAAAGTCTATATTGATTGTATAAAAAAATAAGATGATTAAATTAAAATTGGGTTTTAATATATTTAGAATTTAAATTGTAATTATTCTATAATTTATTTATTTTATTTAAGTTTATATTTATTTCAAATTCCAATCATAACTACCTTTTGAAAGACTTGTAACTCACCGTTAACACCATTCATAACCTCCTTTGAATCTCAACTATAAAAGCAACCTTTATGCCTTACTTTTCATTTGTTCATTCTCCAAAAAACTCAGTCACATATCTTTCTTTCATCCATTGGTTTAGATCAATTTTAAAAGTTTTCTTTTACAAGAAATTTCAAGAATATCCTAATACTAAGGTAATCTTATATTGCTTTTATATAATTCGTTTCTATATTGTTTCAATCAGCCTAATATCCAATTGTTCTCATGACTTTATGTTTTTACTTTTATTTTTTCTTCTACAAAATCTCTTTTAATTATGATCATTATCATTTGATCATTAACATTCTTACATTAACTAATCTTATAACAATCACTAATATTCCTAAATCAAGCTAAGAACACGCTAACGTAAACAAAGAATCCTGTTTGCATATGGATGGCTATGCCGCCGCATTCGGTTATTCCACACGATTATTCCTCTAAATGATGGCTATGCTAAAGTTATTGAATATTTTTATAACTCAAATGAAGTATAATATACCATATATCGACATAATAAATTTATTCTAACCCGCTTAATGCTTTAGCAATTTAAAATGCACATAAGTGTCTTACTATATATTGGCAGAATATAGTTTGACTTTAACTAACCATAACTTGATCATAACAAGCTAAATTTGATTAAATCAGACTCCAATGTCAATTTAATTGAATTACCTTTTTAATAATAGTTTATAAGTCTTCAAACTCAATCGGACAACCTCACAATAGCCTTTACAAGATAAATGCATATTTCAGCACCTTCTGTCTTGTGCTGTAGTTTAAAACTATTCATGGGTGTTTTCATTAAAATGTTTCTGAACAAAAGCTTTCCTTAAGGCTTTGAACTAGTCAACTATAAATTTTTATAATTTTATTAAACCTTTTGCTATTTTTAAAATTTGTTCAAACACGTATCAAATATTCTGTCTAGAATCTAAAATTAGTGCAATAATCTTTTTTCAATCTATCTGTCGCTTTTTGGCATTCTCTAAATTACCTAACTTCTTGTAATATATTCCGACCTCAGGTTATTGTTTCTTTTTATCCTTTAGGATATCACCTTTAACTCTTGAACATCCAAGCTTTCTTTATGAACTCTACAACCATCATTATACAATGTGAGTATTCATAGCCCTTTTTATGTGTTTTATATTTTGGGGAAATCATGTGCTTCAATATTCAATCATTGCTAGTCATTGTTATTCTATTTCATCCTAAATTTAATTCAAAATTCAAAACATGCTATGTTATTACTTCTAGTTATGTGTTCATAGTTAGATAAACTTGATGATAACACAATCATTAATTCAAGCAACCACGGTAACAATGATAAATTTATTGGTTTGACAAACCCACCCCATTTGTTTAGTCGCGTGGTGATTGGAACCGGAATCATTCATTATAAGGCTTCGTTTGCGGACTGAGTCAATTCGGTCATTACGTTTGATTGTGTTGGTTTGTCTTTTATGTTACACTATTGCATTAAAAGTCTTGACATTGTCATGTGAATTGAGTTGTTTTCAATCTATATATGTATTCAACTTGTGTTTACTTACCGGCTAATTCGTTAGTTGTCTCGTTACTTTCTCACATGATTTCAGGAATGCTTATTAGTGGATTCTTTAAGCTTATATAGGACTTGGACCTAGATCAATAAAAGTCTATATTATGCTATTTGAATCTTTATTATATTGTAATGAATTATTTAATTAGTTTTATTCAATAAAAATGACATTTAATATTATTTCAACTTATATAATTCCATATACTATAATCAACTGATTCACATTCGTCTGCACCGATAATTCTGTCATCGATCGGGGTGTGACAGTTTTTAAGACCAAACACAAATTCCTGAGTAAATTGGAAAAAATGGTGCTATGAGAGACCGTATGTTGCATAGTAACAATAGTTTGCTGTATATAGTAAATGATTATAATCTCTTTTAAGCTTCTCTTTCAAATCTATAAATAGCGGGCGGACCAAATATGTACTTTCTTTAATTTTAAAATATAATCATAATTATCCAAACCATGGGATTTCATGTGTAATAATTTTTAAAATAAAAAGATGGTGATGAGATGATAGTGTTTCTAAATCTTCTTATTTGGATGATTTTTTTTGTTTTTGAACAATAAGTGTTTCTTTTTTCTATTAGTTGAATAAGCCTGTCTTTTCAGTGTTTTTGAGTCTTGTTACTGTTAATACCATAAAAGAACTTAAATAAAGATCTAAAAATAAGATTTGGCATCAGATAAAAAAACAATTATCCTTCATAATTTTAAAATTCAAAAGTAATAAATTAATAGCTAAATAATAAATCATTATATATATACTAATTATTAACTTGGATGTACATATTTTTATGCATATGATACAACTATATATTTTTTTAATTTATATCTAATTCTTTTACATGTTTTACAATTTAACCTTACAAAATTCCACTTTCAACTTTGTTACCTTCTATTTTTCATCTGTAACAAAATTTTTAAGTTTCATTCTAAATTTTGAGAGTTAAACTTCATAATGTACACATGTGGTTTAACATTGTTACGTCTACTTCTTCCTGTTTAGCGGCCCCATCGCGTGCGGGTGGTCCTAATTCGACATAGTTATTTTGTTTTTAATGTTTTACGTTTCACGTGTATAGTTTAATATTTTTACGTCTATTTTGTCATTCGATTTTATTTTTTTCGTTTTTATTTATTTTTTTCATTTTTATTTATTTTTTAATATAAGTTTTATCCGGTGTTAGTGACCATTAATGGTGGTGTGAATATTGGTGCTACTTGACATGATTTTATGCCCTCCCCCTTGCCGCCGCTGCAACACGGGAGGGCTTAATACTAGTTATTACTAAAAACTAAAATTGATTAATCACTAACCTTTTAAACTCATGATGATACGGGGGTTGAAAACTTAAGTCTATGGATGAACCCAAAACATGTCTTTCCTAATGAACCACCTATCTTTTGTCATTGTCTTTTTTTATTTACGCTTGAGGGAAAAAGGTTAAACATATTGTTGAATCCCAAATCTTTCTTTTTCCTCACGTTCATAGATGTTCGTCTCAAAGGATGAATGGCCTCTCTTTCTATATCAATGAATTTTCCATCCTTGTAATAACCGGCAGACTTAGGGGTTGTTTGACAACCTCTAAATGGTTAAGTGCTGAACCAATAGGGGTTGGATGGGGTTGTTAAAATGGTGCAAAATAACACCACTATCACTGTAAGGCCCCCCGGGACGTGACGCTTACAGCTGGTGGTTCATCGCACATAAAATGTTAGAAAACATATATTATTTTGCAGCGGAATTTAAAACTTTCATTTATAACTAAAACATGTCATTTACAACATTAGTTTTCATCTCAAAATACATGACATGTCAAAATACGGATGCCAGCCTCAAAATGCTCCTAGTAGCTTATGCATTCATGCCTGCAACTCCTCAATATCAACATATACCTGCCAACTATCATGCATGCAAAAGTCAACGACACTGAGTGAGTTCTAGTTTTATAATAAAACATACTTTTCTCTGTTAAAACCGTTCTTTACTTTATTTCAAAACATACTATACTTTACATCATTCGTGATCACGCATCATACGTACATACAGATAATATCATTATTATCTTCGTCATTACGTTCATTAGCTTTGTTCATTCAACGTATTACATTATCGTTCACTTCTCTTTATAGATCCGGTCAGACTTTACCCTCTTCGTGGCACTCAGCCACGATTACTGAGGTCGAATGACAAGGATCTCGTTCAGTGCTTTATTACGATAATCCATTTACGTTCATTCATACTTCGTTTTTTCATACATTATCTTTCGTTCATTACTCTTTATTACTCGAATCTTGTCTCATGCAATATCCCCGACTCATGCTCGAAAGCTGATGCTGTGCCGGGGCCTGCTCACAAACCCCCGACTCATGTCTGAAGACTGACATAGCACCGGGATACGTGACAAAGATCCCATACGAGTCAATCACAGGGATTGAACTCCATCCGAGTCTGTTGCAACACAAAGTCGCTCACCTCATTATCTCGTCTCATGCAATATTCCCACTCATGTCCGAAGACTGATACTGTGCCAGGGTCTGACAAACAAACCCCCGACTCATGTCCGAAGACTGACACAGTACCGGAGTACGCAATCTGTATCCTGTCTCATGCAATACCTCCGACTCATGTCCGAAGACTGATTCTATGCCGGGGCCTGACACACAAACCCCTGACTCATGTCCGAAGACTGACACAGCACCGTGATACGCGACAAGGATCTCTTTCGTTCGTTATCGCACTTCCGCTTCATCGTACCCGAAGTACATATCACACGGATCGCACACATAAGGAAGCCAGAATCGCACGCTATCTCATGGGTATCGCATGCTATAAAAACCACATGAGGCAGCCAAAATCGCACGCTACCCTTATGTCGTCCATCGCACATATCGCACCAATCGCACCATTAGAGTGGTCACGAAGACCGACTCCCCCTGTGTGTGAGAACTCTCAGGGTTTAGCCAGAATCGCATGCCATCCCATGGGTTAGCCAAGATCGCACGCTATAAAAACCACATGAGGCAGCCAAAATCGCACGCTACATATCACATAGTAAATACCACATCGCACGTATCGGAGCATTTACCAAAACTGAACTCCCACTTTGTCTATGTCCCCTTATGAGTAAGCCAAAATCGCACGCTATAATACACACACAGTTGAGCTAACGACCCTCAGTGAGTCGTGAACCTCCTTTCTTTCTTTCGCAAGCCATCCTTTTTCTCATTCATTCGTTTATGCTCACATTCATTTATTACGTTCCTCTTTTCATTATCTTCCACTTTACGTTATATAATACTTTCATTACATTTATTAACGTTTAAAGCAAAGCCAAGGGAAGACATACATACATAATAAGGAACACACATAAACATAAACATACATCATCACCAATACAGGCACATCAACATGCATAACACACATCAAACAAGCCATCACATCATAACCATGCCTACCTTCCCATTTTACCCCTTAAAATCCACTTAGAAAACCTCAAGTTCAAAGTGGGCGCATGGGTCCTTCCAGGCGCATGAGCATAAAAATTCTAAGTATAAAATAGTCTGGGCGCATGGACACTGTTTGGGCATTTCTGCCCTGTTCAGGCGCATCACCAACACTTAGCCGTTTCAAGCTCTTGGGCGCATGGGCACTGTTTAGGCGCATGGCCAATACTTAGTTGTTTCTTTCACTGGGACGCATGGGCACTATTTAGGCCCATGGTCCATACTTAGTCGTTTCTTTCACTGGGACGCATGGGCACTGTTTAAGCGCATGGTCCACACTTATCCGTTTCTTTCTCTGGGACGCATGGGCACTGTTTAGGCGCATGGTCCATACTTAGCCGTTTCATCAATTGGGCGCATGGGTACTATTTAGGCGCATGGCCAACACTCGGGCGCATGGCCAATACTTAGACGCATGGGCCAACATGCTGGGCGCATGGGCCACTATTCAAGCGCATGACCCACTCTTGGGCGCATGGCCAACACTTAGGCGTCTGGTCTCTCATGCTGGACGCATGGAAACTATTTAGGTGCATGAACCACTGTTCATGTCCATCAAACATTCTGCAATCTTTTCTATGCTACCAATTTCACCTGATTCTCATTCTGAGCATACCCAAACACAGATCTAACATACTAAGGCCCTCTAAGCATGCTAAACATCATCTCTAACCCATAATCAACACTATAACATGCACACCTACATACAACATTCGAACATAAGGCTGTAACCCACAGTTTCTTTCAAAATGTTTACTTAGTATGCATAATAGCCCCAAATCAGTTAAAAATCAGTAAAATAGGGGTTCTAAAAACTCACCTTAAGTAGCTTTTGAGCGATACTCTTCCAGTTCAAGACCCACTTCGATTGAGCTCTTTGAATCTCGAAAGTAAACTCTAAACAACCGGAACTTCGGTCAAGAACTCAATACTTAATTGAAACGAGCTCAAACAAGAGAAGACTTACCTTTTTTAGCTTCTTCTTCCTCTTTCTCTCTCTAGAACCGGGCTCTCTCTTCTTCTTCTTCCTCCAAGATCAAAGCAGCTTTCTGCTTGATATGGCAACCATGCCCCTTTAAATATCTTAAAATAATAAGATTTGTACTTTGTACACTTTATCGCCCTCTATTTGTGCACAAATTCTATTCTTTTTATTTACTTTTCTTTTCCTTTCGTTTAAGTAGAAATTTTAGGGTGTTACAAGTCTACCCCCTTAAAGAGGTTTCGTCCCCAAACCTGTCGCTTCTCGAACAGTTACGGGTAACACTTTCTCACCTTTTCTTTGAGCTTGCATTTAAACTCAGATCCCTTTAGGATTCACTGCACTCGCACAAGTGAAACTATCATCCTCCTTGGTCTATTCTCTTCTTCTTATTAGTAATGGTCACCAGTTGCTCCTCGTGGTTGGATACTCTGTCCATCCTAGTATTCTCTAGTAGCAGGATCACATCCTCATCGGTTGAGCTCTTTCTTAGACGAGATGCATGGAACATCAGATGAATTCCATTTAACTCATCGGATGGCTCCATTCGATGTGTCACTTCTCCTACTTGAGCAACAACTAGGAATGACCCTCTACATTTTAATATTAGCTTTACTTGATTTCAAATCAAGCAATCCGCTCTCCTGGTCGAAGCCTTCCTCATACTTCATTGTTGTAGGTCGTCACTGAACTCTGGTTGTGCACGGCTGATCAATCCATCTTCTTGCAACACTGGGGTTTGAGTCATAGACTACTGATCAACTCACCCGGAGATGCACGTCTACCCACCTATGTCTGTCTTGAATAGCCTAGCAGGAAGAAGCGCTATCTCTCAATTCTATCACGCAAACCTCTAGGGCATTAGGTAACCTGGTAGACTTACTAATAGCAATTCTTACATCGAAGGGCTCATCGATCTCCCTACCCCTAACGTGCAACATCACAGAAAGTAGCGGCAACAAAACTACTACTAGCATCACAATTAAAGCATAGATGCATAAATCTAAACTTGTAAGAACGTACCTGATGTTACCTCGGAGTCTGGCCTAGCCTCCTCCCGATCATAACGAAGGCTCTAGCATTCACCCTCTGTTCTCCTTCCTCGTACCGGAGCTTCCTACCCTCGACTTCTTGCAGTCTCTGCTCATGTGTCCTGTCTTGCCACAGTCGTAGCATTTAGCCATTTGACAGTCCCTCGCTCTGTGGCCCTCCTTTCCACACTGGAAACAAATATTCAGTCCCCACTTGCACTCCCCCTCATGGCCTCTGCCACACTTGTTGCAAATCTCTCATTTTCTTTCCATTCTCTTCCGATCATCGTCCCTCGACGCCGTACCTCCATACCCAAATCCACCATCATTGTCTCGCCTTCCTTTCCCCTTCTTAACATAGGCTCGCTCCCCCCCCTTCGTCTGTCATCACCATCGTCCCCCGCTCATCGTACAACCTTCCCGCCAGGTCAACGGCTGACCTAAACGTGCTCGGTCGGGCAGCGATCATGTGCCTACCGATGTCCGCCGGCAAGCCCTGAATATATCTCTTGATCTTTCGCGAAAGAGGTGTCACCTGATCCGGCACCAGACGTGCCATCTTGTTGAACTTCGTGGTGTACTGTTGATGTGTCAGGGTTCCTGCCTCCAGCTGCAAGAACTCTCTTTCAACTTTATCCATCTCACGATGAGGATAGAATTCCTCAATCACCAGCTTCTTCAACTCCGGCCATCTCATCCTTCCAATAGCTCTGCTACCCTCGGCTTGGACTATATTGTCCCACCAGCACAGAGTCGAGTCCACAAAAGAATGGGCAGCAAACTTTACTTTCTAATCCTTCCAACACTCGCTAATATTCAATACCGCTTCCATCTCTCTCACCCATCGGTGAGCAGCAGCAACAGTGCCGTTTCCATCAAAAGTTGGGGGCTTGCATCGTTGAAACGCCCCATAATTACAGCCTCGTGCTACCTCCGACGCAGGCTCTTCCTCTTCGTCCTCTTCGTCATTGAAGAAAACCGTTTCAGTCTTGGGTCGTCTCCTTTCGTCCGAAGGTCTACTCCCTTCATGTCTGTCCTCGTCTCTAACAACCTTCATAACTTCGGTTACCACAGACGGTAGGATCGTCTGCATAACCTGATGCACTTCCTCCCTGACTGCCTCTCTCATCGAGGCTCTCTGATTAGCATTCTCATCACCGCCCTCCTGATGAGGGGTCTCGGGTTCCTCATAGGCTGCTCTCTCAACCCTAGACCTTCCTCTTATGACCCGTGGTTCAGCACCACGTCCACCACCACCTCCACCTCGTGAAGCTTTCAAAGATCTACCGCCAACCATCATCTAACACAGTATAAGATTCAAACACTAACACGGTCATTCAAGGTAATAACTCAGTTTATGTCAAGTATAGTAAGTCCCTAATTACAGTGGCCAGTTGTGATTAGCCATTTACTTTACTCTTCATACCCCAAGCATTTCCTATCCTGACTACATTAGTATCTAAATCTACACATAGCACACAAGCCACATAACATGCGCACATAATGCCGGTTAAAATAACTTACATAAAATGTTTACATAAAACCTTTACCTGTAGGCACGTAGCTACTAGGACTGGCATCCCTTTTCCTTTTAGTCCCATTCTCAGTTTAAGATTAGGTTTTTCAAAATATTTATCCAATTCACTTAAACTTTTGCTCTGATACCAAATTGTAAGGGCCTGTTCCCGGGACGCTTACAGCTGGTGGTTCATCGCACATAAAACGTTAGAAAACATTATATTAATTTTGTAGAGGAATTTAAAACTTTCATTTATAACTAAAGCATGTCATTTACAACATTAGTTTTCATCTCAAAATACATGACATGTCAAAATATGGATGCCAGCCTCAAAATGCTCCCAGTAGCTTATGCATCCATGCCTGCAACTCCTCAGCATCAACATATACCTGGCAACTATTATACATCCAAAAGTCAGCGACGCTGAGTGAGTTCTAGTTTTATAATAAAACATACTTTGCTCTGTTAAATCCGTTCTATACTTTATTTCAAAACATACTATACTTTATATCATTCGTGATCACGCATCATACGTACATACAGATAATATCATTATTATCTTCGTCATTACGTTCATTAGCTTTGTTCATTCAATGTATTACATTATCGTTAAATTCTCTTTCTAGATCCGGTTAGACTTTACCCTCTACGTGGCACTCAGCCACGATTACTGAGGTCGAATGACAAGGATCCCGTTCAATACTTTATTATGATAATTCATTTATGTTCATTCATACTTCGTTCTTTCATACATTATCTTTTGTTCATTACTCTTTATTACTCAAATCTTGTCTCATGTAATATCCCCGACTCATGCTCGAAAGCTGATGTTGTGCCGTGGCCTGCTCACAAACCCCCCTACTCATGTCCGAAGACTGACACAACACCGAGATACGTGACAAAGATCCCATACGAGTCAATCATAGGGATGGAACTCCATCCGAGTCTGTTGCAACACAAAGTCGCTCACCTCATTATCTCGTCTCATGCAATATCCCCGACTCATGTCCGAAGACTGATACTGTGCCGGGGTCTGACAAACAAACCCCCGACTCATGTTCGAAGGCTGATACTGTGCCGGGGCCTGACACACAAACCCCCGACTCATGTCCGAAGACTGACACAGTACCGGGATACGCGACAAGGATCTCTTTCGTTCGTTATCGCACTTTCGCTTCATCGTACCCGAAGTACATATCACACGGATCGCACACATAAGGAAGCCAGAATCGCACGCTATCTCATGGGTTAGCCAAGATCGCACGCTATAAAAACCACATGAGGCAGCCAAAATCGCACGCTACCCTTATGCCGTCCATCGCACATATCGCACCAATCGCACCATCGGAGTGGTCACGAAGACCGACTCCCCCTGTGTGTGAGAACTCTCGAGGTTTAGCCAGAATCGCACGCCATCCCATGGGTTAGCCAAGATCGCACGCTATAAAAACCACATGAGGCAGCCAAAATCGCACGCTACATAGCACACAGTAAATACCACATCGCACGTATTGGAGCAGTTACCAAAACTGAACTCCCACTGTGTCTATGTCCCTTTATGAGTAAGCCAAGATCACACGCTATAATACACACAGTTGAGCTAACGACCCTCAGTGAGTCGTGAACCTCCTTTCTTTCTTTCACAAGCCATCCTTTTTCTCATTCATTCGTTTATGCTCGCATTCATTCATTACGTTCCTATTTTCGTTATCTTCCACTTTACGTTATATAATACTTTCATTACATTTATTAATGTTCAACGTAAATCCAAGGGAAGACATACATACATAATAAGGAACACTCATAAACATAAACATACATCATCACCAATACAGGCACATCAACATGCATAACACACATCAAACAAGCCATCACATCATAACTAGGCCTACCTTCCCATTTTACCCCTTAAAATCCACTTAGAAAACTTCAAGTCCAAAGTGGGCGCCTTCCAGGTGCATGAGCATAAAAATTCTAAGTATAAAACAGTCTGGGCGCATGGGCACTGTTTGGGCATTTCTACCCTGTTCAGGCGCATCACCAACACTTAGTCGTTTCAAGCTCTTGGGCGCATGGGCACTGTTTAGGCGCATGGCCAATACTTAGCCGTTTCTTTCACTGGGACGCATGGGCACTGTTTAGGCGCATGGTCCATACTTAGCCGTTTCTTTTCCTGGGACGCATGGGCACTGTTTAGGCGCATGGTTTATACTTAGCCGTTTCTTTCACTGGGATGCATGGGCACGGTTTAGGCGCATGGTCCATACTTAGCCGTTTCTTTCACTAGGACGCATTGGCACTGTTTAGGCGCATGGTCCATACTTATCCGTTTCATCACTTGGGCGCATGGGTACTATTTAGGTGCATGACCAACACTTGGGCTCATGGCCAATACTTAGACGCATGGGCCAACATGTTGGGCACATAGGCCACTATTCAGGCGCATGACCCACTCTTGGGCGCATGGCCAACACTTAGGCATCTGGTCTCTCATGCTGGACGTATGGACACTGTTTAGGCGCATGAACCACTGTTCATGTCCATCAAACATTCTGCAATTTTTTCTATGCTACCAATTTCACCCGATTCTCATTTTGAGCATACCCAAACACAGATCTAACATACTAAGGCCCTCTAAGCATGCTAAACATCATCTCTAACCCATAATCAACACTATAACATGCACACATACATACAACATTCGATCATAAGGCTGTAAACCCACGGTTTCTTTCAAAATGTTTACTTAGTATGCATAATAGCCCCAAATCAGATAAAAATCAGTAAAAGAGGGGTTCTAGAAACTCACCTTAAGCAGCTTTTGAGCAGCACTCTTCCAGTTCAAGACCCACTTCGATTCAGCTCTTTGAATCCCGAAAGTAAACTCTAAACAACCGGAACTTCGGTCAGGAACTCAATACTTAACTGAAACCGAGCTCAAACAAGAGAAGACTCACCTTTTTCAGCTTCTTCTTCCTCTTTCTCTCTCTAGAACCGGGCTCTGTCTCTTCTTCTTCCTCCAAGATCAAAGTAGCTTTCTGCTTGATATGGGCAACCATGCCCCTTTAAATATCTTAAAATAATAAGATTTGTACTTTGTACACTTTATCTCTCTCTACTTGTGCACAAATTCTATTCTTTTTATTTACTTTTCTTTTCCTTTCGTTTAAGTAGAAATTTCGGGGTGTTACAATCACACCACCATTAATAATTATCAACACTAAAATTACGGTGTGTTAATACGAAGAAATAAGACCAAAGCGTAAACCATATGAAAACATAACTAAGTTGATTTACGACTCACGCGGTGTGACAAACTTGTTAAAGGGAGAACATAGATGTAATAACGATAAACCACGCATGCACGGTATGCCATGTCAACTCACAGAATTTAGAACTAAACATAAATTTGGTGAATCGCACATGCATGTTTCTATCGTGTTAACTAGCAAAACATATAACGAATGTAAGACGAAAATTTACAAAATATGAAAAATATATGGGGCCAAAGTTGAAAGTATAAAATTATGTAAGATTAAATGGTAAAAGATAAAGAGTTTTGGGTTTAAGTAAAAATTAACAAATTTTGGAAGGTTACTTTGCATAATATGATTTTGGTTTAAAAATGAAAAGTTGATTTTTTTGAAGAACTCCTATGCATAAGATACAACATCATTATGCATAGAAAGATTGGTAATTAGCATAATACTAGTATTAAGCCCCATACGTTGCAGCGGGGGGCGTAAAACCGTATCAAGTGCTACCAATGGCACACAATCGCAAGTGACCACCAACACCAAAAAAGTCATATGAAAAAAGGAAATTATAAACGAAGAGAATAAAATCAAACAAAACATAAGCGTAAAAACGTTGAACCACATAAGCAAAACACAAAACATATAAAACAATAAGTAAGTCAATCTAGAACCAGCATGTTATGACAGGGTCATTAAACTGGAAAAAAATAAGGGTAAAAATGTTGAATCACACACAGGTGTTGCAATGTGTTACTTGCAAAATGTAGACGGAAACACAAAACAAAGAAATTGTATAATATGAAAAGTATGGGGATCAAAGATGAAAATAAAAAATATAAGTGTTTAATTGTAAAATATGTAAAAATAGTAGGTTAAAATGAATCAATAAGTGAGAGTTTAAGAAAAAGACAAAGTTGGGTACAACCCATTAAAAACGTAACACTATCCGTTAAACATACCAAAATTGGTAATTAGTATTATATAAATAAATAAGTTAGCCCATTTGGGCTCAGCCCAAGTGGATTGAAGAACAATAGATATAATTTGTATTGTGCGTTTCTCTTTAATTCATAATGGAAGGGTCCATTTTAATATATTCTAGGGTTTGACCACGAGCGTTTCGAGTTATAATAACGGGGTAAGTTGATGCCTAGAGGGGACGCATCGTAATCGACATAACATGGTTCAGAACTAGTGTCTGGTTACGGCTACGCACCAAAAATGGCTACCATGCCAAGGCAATCGAAACCGGTGTTGGTGTATCATCACAACCGTTTAATGTCCAAAATGAAGGACCTCAAATGAAAAAATGTCCATCATCTGCAAAGATAGAGATGAAGCCCACTCGCCTTTTTAAAACACCGTCGCGCATCACCAGCTAGCACATCAGGGTTTAGAAGTCTTACAACCATTGGAGATGGCACACAGGAGAGGGGAAACAGTGGCTAGGCCGGAGCGGCCACCACCTCCCCCGCCTCCGGCACCACCAAAGAAGCCAATTGGTTCCCAAATCCAAACAGTAAACACAGGGTTTGTTTGCCTCTAAACATGGTGGAGGGAGCAAACCGCAAAAATAAGAAAGTCATGTGGCAAAATCGCAAAACAACAAAAGCTAACTATTCCTCACATTGGTTTTTCGTATTATGTAATTATATTGATCCAGTAGTTACATGAACAAATAAGTAGTGGATAACACGTCCCATAAACATGACAAATAACCATAAATTATAAACGCCCCTAATTTTTACATACAATTTTTAAATAACACCGTAAAAATAAATACCTTTTATCTTTAAAACATGTATAATGTAATATAAAAAAACAAGTTCGTTTTCATATTTTTTAGTTCATTGTATAATTTCATCAGGTTATTCAAATAAACATTAGACATAATTGATAATATAATAACCAGCACTAGACTCAATGATTAACTTTAAACACAGTAAGTTGCTTGACGATATTACACGATGGCTTAATGAGAACTACACAACGAACTTGGAAAACATAAAAAAAGTTATATTATTTGTGGTATTGTGTTATTTAAAAAATTTTATTGTAAAAAAAACATAATAGACAACACAATAATCGGCATTACACACAATGATATGAAAAATATTACACAATGGTTTGATATTAAACAATAATCCGACGAATAATATACAGCGAATTGAAATAACGTGAAAACAACTTCATTTTTATATGTTAACATTATACACATTTTAAAAATAAAAATAACGGTTGTTTTTAGAGCGTAACTTTATTAAAAGTATAATGTTATATGTAAAAGTTATGATCATTTAAAGAAAAAACTATCACTTGAAATTATGACTAAGAGTAAAATATTATTGGTCTACGTTTAAAGTTTTAGTTGTTTACTATTATATTACCGAATTTTATTAACCCTTCAATTTAAAATCAGATGGTTAATAATCATTATTTTCCTTCTTAATTTTTTTTCTTATCCTAGAATAACTTAACACTAATAACCATAATAATAAAATTAAAAATATCACGTATGATTTGTATTGTGCTAAAGTCGTCTTGACGTAAAATTTAATTTCTTCTTGTCAACTAATTCCATCGAAAGTGACACTCCTGTAAGTGATTGGATGACTTGAAATTTATGGTTTAAATAGATGAGACTTTCATGTTCTTATCTATATATTTTTCTCATTTCGATCATTGTCATTTTCTGTAATTTGAACACCTCAATATGGATGATTATTTAGGTTAGAATTTAGATTGTGTAGTTTGGATATTAAAAAATATATTAAAAACCATAATTATAACCAATAACCAATTGTTAATAAAGAAAAGGAAATTTACTTCGTGTTTACCAATTAATATCCTACAACTTAGCATGCTCTGTTCATCACACCCCAAGGCTCTTCAACTTTTGTAACCTACACAAATTTAATTTTACAATCATGCTATTTTTAATTTAATGTAATACTTATTGGGTATGTACTAATCACTGTCTCTTAAACTAGCCTCAATATCTATTTATTTAACTTTTAATGTGTTAATGTTAAAGAAAAATCTTTCACCAACAAATTTCTTACAAGTATCAGAGAACACGTTCAATTCATAGTTCTCAAAATATACACAATCTTCCTATTTCTAGAATAAGACCAAAACAATACTGTCGCAAGCATCATTAGTTTTATCAATGTGAACCTAAACAATAACAGTTATCTTTCGTTAAAACGTTAAATGATGACAATCCCCACAACCATGGGTTTTCTTGATCAAATCTACTCACAATCACCAACCCCATTCGTCCTTCCTGATCCAACTCGTTACCAACCCCATTCGTCCTTCCTGATCCAACTCGTTACGTTGCCAATTAGAACAGTACAGACGGTTATGTCTCTACTTGCATCAATGCCACACTAGACCCTTCTATAGTCATAAGAACTACAACCCACCTGAGCTCTGGAAGGTGATCAAGGAAATTTCTTATGAGCATGTTTTCACTGAGAAATCTCGTTAAAGAGCCTAATTTCAATTGTGTGAAACTGTTGAAACACGAAAGTCAACTATTAGTCTATTACAGTCTTACAATCAATTATTAAATTTAGAAAATAAACTATAAACTATATAATAATATTCATAAATACAGAAATTTACATCAATTATTAATAGAAAATAAACTATCAACTACATAATATTTTTATAAATACAGAAATTTACATGTTATTGAGTACCAACACAAATTTATAAAACAGTTTAAAAATTAATAAAACTTCACACATGCAGATGTTCACACACCCTATAACTCAAAAAACCAACCACATGTATACCAGTCAATAAGTAATATTTCAATAATATAAAAAAACAGAACATATAAAAATATAAACGAATTATAACACCAATACCACAATCTCAATCCATTATTTACATCTAAACAAAGTAATAATTTCTCCAAAAACGACAGAAACACTTAAAAAGCATCATAAACAAAACAACCACGTATCAAAACATAACATCTCTAAGGTGTAACCTTAAGGGTAGCGTTTCCATGAGTTGTCTTGACGGTTGTTCCTAAACGCACAACAACCAATGGAGTAGACAATGATGAGGACTACGAGGATGATGACATTCAGAACCGCAATCTTTTTCCAATCAGTCTTTATGTCATCAAGCAATCCAGCCTTGCATGATTGGCAGTTGTAGCAGAGGCTGTTTGGGTTGTTGTCCCAAGTGTTGCAGTCGGGGTTAGTTGATGTTGTCGCAGTCTTGGTCCAGTTAGTTGGGGTCACGTAGGTGAAACCACAGTCGTTTGAGGGCTTGCAGCAACCAGACTACAATAGCATAACATTAATCAAATTAGAAAAAAAAAAAAACATATTGAGGAACACGTTAATATTATACTTCAATTCTGACGTATTTACTTAACGAATTACTTAAGGAAGACATGGTGGTTCAAACTAGAAGCAAAAGATGCTGATGCAGTAGGTTTTTTAAAAAGATTAGGTTCAACCATAACTTTTAAAACAACTAAACATGCAGTCACTTCCCTTTTTATTAAAAATAATAATAATCCCATCATGACTTAAAGTTCACATCAGAGTCAACTTTTTCCTTACAAATAACTCAATTTTATAACCACCAAGACACTTTTTTCCATCCACTAAGGTCAAAGTCAACTTCTTTGCTTAAAAGGGTGCTAATTTTATACTTTAATAAAGAAACAATTGGTTAAACAAATACTTTGATGATGTTATGTATAACAAAACCAACTTTTTCTAACCACAGAATACCAAAACAGAAAGTCCACTCCCCTTGTAAAAACCAGTTCTAACCAGACTGTCAAAAACCGTCAAGTTAAAATCAAAACCTGTAGAAACCGAGAAAGAACCAGTCGGAGTCGGACCACTTGAGCCCATGGAACCAGTTATGCCCCGTCAAGTTTTCAATACAAACAGGCATACCGATTACACCCTTAAATCTGTTCTAGTTTTCAAAACATTGGGCAAAACATATAAACTACTCCTCGAGTCTTAAGGTATCTTTGGCATTCAGATCAAACGTTGAAATGTTCATTTTGTATCTATAGTAACCTTATACTAGTAACAAATAAAAAGTAGAAAACACAACTTGCAGCAGAAATTGTTTCTTGCAATCATGTAATTAAACTTTATAGTTGCAAAAAGTCCACAAAAAGGCTTATATTCAAAATTAACATTAGGACACCTACCCATGATTTTATCACCTACTCTAATAATTCAACACCCACCAATCTCCCATCATCATCAATTCCTCAAATCAGATCTCACAAAAATCAACCCACCACAAATCAGATCTCAGAAAACCAAAGAACAATCAATCAAATCGGTCCAAATTATAACAAATTCAACAGATTGAAACGATGAAAAACTACCTGAATCGCCGAGAGATGTCTGGTATAGAACACTTCAACGGGAGTATTACTAGATCCATCATCAATCAAGCTCTGGCACACCTTACTATCCCGCAAACAACTACTAATCTTATTCCAATTCTTATCACTATTCACCCGTTTCTGCAACCAACCCGAATAATCCCCCAAGCGATACTCCTTATACCCTCTACCGGACAACACTTCACCAGCACCCTTATTCGTAACAGCAAACGCAAAGATCGTGAAGCAGAACAGCAAGAGGATCAACAAGAACATCACGAGGAGGTAAACCCACAACAGCCACGATACGCGACAACAGGCGCCGATGAGGCCCGCGAGTGAGACGACCATGAGGAAGACGCCGAGGGCGATGACGGGTTTGTCGAGAAATCGCTCGCATTCGGTGGTTGCTTGACGGGAGAGCCAGATGCCACCGATCAAGATGGGGAGTGATAGGAGGAATGTCAGGAAATTGACGATTCCGATTAGGTTGTTGCTGCATCGCACCATGATTGATTCAGCTTTGTGAAGAAGATTGTGGGAAAGTTTGTGAAGATTGTTGTTGTAAAGTTGATCGACTTTTTGGGGGAAAGATGAAGAAAAGGTGAAAGGGTAGTGGGGGTTTTATACGGCGAAATGAATGTCTTCTCTCATCTGTGTGATGAAGAATAAGTTGTTTGCTAATGTTCCCTTATGATGTGTTTATATTATGTGCATCGTGCCCCTAGGTTGTTTGCTATTGTACTTTTAAGTTTTAGGTTTTTGACTCCTAGAATGTCTTGGTGAACCTGATATATTATTGATGTGGTAGGTGAATTTGATTTCTTAGATTGGATTTATTTGAGTTGTTTTTAAAGTGGGCCAAGGTTTTTATCAGTTATATTAGAGAAAATGTTTATTATCGTCTCATTGTTATTAGACTTTAGTGATATTTTTTGTTTTAAGTATAACTTTACTAAGTATGTTTATTTGTTTAGATATATTTGCATTGTTACTGATCAAAGATGAAATGAAATTTATAAGTTTTATTATTTGTATTGTCAAACTACTTATTTTTTATAGATGAGATGTAAGTTGATGCATAGATGATTTATAAATGTAAGTTAGTAACATTACGCATGAACGTAAATCGTTGAAATTTGTTAAATCATTCAAACCGAAGCAAACCGTTTGGTGCACTTGTTTGATATTTATTTGATCTTTATGGTGTTTGGTTTATGGTTTGACAAAACAAGTTTAATTGTTTTGTTGACAGTTTGGAATTGGAAATAATTGCTTACTTTTATTGTTTTTTATTTTGTAAATTTGTTATATCCATGATTTTTTATAAGTTCTAAGACCTAAAACATAATAACGATTTGAAAGAAAAATTAAAAAGTTTAAACTACCTAAACCATCAAATTATACTATTTTTGTTATTCTAACCCGCCCAACTCACTTAGATCATACATCTTTAGGTTCTAAATCAGAGTTAAAAGTTGCTCACAAAATTTTTAAAAAGAAATAATTAATTTGGTTCAACTGAAGGGTCTCACTAAAACTATCAAATCCGACTATAATCACCTCTAAATGGCAATAGATTTACTACATTAGACTTGTAGTCCAAGGGATATTAATCATTTGTAAGCATCGGAAGTTAGGGGATGAATATGCTTCCATGAATAATATTGGGGGACCTTTTGGGTAACCAAATGATATTACAAAGGGCACAATTATTAAAGTAGAGATATTTTGGAAGAGAGATATATGTTCTCACGCGCTTATACGCGTGTATTGTGTGGATATTTCGGGTTTCAAACGGCACCAAAGAGGTGCATCTTGGAAGCTTCACTATTCTCTTCCCCAAGACCTGTTCTCTTTGCTTCCAAAACCAGTTTTCGCTATCATTTATTATATATTTTAATATTTTAATACTAAAATTCAATATAGTTGAAAACATATCTCTCACGCGTCTAACAAGAACAATTAAAAATATACCTATATTCAGTTTTTCTTTTAAGTTGTGGGAAACTTGCATCATCTCCACTTTTAATTGTTCCATAATCTGTTTCTTACATTAACAAGTATACAATTGGTTTGATGTTTCTGAAGGAGTTCAATGAAAATTTTAATAGGTGTGTATGTGAAGTATGACACCAAATTACCTAAATGTTTTGTTCATAAAGTGTACACGTATAAACTAATCATGTAAAAATCTCTTACAGTTTATATTGTTTTATATTGTTGATAACCTTAATTAAGAGTTTTAATCCTAAAGGAAAGACTAAATTACATCATTTTTATATGATTTTATCAAAAGTACAAATATAATTTAAAAGCTCATGAGATTGCTCATCGTCCAAGTATAAATATACATTCGTTTTTAAGAACATTTACAGTTAATTCCTCATCTCTATTCATATAATAACATTAAAAATCAATAATTTTTTCTTTTTTTCAATTAAATAATAATTTTTATACATTTATCATTATTATTTTCTCCCTCATCCACTCACAACCACTTTAAAAAATATTAAAAATTTTATAAGGTTCGAACAATAGTTTTTCAAATATACCAATCCATAATAAGATTTATTTCACCTTCACTCATAACCACTCAAAACCATTTCATATTATATAACAAACATATTTACGTATTTTTAAAGATTTTACTGTGAATGCTCTAAAGTATAGTTTTCCATGTTTGTAATAATTCTCGTATCAGAATAATTGCTAGTAAGTCTATTAATCTTCCTATAATGTAGGCTATATCCGGCCTAGTGTTTATCATGGCATACATAAAGGAGCCAATGCTTTGAGAATTCAAGTTGATAAATAGCTTTACCTTTGTTAGGTAAAAGCTTTACATAATGATCGATGGGAGTTTTAACAAGCAAACAATTCTCGTAATTAAAATTAATAGGTTCAACAAGACATGTTTGGTGTGATTTACTATAAACATCTACTACCAAGTGTACACGTGTAACAAGTAAGCGATGTTCACTGCACATTTAATGAGAAGCAAAACGTGATCACTGCGTAAATTAGTAAGTCGAATATTAGTGATACCTCACTAAAGAGACATTCAGTTGATCACATCCATATTAGTTAGACGTTGAACTGATGATTACTATCATCTTAGTGAAATGTAAATAACCTCTACTAGGATTTAGAAAGAACACGGTGAAGAACACATTTTAATGTAAAGCAAGAAATGGGCGCACGATGATTTTATTAACATCCATCGAAACCAGTATACATTATGTTACGTTTTCTTTGTCCTTTTACATACATGTAAATAATATATATTCTAAATTACTTTATTTGCTTTGATTTATTTTGTTTTTATTAAATTTTTTTCTACCTAAATTACTTTTTCTTTTATATAATTATGACTCAACATGTGAGGTATAATTATTTTTTTCATTTATGTTTCAGTTTTTAAAACCAAGAACCATAATTTTGAATGTTTCTTTTATATGTTTAAGCGTGTTAAAGTCATTGTTGTAACGCACATAACGAAAATTGCAAACGCACCCCATCACAAACGCGTGATTAATCTTATCCAACCCAATTTTCTTGATAAGTATAAATTACATATACGTTTGACTAATATTAATTGTTTGGTTTATAATTCCAAGAAATTATATAGATATTTTAGTTTCTCTTATGAAAGGTGCAAAACTATTCTCCCCGAGTCGTGAAAGTTAGGATATGAAAGTGATATACACTAAAAACGTCTCTAGACGTCGAGTGAGGCTGAATTAAAGCTTAAAAGGACAAAGAATCAAGTCTATTTGAATATTTTAAAAGTCTTAAAAAGAAAGACAATTTAACGGGACTAATCAAAGAATATAAGAAAAAAATTAAAATTTAGAAATTTTCACTAATAAATTAAAATAATTTTTGTCACATAGCCTTCGTATGATACAAGAATTAAACAAATAAAATATTAAATAATTATTAATAAAAACTTATGCATTATAAAATCATTTTTGAAGATAAAATATGATTATAAGTATATATAAATAGATACTTTAAGTAAATTAACAATAATATATTTTTCTCAAACTTTTATTTTATAAAAAAATTGTGAACTTTTGTTTTTAAAGAGTGTGTATTTAATAAAAAGGCTTTTTAGTTTATTAAATTATATATATTTTTAATTTGAAAATGGTATGAGTAATATTATTAGTATTTAATATTGTTCTTATTAATATTGAGAAATGAGAAAGTAATTATAATAAAATCTACAATAGTTTCATGTTTATTTTAGTTTTTTTAAAGATAGATAGATAGGCTAAACACTCATTAAGTAACTGAATAAATTTAAAGTTATATATATATATATATTATATATATATATATATATATATATGTATATATATATATATATAATATATATATATATATATATATATATATAAGTGTTTGAGACCATATAAGTGTCTGAGACCACCATTTAAGTTTCGGAAGATATTTCAGAAATCTCTTCCGAAGGTAAAATTTCTGAGACAGTTATTTGTTTTGAAGGTATAATTTTCTTCCGAAGATAAAAATATATCTTCGAAGGATCACAAATTTTCAAAAGTCTAAGGAGAGTTTTCAAAAAGTTTTTCATCCAAAGAATACAAGAGCTTATGAAAGTGATGAACTAGACAATTTAGGACACACATGTTTTAAGAAATAATAAGAATTAGTTTTAAGAAAAACCTACTTAAAATTGATCATCCCAATAGCTGATACAAGATATTTAAATCTCTGTTCATCAAAATCCTTTGTAAACCGATCAGCATATTGTTCATCCATGTGAACTTTGACTAGTTTAATTAATCTATTTTCATAATTATCTCTTATTAAATGATACCTGATGTTGATGTGTTTGGTCTTTAAGTGCTGCAGAAGATTATCTGTGATTGAGATAGCACTATTGTTGTCTTTGTGAATGGGAGTCTTCTTGAAGTTTAACCCATAGTCGAGCATCTGATTCTAAATCCAAAGCACTTGAGCACAGCAGCTTGCAGCAGCAATGTATTCAGCTTCAGTAGTTGATGCAGAGACACATGATTATTTCTTGCATTGCCATGAGACAACCTTCCACCAAGAAACTAACATCCCCCAAATGTAGACTTTGTAGTCATGTTGCAACCACCATAATCACTATCTGTATAAGCATACATATTGAAGTTAGGATTCTTAGGATACCATTGGCCAAGTGTTGAAGCACCTTTAAGGTATCTTAGAATCCTTTTGACAGTGATGAGATGAGACATCTTAGGGTTGGCTTGATATCTTGCACAGATACAAGTGGCAAACATAATATCAGGCCTGCTAGCAGTAAGATACATAAGAGACCCAATCATAGGCCTGTATAAGTGTTCACCTACACACTCCCCCTCAAGATCAGGTCCAAAGGAGTGGTTTCTAGCTATAGGTGTCTTAACAATCTTACAATCAGTTATGTTGAACCTCTTGAGTATGTCTTGAACATACTTTGACTGACTAATGAAGATGTCATCTTCAACTTTCTTCACTTGAATTACCAGAAAGATATTGAGTCCCTTTATGGCACTCATTTCAAATCTTTCCTTCATCAGCTTCTCAAAGTCTTTGCAGAGCTTTGGATTAGTTAAACCAAAGATGATGTCATCCATATACACTTGAACTAGCAATATGTTATTTCTCTGTCCTTTGATAAAGAGAGTTCCATCAATAGTACCTCTCTTATATCCATGTTTGCAGAGATACTGAGATAGAGTCTCATACCACTTCTTGGGTGCCTGATACAGCCCATAAAGAGCTTTCTCAAGCTTGTAGACATAATCAGGATGATTAGGATCTAAAAAACTAGGTGGCTGTTTGACATACACCTCTTCATTAATCACTCCATAGAGAAAAGCACACTTCACATCAAGTTGAAAGACCTTGAAGTTCTTGGATGCAGCAAATGCCTGGAATATCCTAACAGCTTCCAGTCTTGCTATAGGAGCAAAGACATCAGTGTAGTCAATTCCTTCTTCTTGTGTGTATCCTTGAACAACTAGTCTAGCTTTGTTCTTAATGATAAATCCTCTATCGTCCTTCTTGTTCCTAAACACCCATTTGGTTCTAATGGTAGTCTTCCCATGAGGAAGAGGACAAAGGTTCCAAACCTTCTGTCTTTTGAACTGAAGCAGCTCCTCTTGCATAACTTCAACCCAACTTCCATCTTTTAGAGCTTCATCAACTTTCTTTGGCTCTATTTGGGATAAAAAATAAGAGTGAAGACAAACATTTGCTTCATGGGGTTGTCCTCTTGTTCTTACCCCTGTGACAACATCTCCAATGATGTTTATAGTGGGGTGAGACTTGTGGATCCTTAGCTGAGGGATCACAACAAGTTGTTGAGAAAGATCTAAATTTGAGAAATTTAGATCTGGCATAGATTTTTCTCCCACAACATCAGCACATTTATCAAGAGAGACTTGATCTAAGGAGTGTGTGTCATCATTGATGCTGTCATCTATGGAGTGGTTATCAGCATCAAGAAAGTCTTCATCACTGTCACCACTACCATCATTGTCTTCTGCAATTAAAGTATCTTTATCTGGTTGTGGAGTCTCTGAGCTGGAATTTAAAGGCATACTAGATGTATCAGCTGAGTTTGTTATTGTGATGCTGATAGAAACCTCATTTACAGAAGTAGTCCCAATAGGAGTTGAAAATGTGTTACTTGAAGGTCTTTTCAGCTCAAATCTTGGATCAGGATCACCTGTATTTATATTTTCTGTAGATCCTGAAACAGTCTCACAAGATTTGTTAAAACAGTTGGTAACTAAATCAAGATCAAAAAGCCAATCAGCACCAGAACCAGCCACACAGGATGTGTGTTCATTGAAAGTCATATTTGCTGACTCCTTAACAATTCTAGTTCTGAGATTGTATACTCTATAAGCCTTAGCTTGGGAAGAGTATCCAATGAAGTGTCCATCATCTTATTTCTCATCAAATTTGGCAATTTGATTCTTGGTGTTCAAGATGATGTGAGGACAACCAAATGACTTGAGAAAACTAATAAAGGGTTTCCTGTTGTGCCAAAGTTCATAATGAGTCTTGCCATGAGTTTTAACTACTAAAACTCTGTTCTGCACATCGCAAGCAGTGTTGACTGCCTCTGCCCAGAAGGTGATGGGCAGCTTAGAGTTAGACAACATGGTTCTTGCAGCTTCAATCAGTGTCCTGTTTCTCCTCTCAGCAACACCATTCTGCTGAGGAGTCCTGGGAGCACTGTATTGTCTTGTAATACATTTTTATCATAAAATACATCAAGGATTTGGTTTTTGAATTCAGTTCCCTGATCACATCTTATGATTTTGACCTTGTGATCAGATCTCAATCTTTAGGATAAAATTCTTCAGAATCTCAGGATTCTCATCCTTAGTTCAAAGGAAAAAAAACAATAAATGAATCTTGTAAAATCATCTGTGATCACTAAGTAGTAAGAGGTCCTTCCTAGACTTATTATACTGGTTGGGCCAAAGAGATCCAAATGTAACAAGTGTAGGGGTATAGTGATGGAGTACCTTTCCTTAGGCTTATGAGATACCTTATGTTGTTTCCCTTTCAAGCATGCAACAAAATGGTCATAACTTGTAAACTCTTTCTTTGGCATTCTAGTTACCAAATCATTCTTAATCAGTTTATTCATGTTTTTAAATTTTACATGGCATATTCTTTTATGCCATAGGACCGGACCCGCCCTCGACTACTTCAAAACGATTCACCAGACTGGACCGGACCCGCCCTCGACTCGCGGTCGAATCGGTTGAACCGGCCGGTGCAATCCGGTCTCAACAACATTGGTTAAAGTATAACATAAATTTAGGGGGAGAATGTGAAAATTTTAAAAATATTATTTTAAGGGGATAGCCTCTCCCTATAGAGAAAGATTGAAAATGCACATAAAAGGACAGGAGTTGATCAAAAGATACTTAATTATGATTTAATTATGATGAAAAGAATAAAAATGTAAGGGCATTTGCCGAAAGTAATTTTGCCTCACCAGCATGATAACGAATATATATTGTTGTCTAGTATGTATATACACAAGAGTAGCAATTTCTTAGTATAAACTTATATTTTATATAAATCAGAACAAAGTTCCTTATTTTCTCATGCAATTTGTTAATACAAAGTTATATTTTATATAAACTCAACATTATATTCAAGGTGCATAAACTTGTAAGTGAATTCAGGCAATACACACGCGAGTGGAAGGAAAATCCAGAGCCTTCTAGTTTGACAACGGAATCAACGCATGTTTGCTTAAAAATATGTTAACAAAGATAAATCAAGAAATAGTTAGATACAAAGATGATAAAATATTAATATTACGAAACTAAGAGTAAAATGAGAAATAAAATTATTATGTCAAAACCCAACATTTGATAGAATAAATAATTAAAATAAAAAGTTCCATAAAATCATTTTCCACAAGGTGTTTGTTTTCAAAAGCCTATCAAAACCAAACGTTATCTGAGTCCTCTGGTATTTTGGAATGCCTACTCTACAAACATCCGCAGCATGTTTTTTTTTTCAAATTTCCAAATGCAAGGAATGTTGACAACCCAATGAATACCTAAAATGTAAAGATCAATAAACAATATTACTTTAGTTATTTATTTATAATATTGGTTACAGAACAACATCCACATATCATGTTCATATATCATATTATCATCTATAAAAAAGAAATTCAATCAATATAAATTCCATCATTCCAAGAGTTGTGTTTAAACATTCTTTTTACAAGAGGCACAATACCAGTTACCTAGTGAAAAATATAAAGATAACAACTTTAGCAAACATATTGGGGCTTTGATACTTGATATATAGAAAGGGCAACCCTGATCTTCGATTACTTGATATATAGAAAGGGCAACCTTGATCTTCGATTACTTGATATATAGAAAGGGCAACCCTGATCTTCGATTAACACATTAAAACCTATTAAAATTGACTTTGTCACATCAGAAATTAACGGATAGTTAGAAATTTCTGTTTGTTTGAACTCATGTAAGAAGAGAGAGTACAAAAATAAATACAGGAGAATTCCATCATGACATGATTATATACAGCAGTAACATAGATGTTGTTGTGAATGATTCAAGGAGGCCTGTACTTATAGAAAGTAGTCCAGTTACCAGCCCAGAAGAAGGTACAAGCCCAAGTGAAAACATGAAAAGTACACGAATCAAATAAAGGTCCATATTGCTCAAGGATTACGTGGAGGAATGAGTCAGCATAACAGTATACTCATGCGATGTTAGGGTGAAAGAAGGCCAGTGGCCAGGATATTGAAATTGTTAAGTTGTTAGACTTTCTCTCTCATCTTATATTTCCCATTTCTTTCATCTTCTTTAATTGAATTACTTGTAGTTAGAGGCTGTTTGTTTATGTCTGACCAGACTGACCCGGCTGACTCGGTCAGCGGGTCAGTCCGTTTGATACTCGCGTGATGCTAGCTGACGGGTCATTTCTTCTGACACAAACATGAAAAAATCAATTGCTGACCCAAAAGCAACCCCCATTTGCACACCACCAACACCCAAATCCACCTCCTGTGCTCTCGATCGACCACTTCCCCCTCCCCCTGCGCGACTGATCGACCACCTCCCCCTCCCCCTACGCGACCGATCGACCACCTCCCCCCTGCATGACTTCCCCTGCGTGACCGACTTCCCTTGCACAGACCGAGCACCTCCCGACCTGCGCGAGCCCTAACTGAGCCCCTCCCGACCTACGCGAGCCCTAACCGAGCCCCTCCCGACCTGCGCGAGCCCTAACCGAGCCCATCCCGACCTGCGCGAGCCCTAACCGAGCCCCTCCCGACCTGCGGGAGCCCTAACCGAGCACCTCCCGAGCGACCTCCTGAGCATCTCCCTGCGGTAATCATCATTTCTTTATGAATATAGATGTATATGCATATAGATGTGTATGTATATGTGTATGTAAATGTGTATGTAGATGTGTATGTAGATGTATATGTGTATGTAGATGTGTATGTAGAGTTAATTGAAAGTCGGATTGTGTCGACAAAACATTTCTCGAAGCATGTATACATGAAATAACAAACAACGATTGTGAGGGTAGTAGCCTTAAAGCAAGCTCATGGAAAGTTGTTGCAGAAAAACTAAAAAAATTATCATAATTTTATGGTTTACCATAAACAAATAAGAAATCGATGACTACCCAAAGTCAAAGTATGGGGCTCGGGTCAAACTGAAAAACAAAAGGGGGAATATTTATGATCCTATAACCAACACTTTCAATATGAGTGATGAAGAATGGGAAGCGGAGGCAATATATTTATTTTAATATGAAATATTTTTTAATAAGATTATTTTTTGTTTAGTATATTGATTATATCTATAAAAAGTTTCAAATAGTTAAACAAGTTTGTGGAAAAGGTGAAACATGCTCCCCTTCCTTACCCTGATCTTTGTACCAAACTGTTTGAGGGGGTGACCATGACTGGCATTCACAGTTGGGGGCCATCTTCTACACTTCCTCATCCAGCTGAAAAATTCTTTGAATCCTCTGGCCGGTCAAAACGAAAGACAAGTTCTAAAACTAGCAAAGTAGTGCATAGGAAAACAATAGATGACGACTTAAGAGAAGTTGGGAATGAAATTATCAATGTTGCAAAGATGTTGGTGGCAAAAAATAATATTGACAATGAAATGGACGCATGCATGGATAAGCTAGAAAAAATGGAATAGGGGGAATAAGATTCAACAACTTTTTTGTTATTCGGTGAAAGTGCTGATATTAGAAAAGTTTGATTACGTCTTAAGCCGGTGAGTTGCGAGTCGTGGGTGAGAAATGATGGGAGAAAGTTTGGATTATTCGGTTGACTTGTGTGTTTTGTATGACTTTGTATGACATTTGTATGACTTTAGTATGACTTTAGTATGACATTTGTTTGACAGTTGTATGACTTTGTATGACATTTGTATTAGCATGACCTTTCTATGTCATTTGATAGTTGTATGACTTTTGTATTAACAGGTCACATATGTATACGGATGGTGAAATTTTATTCTTTTTTATACTTTCATGGTATTGGTTAGAGGGTAGAATTGAAAGAATAAGAGATAATGATTCTGTTTTAACTGGGCACACATATACACATGAATCACTACATGGATTATCTACACAATGTCAAGAAATGATGAGACTTTCACACGAGGCTTTTGTACTATTATGTAATCATTTTACATAATGAAATTGGCTGTGAGCTAGTAGGATAATAAGCATTGAAGAGAAAATAGCTATGTTCTTACATATTATAGGGTATAATGAATGGTTCCGAGTAGTTAAACGACGATTTTAACATTCCAATCAAATGGTTCATAAATGTTTTCACGAGGTTCTAGTTGCAATCATGTGTTTTGCTAAAGAAATTATAGTCCCAACATCTTCAATGAAACTACAAATATCGCGGAACGACTTCAAAGGCTAAAAGGAATATTTCCTGGAGCAAAAGGTGCTTTAGATGGAACTCTTGTACATGCAGTTATGCCCACTAATCAACAAACATGTTTTAGGGGAAGAGGTAAAGGTGAATGCTATCAAAATATGTTAGGAATATATGATTTTGATATAATATTCACATTTGTATTGGCTGGATGGGAAGGCGTAGCACATGATTCACGGTTTTGAAAGAAGTTGCATTTAATCCGACATTTGGATTTCGATTCCCTCCACCAAGTTTATAATATAGTTATATCTTTTATTATTAAATATATTATTTTTATTCTTTATATAATAGTTGTCACACTGTCATTTACACATAAATATTACCTTTGAGACGCTTCATATACCAACACTCGTGGATGTATGACTCCATACCGCAATACTAGGTATTGGTTAGCCTATTTCCAACGATGAAGATCGTTAACTAAGAAAGAAAGATTCAATCCTGCTCATGCTTGCCTTAGAAATGTTATTAAGTGTGCTTATGGTGTATTGAAGGCAAGATTCCCAATCCTAAAGCAAATGGCTCCTTATCCTTTTCCAGTGCAAAGAGACGTAGTTATTGCTTGTTTTGCAGTGCATAATTTTATAAGAAAATACAACATTCAAGATGAATTATTTACAAACTTTGAAGATAACACTATGGTTACCCCTGATAGTGAAGGTGGAGGAAGTGAAGGTCAAAACACACAAGGCATTGAGTAGGGTTCAGAAGGGGTTGAATATATGGATACTTTGCATGACTAAATTGCTAATCAACTACTTTTAGATGCTTCAAATTAGATTTGTATGTAAACTCTTGTAATATGTTTGAAATTAGATGTTTTTGTTTGGATTATGTTTGATTTATGTTAACTTCTATTTTGTATGACATTTTGATGATTATTCTAATTTGGCTATTTTTATTGATTACACAACACCAGTTAAATTCAAACTCGTTAGAACAACAAGGCAATAAGGTTATTTTTATCATTTAGCAGAGTCACTCAGATACTAAATCAAACAGCCAAGTTTCAGTCAGATGCAGACTCAGTCAGAACTTCTTACTGGGTCTGCTTATGACTCAATCAAATCTTACTCGGTTAACGCAATCAAACAGCCCCTTAATTTGGTTATATGATTCAATAAGCAATGAAATCCTGTTGAGCAATTATTTATGTTCTCCTTTTGTATTCCTTATTGTTAATCGAATCCATTCCAGATGTACATACTCAATATACACACTTTTATTCTCTATTTCCCACTAAGAACCGTTCTTACATATAATTTAACTAGTTTTATACGCGTCCGGTATTCGGGTATTTTGTTGTCCTAAGCATAGATATTTTTTTCATTCAAAACAAAACAATATATGTTTCTCTTGATCCATTTGTCATGACATTCTCTTTGTCATCACCTCACCGCATTCTATAAATTCTAAGTGGCCCCAAGTTAGCAGCTTTCAAAACAATAACCACTTTATGCTATAGTAGTTTGAGGAAAGTATTTGAACTTGAACAATCACAAAACAAGCTAAATGTCATGAAAGAAACATAAGTTAAACCCAAATTCTTGATTCTATTGTAACCAAGTCTTGCATAGAAAAACTAATACTGTCTTCACTCCTTGTAATACGATTCATATCCTTCTAAATTTATGGTGATATGAAATTAATAATATCATAAGTTTACCAAAATTTAAGACGGAACAATACTTGCCTCTTCCTAGTTTCTTCCTCCTTGGCATCCAAGAATTGTTTAGCGACGCCGGTAGCGGCGTTTTGCTACTGATTGAGAATATCTGTCCAAACTTCCACAAAAGTTTCCATTTATTCTTATGCATAAAACCATCAGATAAAATTTTGAATTTAATAGATTTTGATGCTTTTACTTGGCTGTCCTTGGTCTAGAGAAAGGATAATTTTGTTGGGCTTGTATTTTTTTGTCAAAGCCCAAATAGAGGTTTTTTTTTCTCTTACGGACTAGTTTTTTTCATGGGTGTTATTTCCTATGTGGCTAGTTGCCTTTCTTTGTATCTTTCTTTCTTGTCTAACAAAAGTTTTCCAGGGCACTGCCCTTTTTCCAAAAAAAAAGACCAAAAAACAAAATCCCAACAGTTAAAACATAGACTAGGACCGGTAATCTCAATGACTAGGCCGTTTCTATTGCAACACTTTATGTTCAAAATGTCACCCTAGCATTCTAAAATATAACCCACACACTAATTTGGAATCGAGTGAAGGAAGGGAACACAAAGAGATGATGCACCCACTTAGGTTTACAAGAATTTTACAAAATAAAATGGTGAATTTAAGAGTACTGATGAAGAAGAAAAAGAATCACCCTCGTCTGACCACGCGATAACCAACATGGCTATACACATGGCTGCTTCTCTATTTTGCCGGACGAAAGAAAATAGAAAGGCGAGGCAGTGAAATTACCCTTGTTCACTTAAACTTGTTGTTAGGTCTAGGATCAGTAGATGTAGTCTACTTTGTATAGGCTTAGAGCTTGAATTAATATCTATAATGAATGGTTGTAATTCATTATTATGTATGCATTAAATGTATAGGTTAACCCATATATATATATGTGTGTTTATGTATGTTTGCAGGTACAAACATTATACTTAGTCAATTTCTGAAATTGACTTAAGTGTAAGAAACATCTACGGATGAACATTTTGTTCTTCCATAGATATGTTTCTTATAATTAACAAACATCCGAAGATCATCTGCGGATGAACCATCAACCGGAGTGAAGTGAGAATTCTAAGTGAAGACTCTTGTGGAAGAACAAGGTTCCTACTGGACAACAAGTCTCCTACAGAAGAACAAGATTCCTACGGAAGAACAATCAACTACGAAAGACAATGTTCTTGTGGAGACCAAACACTTCTATTCAAATAATACAAGTGTTACACATCAATAAGTCAACAAGTCAGTTAGGCGAATCCCAAGAAATTCGGAGATTCCTTAACAGAAACAATTCAAATCCCAAGAGATCCGGTGTTACCTTAACAGAAACATCATTGTCTATATATATGGATCCTAGGTTTGGAATCAAGGAGACGGTTTTCGATGGCAAAGTGTTACAAGTCAATAAGTCAGTTAGGCGAATCCCAAGAAATCCGGAGATTCCTTAACAGAAACAATTCAAACCCCAAGAGATCCGGTGTTACCTTAACAAAAACATCATTGTCTATATATATGGATACTAGGTTTCAAATCAAGGAGATGGTTTTCGACAGCAAACATCCAGGCAACATTACAATCACCAAAAATCACATCACAAAAATCAAAACCCTAGCAGCCGTCACTTCAAACACAAAATTCAATACCATTCATTCATTGTTTATTTGTAATCATTAACATGTTTTTAAGAAATACATTTAAATTCAATATTTGTCAAATCATTAATTGTGTTTCATTCATTGTGTTCTTGAATCATTACTGATATTGATTTACCATTCAAACAATTAAACCAAGCCAACGTTGATTCCGCAAATGTTTACTTGACATCAACCGACACTGATAATTCCTGATTGCGATCCTAGGATTCACATGTGGTATGAGAGCCAAGTGCTCATTGATTTAGATCGATTGATCTATCGGTGTTTGTTGTGTTTAATTATCTTCGAAACTTTTTGTGTGATATTTAATTTGTCGATTAACTTGGATCTATATTCAAATAAATTGAATAGCAAATCTTGGCTATCGATCCAATTAATAACTTGTTCATATCTCTTGAACAAATTCGTTAGTTAACATCTTAGATCTTAACTAATCATGAGCAACTTTGATTGATCTTCTTACCAACCATCAAAGTTGGAAACAAAAGCAGACTTCAAATCCTGGAAAATCAAGTTCAGGAATCATGTGAATTACACAGATTCAGACTTATGGGTATCTATAACAGAAGGTCCTTATATTCCACCTACCCTTGGGCTAGATTATAATGATAACTATCAACCCATAAGAACAAAAGATCTATTACCTGATGATATTAAGAAGGTTAAAGTTGACTTCAAAGCATACATCTTGCTAACTATGGCTTTACCAGAGGAAATATTAATCAGATGTGAAAACTATAAAACAACAAATTCCTTGTGGAAGATTCTTCATACACTCTGTGAAGGGAGTGATGAAATCCGAAGCATCAGGAAGGACACCTTGCATTCACAATATGAAACCTTTCATCATATTGAGGATGAATCAATTCAACAACTCCACAGGTTTATGTAGCTTGTTACTGAAATGAATATTCTAGAGTTGAAATACACAAATGAGGAATTGAACAAGAAAATGCTCCATACTTTACCAGAAAGTTGGAAGCAAACAGTATCCATGTTCAAGAATACTATAGATCTCAAAGTAGTAGATCTAGATACTCTAGTGGCTAAAGTTGAGGCTCTTGAAATGGATGAGAAAACAAGAAACAAGAGTGTGAGAACTCATGTATCACCATATCATTTTAAAGAAACAAGAAGTGCAGGAAGTGCCTTCATGTCCAATAATGATGGTGATAACACTTGTACTTTGAGTGAAGATGAAGAGGACGTAAGTTTCTATGCCTCAAAACCTCCTAAGAAATCTTCTCAAAGTAAATCAAGAAAAGAAAAAGAAAGAACAGATGATCAAAGAGATAAATCATCTAAAAAACCATCATTGTCAGGATCAGTAATCACAAGTTTGATGTATTAGAGCGTAGCGCAGGGGAATAAGAACGAGAATTAGACAAATTGTAGCAAGAATTTGATGCTCGTATGCATTAAGACCAAATACGGTTATAACGAGAGAATATATTTCTGTAACAAGGAATGTTTCAATAATAGTAAATATTTCTGATCAAATCCTTCATCATATTACAATAGGTTGACACTCCTTATATAGAGTGCACCCGCTGCTGTTATCACGGGAAAGTGACAACTGGCAGATCTATTACATAAATAACTAACTCTTAACAAACTACTGATATGTTCACAACTACTGAGAACATATCAGAGTGCTAAGTACAAAATATGAAACTACTGAAACTAAACTACTGAAACTACAACGACTGAAGAACAAGCTCTTCAGTCGTTTTACAAAACTACTGAAAACATAAAACTACTGATGAGCACAACAACTGAAGAAGTATTCTTCAGCTGTTGTGTCAAACTACTGAAAAGATAAAACATAAAACTACTGAAGGTAAACCGTCACAACTACTGAAGAAGACCTCTTCAGCTGTTGTGACAACGACTGATACTTTGGTCTTCAGCTCTTGTGTCTTCAGACATTGTCTTCAGCACTTGTGTCTTCAGACTTTGTCTTCAGCACTTGTCTTCCGACTTTGTCTTCAGCACTTGTCTTCAGACTTTGTCTTCAGCACTTGTGTTCAGACTTTGTCTTCAGCACTTGTCTTCAGACTTTGTCTTCAGCACTTGTGTTCAGACTTTGTCTTCAGCACTTGTCTTCAGACTTTGTAATCAGCTGTTGTCTTCAGCTGTTGTGGTCTTCAGTAGTTGTTGTGACGTCTGTGGGACTTAAAGGTTTTTCTGATCCGCTCATTGGTTCTTTTGGTCCAACAAACTCCCCTGAACCAATGCAGGCAAAACCTTTAACTTTATTGAGGTCCCACTTATTGTTAGCAGAATGGTTGGTCTTTTTCCTTCTTGATCAGTTGAGAAGATGACCCATATAAGCACTGGCCTGGAAATGAGTCTCTGATAATTTGGTTGGCAATGTATGGATGGGAGCTCTGTATTGGGGAATTGGACACTGAGCTGTTCCCCCATCCATGAGACTCACTTCCCAACTATGAGCCTGTAGGATTCCCTGGTGTAGGCCTCCAAAAATACAATTTGTTCCTCCATGGTGAGCTCCTCTGCCTCACCATCAAAGAATCCTTCTGGCCCATAGTACTCAGATAGGAATTTGACCTGCTTTCCATTTCTGAGTACCACTGTTGTAATCTGTCTGTAAGCAAATTCATCAGGATGATGACCTTCTAATAGCAGTGGTAACTCATCCTTTTTGATCTCATTCAGCCTCTTATACACCAGCCCTTTCTTGATCATCCTGTTCTCCAACATCTTTTGTGGGGGCATGTTTGAGGTGTAGGCCTTCTTGAAATCTTTAAGGATCTCCCAGGGTGAAACTACAAGGGCTAAGGAGATCACTTCTTCTACAATCTTTTTCACTTGCCCATTGTATCTCTGAGGGATATTTTTCTTTTGTATTCTGTGAGCCACCCTGGGATCAGGCCAAATTCTTACTCTTTCTTTCACATACTGAAAAGTATGTCTAAGAGTATAAATCTTCTGAGCTTGTTTCTTCATGTTGATGATGGAGGAAGTGGCTGCACATGCTTTATCTACTCTCCTCAATAATTCTTCATCATGCAATCTGTGTTGTTCTTCTTCTTCCAATTTTACTTTGATTGCATCTCTTTGTTGCTCAGGAGTTATTGCAAGAGAGAGATCTTTGGCCTTAGGCAACTGCAGAACAGCTGAGATCGGCAGCCTATCTTCTTCATCATCCTTTTCTTCTTCTTCCACAAGCCTCAACACCCTTCTCTTCTTCTACTTAGGTGCATCATCGGCTGTTGGTTTTGAGGGTAAGGGAGTTGGTTCTGTGGGTTGTGGTTGTGGTTGTTTTGGAGAGGGAATGTTGACAGGCTGGGTTAGCATTTTGGAGGTGAGTGTGGCTTTTGAGTGTTTGGCTAACTCAGTCCTGCTCCCTGCTCCTGCTTCATTCAAAGCTTCGACTACTAAACCTTTAGTGTATGCCTCAGACGAACAGATCTTGGAGGTTATGGCCAAGATACTGTCCCTGGTCCATGACTTAATCTCGATCAATGATCTCCCAAGATATTTTGCAATGAATCTGATCATGATCTCTAGTCTCTCTCTTTCTAGTGCATCATAGCTTGCCCATCTTGAGTTAATTTCTTCAACTTCAAGTCTCCTGATCTCTGAGTCAAGCTGTGCAGTATCGAACCCTTGTCTATACAATTGATCAATAATGGCATCCATTGATTTACTATGTGTAGCATCTGCCATTTTGATCATCTCATCAAGTTGGAGTTCTTTCTCTTTCCCTTCAACTTTCCTCTTCTTATATGTGACATGAAAGTCTTTGTGACTTTCACTCACTTGATCAGTTTCAGCTCCCTTCACAGGCTCTTCTTCCTTCTCAGTTTCTTTTTCTTTCAGTTTGCTCTTCCTCTTTGCTTTCACTGACTGACTCTCCCCCTTTTTGGTTGCATTGGTTGCAAGGGTTTGAGTAGCAGAAAGCCTTGTGCTCACAATCTCCTCCACTAGGGGTTGTATAATTGAGGGAAGCCTCTCATCCATGGTTTTGATCACAATGTCTGTGATCATTGGTGTGATGAGAGGTAGGGTTTGCTGAAAGATAGCAACTGTTTGCTCAGAGGGGTTCTGTCCCTGAGAAGCAGTGCAAGAAACAGAAGCTGGTGGCTTGGAAGTTTTGAGTGGCTGAGTGTGTGGAAGACCTTCAGGTGAAGGTGCCATCTGTGGGTTGATGTTGGTGGCAGATGGACTTGCTTCTTGAGAGAATTGGTCAAGTAGTCTTTGTAGTCTACTGACTTCTTCCTCAAGAATTGTGTTCTGGGCCAGAACATCGTCGAAAAAGCCCAGGTCATCATCAGCAGATGCTGAATCACCTGACCTCCTGCTTGTAGCAAGATGTACATGCACTGGATGTGGACCAGATGTAGCATGTGCCCCTTTGTCTTGGAACTGGGGACTTCCAGCCTCAGGACTATGTCCTTCATCAGCTGTTGCCTCTAGTGAGGTCTTAACTATGTTACCAGCCTCAGTCTGATCATGTGCTGATTCAGACGAGGTGGCAGCCTCACTAGATATTCTAATCTCCATATCCACACCAGGAGATAGAACCTGTAAACCCCGGTGCTTTAGGTTGTCAGAAGCATGAAGATCCTCTTCCTCAATGGTTGTGGTTCTCCCCTTTGTTGGTGGTTGTTGGGGAGGAGGAGAGGCATGCAGCTTAGTCAGCACGTTTGCAATGATAAGGGTTGGACTTTGTGGGGCGGTTGCATGGGGAGATGGGGTAGAAGCAGTGTGCACCTGGGGAGAATGGTGCTCTTCAATGGCAATCTCCTCAAATGAGGAAGATCCCAGATTTGTGGGTACCCCTTCTGTGGTTGCTGCAGGCTCCTTTTGAGAGGAATCCTGAGCGGCTGTGGCCGGTAGAGTCTCTGATACTGCTGGGGGGTTTAAACCAGCAAGTATATCCTGCCTTGGTGGTACAAGAGCATCTTCAGGGGACTCATCTCCCTGAATAGCTGTTTTGGGGCGTTTGGTTTTTGGTTTGGTGGGGACTCTGGATTTGGAGGTGGTGGCTGTGGGTTCCAGTTGCGTGGGTTTGCGCAGCTTGGCAGCTATTTTGAGTGATTGGTCAGAGTTGTACTGGGAGTATACTTCCGGCAATACAGCCATAGCAGGGACTCCCAGGCCAACAAGTCCCTCAGCTTGAAGCTGGTTTTCAATGATGGCCATTATGAACCGAGGATATAGTATCCAACGGTTAGCAAGTTGTTTTTGGGCCATATCCTTGAGCTCAAAAAAATAGTATTTCAGAAAAATTTAACGGTTGTTGCTCAAGGATGGAGTACATTACCTGTTGCCACCTTGTGGACATTTGATCCCATGATGAGGTCTTGGGGGCAAGGCATACATTGACCATATGGAATATGAGACGTTCAGCATCTGGAAAATGTTTCTTCAGTATGGTAGATGCACTCAGGTTACCCTGGTATCCATGGTGGACAAATGATTGATCTGTTGTGCCCTTTGGATAACCAGTTAGGAAAGTGACATCATCCAGATTAAGGGTTTGGCGAAGAGTGTCTGGAGTAATGTTTTGACCATGGACAAACGATTGAAGAGACTCTGTATCATTCTCCTCAGAGACCAGAGTGACGTTTGTCCAGAATTGGTTAAGGGATTCGGCATATATGGTGGGTTTTACCATAAAAGCCGTTTTGTACGGTGACTGAACCATTAAATCAATGGCGTTGTGAAACTTGGTCCAGTATGGCGATTTGGTGAGATGTGCGACACAGTTGTGTCGGGGTTTTAGTTGCATGGTCGCCATGGATGAAAAGAAGTTACAGAGTTTTTGAACGTTAGGTTTGAGAGGAGAAGATAGAAAAACTGTGAAGGTGGGATAAGGTATTTAAAGGGTCGGGATAGAAAACGACTGAAGGTTTTGGTGTGAGTCATCAGTTGTTGAAACTACTGATGACGTGGTATTAACGTTCAGAGGTTTGAAAAGACTGACCGTATTGGTGTGATCAGCAGTTGTTATAAAACAACTGAAGATTTGGTTTTAACCGTCAGACGTTGTATTAGAGCGTAGCGCAGCGGAATAAGAACGAGAATTAGACAAATTGTAGCAAGAATTTGATGCTCGTATGCATTAAGACCAAATACGGTTATAACGAGAGAATATATTTCTGTAACAAGGAATGTTTCAATAATAGTAAATATTTCTGATCAAATCATTCATCATATTACAATAGGTTGACACTCCTTATATAGAGTGCACCCGCTGCTGTTATCACGGGAAAGTGACAACTGGCAGATCTATTACATAAATAACTAACTCTTAACAACTACTGATATGTTCACAACTAATGAGAACATATCAGAGTGCTAAGTACAAAATATGAAACTACTGAAACTAAACTACTGAAACTACAACGACTGAAGAACAAGCTCTTCAGTCGTTTTACAAAACTACTGAAAACATAAAACTACTGATGAGCACAACAACTGAAGAAGTATTCTTCAGCTGTTGTGTCAAACTACTGAAAAGATAAAACATAAAACTACTGAAAGGTAAACCGTCACAACTACTGAAGAAGACCTCTTCAGCTGTTGTGACAACGACTGATACTTTGGTCTTCAGCTCTTGTGTCTTCAGACTTTGTCTTCAGCACTTGTGTCTTCAGACTTTATCTTCAGCACTTGTCTTCGGACTTTGTCTTCAGCACTTGTCTTCAGCATTTGTGTTCAGACTTTGTCTTTAGCACTTGTCTTCAGACTTTGTCTTCAGCACTTGTGTTCAGACTTTGTCTTCAGCACTTGTCTTCAGACTTTGTAATCAGCTGTTGTCTTCAGCTGTTGTGGTCTTCAGTAGTTGTTGTGACGTCTGTGGGACTTAAAGGTTTTTCTGATCCGGCTCATTGGTTCTTTTGGTCCAACAATCATCCAACAATCAAACGGAGTCTATCACTATCATTCTAGATTTTAAAAAACAAAAAGCAGCTTTTGCAGCTTTTAGTTCAAGCTTTCAAGCTTATCTAGGAAGTTCATTGCCCACTGCTAACATGTGCCAACAAGACTTAGAAGAACTGCTTCCGGATGTTGTGGAGGAGATGGATCTTCAGTGCCAAATGGCAATGATTGCTTATAGAGCCAAACAATATCTAAGAAGAAACAAAAATTTGGCTGCTACAAGTAAATCATCACGAATTGGAGTTGATAAGTCAAAGGTTAGATGCTTCAAGTGCAATCTCTATGGACACTTTTCAAGAGAATACAATCAACAAAATTCTAATTCAGCACACACATCAGAATTATCAAGCTAACCAACCTCCATCAAATCAAAGATTCTTTAGACAGCCACAAATGGCCAACTCATCCCCACCAGTTACCAATACACCAGCAGGAACCAACAGGTCAAAAGAATCTGGGCTGATAATTCTTCAAGATGGAACCTGTGACTGGAGTCTATATAAGAAGGAAGTTTTAGAAGAAAATCAAGCTCTAATGGCTCATATGGAAAACAAAGTTCCACCCATGGCAAGTGAGGTAAGAGACATGTTATGTTAATCAATATGTGTTTAGGAAGTAGAAAGATATAGAGTCCATGCTCAAAAATTAGCTGATAAAGTTAAGGAAACAATGATTTTGAATGAATCTCTTGTAAGAGAACATAAATTATATCAAATTAAAATTAACTCTTTACAAAAGGATTTAGACAAAATTGTTTCTACAAATTACAGTTTGAAAGCACAAGTTAAGCATCTGACCACTTCCTTAACCAAATCCATGGCTGATCATGCATCAACTGAAGTAAAACTTCAGAAGTTTCAGCTTTCATCTCAACAATATGAGAAATTACTAAATTCTCATATTGAATCAAAAAACAGATCTAGGTTGGGTTATAATGTTGTGGCTCCTCCTATAAGCAATAACTATGTTCCTTTGCCTGAATCAATGACAAACAATCTGTCAAAACATTTTGTGCCAAGCACCAATATAGGAACTAGCTCTAATATTTCTAACACTCATAATAGAATTGAGGTGAATGAAACTGAGTCTTCTGAATCAGAAAAGAGTAATCAATTCGATTCAGAATTTGACTTTGATAAGTGGGATGACTTGAATGATTCTGATGAACATAATGATGATCTTCTAAACAAGGGTAAGAAACCTATTTTTAAAACAAATATTCCAAAAGTGCTTGAAGAAACAAAGCTGTCATACCCTCCTAAACAAAGAAACATGTTGAAGACCATCTGCAAGAGAATAGCTTAATTAAATGAAGGTTTGTAAGAGCTAAATCAGCACAAACATCTTTGAATGAAGTAAAAGAAAAATATGCCTCTATTGAGGAAAGAAACAAGTCATCTGTGGATAAAGGAAAGAAAAAGGCATCAGCAGATCATCAGCAGAAGAAGAACCTCTCTACAGTACCGGATCTACGGAAAAAGAAAACTTCTTCAGTAGAAGTTAATATTGATTCAGTAGATGATTTACGGAAGAGTAAACCAACAACAAACAAACACAAGCCTCTCAAACCAGAAAAGAAAGAATCCGCAAAGATGAAGAAGATTGAAAAACCTCAAAAGTTGGCAAACCATAAGAATGATTCTGAGAAAGAATCACTTGAAAAGTATTGCAAATGGTGTGACATGAAAAATCATAATACCGAAGATTGTTACTTTAGTAGCTACTGTTCTATTTGTAATATGAATAATCACATGACTACCGATTGCTACTTCAACAAACATTATGCTATCTACAACAAAAATAACCATTCTACTCAGGAATGTTATTTCAATAAAAAGCACAAGACAAAAGGCTCAAAGAAGAAAGATTAGATAAGTCTGAATCAGACACTCAATCTACTGATTGTGACAAAACTAAAGATTTCTGAAAAAATCAAAGTCAAAATCAAAGGATAAACATCCTCAAGTGTTAATCATTCAAAGAAAAGATCAACTTTACTGCAATAAAAAACACCTCATAAACGGGTAGATTTGTCTGAAAAGGAAACCATAAACAGGTAGATTTGTCTGAAAAGGAAACCAAGGATGATGATGTATTCTTTGATAACTTTGAAAAAGGAACTCATAAACATCATTCAAAAACAAAAGACAGTGATACATTTAATGATAAAGTTTCAGTGTCAAAATCAAAGCATCAAATAAACAAACATAAGGTGAAACAAGAAGAAATTAGGAATCAAGAACCCAGTTCATGAACATCCCTTTCAACAGAATCATCCTCATTTGAAACAACTCAGAATGAATCAAGCAAACCTAAAACTGAAACTTCATGACTTATTCACGAAGGAGTAACTATTGTAGACACTGCTGGCAAACCCAAGATCATTAAGGCTTGGGTTGTCAATTCTAACTGATTTATTTCTGAATGCAGGAACAATATTGGAGAGCTGACAACAAGTGGTATGTTGACAGTGGTTGTTCCAGGCATATGACAGGAGACTGCTCACTTCTCCATGATTTCAAACATAAAAATGCTTCTTATGTGGCATTTGGTGGGGATTAAAAGGGAGGTAAAATTGTTGGTGAAGGAATGGTAACAAATGGTGTACTCAAGTTTGAGAAAGTAAATTATTGTGAAAATTTACAGTACAATTTACTTAGTGTGTCTTAAATTTCTGATCAAAATTATACCACATTGTTTGATAATGCTAACAGTTACATTCTTAAGCCAAGTTTTTCTGTTCCAGAAGAGTGGGTCCTTCTTAAAGCTTCAAGAAAAGGAAACACTTATGTTTTGGACATGAACAATAGCTCACTCACAAAACATGAAACATGCCTTCTATCTAAGTTATCAGAAGATGTATCTCAATTGTGGTATAAAAGGCTTGTTCACTCTAACATGAAGAACATGAACAAATTGGTGAAAAATTACTTAGTCATTGGTCTACCAAAGAAAGAGTTTCCCTGCTCAACTTGTTGGGATCGGCTGGATTGATAAACATCCGAGCATGTTCTTGACGAAAGGATAAATAACAGCAAACACCAAGAGACAATCAATAACACGAACAATAATTGAATGGTTTCATTGATAAAACCTAATGATTACAAGCTCGTTACAACATAAGGATCAAGACTCTTGGCAAGGGGAAGATCGAGGATAATCTCCCCTCTCATCCGGCAGCCCTAGGCTTCTAGGCACTCTCTCTCTAAAACCCCTTTTTCTCTCTACACATTGAAACTGGTATATATAGGCCTCGGCCCATTTTAGATGCGAGTGGGCCTATTCGTGCGATTGGACCATGCGTATGGTTCAATTGTACCACTGGACCATGCGTATGGTTCAATCGTACGACTGGACCATACTTATGGTTCAGTCTTACGAATGTTCCAATCGCATCTCTCAGTCGCATGGCTGGTCCATTAGCATGGCTTAGTCGTACGACTGAGTCTCATTCGCATATGCTCCTATGAATGACCCAATTTCATGTGTTTACAATATATCAGGTGTATAACATTAAGCCTAGACTATTCGACAAGCGACAGACACACTATATATGACTATATATGCTCCAACAAATTCCCCCTTGGACGTTGCTTGCGAATAGTAGATAACACCTCTTACAATCTTCAGTCAATCTTTGCTCTGGTTGCCAATAGAATCAAATGAAAAACCATATTAGCCAACATTGCCAATCTGTCAGGTTACTACCATATCCCTGAAAATGAATTTAGGCATAATAGCTTTCGTTTACTTTGCAGAACACCATCATAGCAGCAAGATTCCCCATATGACTGATTTTTTTCAGATAATGACACGAATAGTTTTCCATTGCTTCAATCTTCACACAGGCTAACCTGATTAACATCAACACCTGTAGAAATTCCCCCTCACATTCAGCATATCCCAATATATAGAAATTGTGCTCTCCTAGCGTCTTCACATGGTGTATTGGGCAAAAGGTTGAAGGTTCCAATCCACAGCTGACAATATCAAACAAATCAGCATGCACGTAGATTCATCATCAGAAACCTGCTCACATCATCACTTTGTGATTGCGTCTTCACTTTCTCGATACATGGATTCCCCCTAAGAATGTGAATCCTCTCTGCGCAAATAAATATAACTTGATTGGCCCATAAGTAGTAAAATGCTCCTGACTACCCCACAAAATCAGCACCGACTGCTGACATCTTCTATTCTCTCTTTCGTGTTCTAATTACATTCACCTATTCTGGAAGTCCGACGAATCATGGGGTACACATCAAACTTATTTGACAAAAGAACCTCAGGGTGAATATGCTTTGCTCATCTTCAAATCTATGCAAGAAGCTGGTCCAGATTTTTTTTTTGGTTTGGAACAAATACGGATGAGTCAATGCGGATGGCTCATTCGTGCGATTGAACATACGACTGGTCCAGTCACACGATTGAACATACGACTGGTCCAGTCGTACGAATGGTCCATTCGCATGGTCCAGTCATACGAATGGTCCATCCGCATGGCCCAGTCGCATGAACGGGTCTGCACGTAGATTTTTAGATCTGCAGCCGCCAGGGCTGCCCAAAACCCTAATCTGACGAATTTAACATGAACCAAAACAAAGTAGGCATCATCAGATTCGAAAGGGTGATAGGAACGTGGTTTCGAATTTGATTTTAACATAGAAGCAACACACGTAACAAGATCTGAGCAAAACACGAAGAACACGAAGTGGGTTTAACATCAAGATCTGAAATTTAATCCAAAAATCAAGAGCTCGGGTTGCTAGAATGATTGTTAGATCATTCCGGCAGTAACCGGCTCTGATACCAATATGAAGTCGGCTTGGTCGATAAATATCCGAGCATGTTCTTGACGGAAGGATAAATAACAGCAAACACCAAGAGACAATCAATAACACGAACTATAATTGAATGGTTTCATTGATAAAACCTAACGATTACAAGCTCGTTACAACATAAGAATCAAGACTCTTGACAAGGGGAAGATCGAGCATGATCTCCCCTCTCATCCGGCAGCCCTAGGCATCCGGGCACTCTCTCTTTAAAACCCCCTTTTCTCTCTACACATTGAAACTGGTATATATAGGCCTCGACCCATTTTAGATGCGACTGGGCCCATTCGTGCGATTGGACCATGCGTATGGTTGAATCGTACGACTGGACCATGCGTATGGTTCAATCGTACGACTGGACCATGCGTATGGTTCAATCGTACGACTGGACCATACTTATGGTTCAGTCTTATGAATGTTCCAATCGCATCTCTCAGTCACACGACCGGTCCATTAGCATGGCTCAGTCGTACGACCGAGTCTCATTCGCATATGCTCCTACGAATGACCCAGTTTCATGTGTTTACAATATATCAGGTGTATTACATTAAGCGTAGACTATTCGACAAGCGACAGACACAGTATATATGACTATATATGCTCCAACACAACTCACTGTTCTTCTTGTTACAAAGGAAAACAACATAGAGTGTCTCATAAATCAAAAGCAATCAACACTAATACTACATCACTCAATTGCTTCATACGGATCTGTTTGGTCCTACCAATGTGATGAGCATTGGAAAAAAGCAATATTGTTTGGTGATAATTGATGATTTCACAAGATTCACATGGGTCTTTTTCTTAAAACAAAAGAGTGAAACATCAGAGACATTAATGGACTTTGTCATCAAGATTGAGAATTAGCTTGATACTAAGGTCAAAATTTTTAGGAGTGACAATGGTACTGAAATTGTCAACTTTGAACTGGACTCATTTTGAAGGAACAAAGGTATTGCATGACAATTCAGTGCTCCAAGAACTCCATAACAAAATGGAGTAGCTGAAAAAAGAAACATAACTCTAATTGAAGCAGCGAGAACAATGCTAGCTGATTCATAATTACCCATTAACTTTTGGGCTGAGGCAGTGAATACTGCATGCAATGTTCAAAGCAGACATTAATTGTCAAAGAACACAACAAAACTCCTTATGAGCTTTTATTTAAAAGAAAATCATACATAGGATATCTTAGAGTTTTTGGATGTCATGTATCTTTTTTAAACATAAAAGAGTCATTGGGAAAATTTTTCAGAAAAAGCATATGATGGTTTCCTTATTAGATATTCTTCAACATCTAAATGTTATAGGATCTATATTTCACAACATAACATTATGGAAGAAACTCCTAATGTATCCTTTGATAAATCTGTATTTACTAAATCAGTTAAAAGTGCATCATGGTTGTTTAACATAGATGCTCTTACTGAATCTTTTAACTATGATTATTTGAACACTACAAGACCTGTTGAAGTATGCTATCCTTTTGTTCCACCTTATATGAATGAAGTAACATTATATGCTGATCCTCCAAAGATACAAACACCCTTAGGAAGAAACACTTCATCAGGAGAAGTTGATACTGCATATGGGAAGGAACAATGGGCATCTAGAGAGGTGAATGGTGTCCCTGCATCAGATCCAGGCTTTCAAGTGAATACAACAAACGTTGGAAATATTTCAAGTCCTCATTATCCGGAGAAGTTCCTGTAACTTCTACGGAAGAATAAAATGATTTCGGAGAAGTTCCTGTAACTCCTACAAAAGAGGAAACTGACTGTGGAGAAGAACCTACAGCTCCTGTAGAAGACTCTCATGATGCTGCTGATAATCAGGCTACTGAAGATCATTCAACACCACATGTTAAACGTTTTGACTACTTCCTAAACTCTCAACCTGGTTTGGATCAGACTGCAACAATGGATATGACTAACCTGGAATCATCTATTCCAGGTTAATCAACTCCATAAACAAGAATCAATAAGACTCATCCAGTCAACAACATCATTGGAGATCTTACTAAGAGAACTACAAGAAGCCAAAGTGGTAATGCCAACATTTACCTTTTCAGTTGTTTTCTTTCACAAGTGGTTCCTCCAAACATCACTGATGCTTTAAATGACAATAGCTGGATTGAAGCTATGCAATAAGAGCTTCAATAATTTAGAAAGCAAAAAGTGTGGTCTCTAGTTGATTTACCTGAAGGCTAACATCCTATTGGAACAAGATGGCTCTACAAAAATAACTGGATGATAGAGGGATCATTGTAAGAAATAAAGCAAGACTGATTGCTCAAGGATACACACAAGAAGAGGGAATAGACTATGATGAAGTTTTTGCACCAGTTGCAAGAATTGAAGCCATAAGAGTATTCCTAGCTTATGGATCATATAATAAATGCACTGTGTATCAGATGGATTTCAAGTGTGCATTCCTATATGGGAAAATTGATGAAGAAGTCTATGTGTCAAAAAACCCCTGGTTTTGAAGATCCTCATTATCCACATAGGGTATACAAGCTAAATAAGCCTTATATGGTCTTTATCAAGCGCCAAGAAATTGGTATGAAACACTATCATCTTTCTTGCTCAAGCATAGATACAAAAGAGGAACCATTGATCAGACTCTCTCCATCAAATAAGAACATCAAGATCTCTTGGTTGTTCAAATATATGTTGATGATATTATATTTGGATCAACTAATAAGAGATTGTGTGTGAATTTTGAAGAATTGATGAAATCAGAATTTCAGATGAGTTCAATGGGAGAATTAACATTCTTTCTTGGTCTTCAAGTTCATCAAAAGACAGATGGGATTTTCATTAATCAAAAAAAATATATACATCAGATTCTGAAGAAGTATAATCTTGCAGAAACATGTTCATGCAAAACTCCAGCCTCAACAATTGAAAAGATTGTACCTAATCCTATAGGAAAATCTATTGATCAATGATTATATAAATCAATAATAGGATCTCTTATGTATTTAACTGCCTGTAGACCTGATATTATGTTTGTTGTATGTGCTTGTGCTAGGTACCAAGCTGATCCAAAAGAATCTCATTTGAATGCTATGAAAAGAATCTTCAGATATCTCAAAGGAAAACCAGGACTCGGTCTGTGGTATCCAAAGGATGGTGACTTTACACTCTACTCATACTCAGACAGTGATTATGGTGGATATAACAGTAACAGAAAATCCACAATCGGTGGATGTCAATTTATCAGACCAAGACTAGTGTCATGGCAGTGCAAGAAACAAACCAATGTTTCTGTATCCACAGTTGTGGCTGAGTACATAGCTGCTTCAGCTTGTTGCTCTCAAGTTCTTTGGTTGCATAACCAATTACTTGACTATGGTTACAACTTCCTTCAAACTTCAATTTACATAGACAATTCTACTGCTATGGTTATAACTGCTAATCCTGTGCAACATAGTAAAACAAAACACATTGAGATAAGATATCATTTTCTGAGAGATTGCTTAGAAAAGGGTCCAATTAAGTTAGTCAAAGTGGATACAACAAATTAGCTTGCTGATTTATTTACTAAAGCCTTTGATTCAGTTAGATTTAATTATCTTATTGAGTCTCTTGGCATGATTAACTTAGATTAATCAACTTGAACAAACAAAGAAAAGTATGTAGTGATATTTTAGCATGACATATGCATGGGAAATGATAGTAAACTATATCTTGGTTTCTTCCTTAATTCGTAAATATCATTAAATCTGAGCTAGTTTCTTGGTATGTGAGTAGGTTAATCTTGAGTGGAAACTACACTTAGTGCATGTCAACATTATTCAAAGTGACTGTTTCTGGGAAACTTCATTTTGATGATACAAAGTAAGTCTTATTCTGATGTGATCAAATCACTCATCTAAGCACACTATATACCGACACTTTATAATATCTATCTTTGCAAAAAAAAACATAAACCCTTTGTTTTGTGTAAACAAAGACCTGGGTGTATGATCACCATACTGTATATCAGTTATTAAAGGTGAAAAGATCATGATCCTCATCATCTCTCTATTTTGTGTAAGTAAAGACCTGGGTTAAAGGCACCTTTGTTTTATGTGAATAAAGACTTGGTGACCTGATGATGATCATATCTAAGCTCTTGAAAGAATCTTATGTGATCAATTGTACATTTATGTAGAGCTTTTATATCAATGCATTAATGAGATGTGAAATACATCTCAAGATAGAACTTATAACTTAAAGTACATAGTTATTAAGTGTGAAAAAGTGATGATTTGACTTGCAAAGGGAGGACAAAACCTTTGTGAATGAAATATGAAGCCCATAATAGTTATTTCCTAATTAATATGAAAACATAAAAACAACATGCCTAGTTGACACATCATCTCTTGTATGAATTTAAGTGGACAATATGCTTGCAATCAGAACTGTGTTCATATATCAATTCAACTAAATAACTCATCAGGAAGAGGCTTGGTATTATAGTATGATCTCATTATATGTGTATATATGTCTGTGCATCATCATACAGTTAAATAAATTTCATGATATTTTCCTTTTAAATTTATGATAAATGCATACTGTCCTTATTAATCACAAATTTAGGGGGAGTAGAAATCATGAAGATAATTTATCAATTAGCAGCTTCTATTTCATTTATAATTTGAAGGAATCGGAACCTGAGCACCAACTTAGCTCTTGGATACATGAAGTTTTCTTTTAAATTATTTAAACTTTCTTGTACTCAATTGGCATGAATACGAAGTCATCAAGGTCCAATAGCAATAATGGTTATAAGTAGTGGACTTGGACCATATATCAAAATAAGTTTTTCTTCACAAGTGTTCTATAAACATCAGCATATGCTACAGTGCCGTCTTTAGCGTCAGTAGAAAATACTGTGTAGAAAAACTTAAATGTCTATCGTAGACTGGTAAACTACAGATGAGCAAAGATCAACAAATATATTTCATAGTTTGGTAACCTATGAACATTTAAGAATCAGCAAAAGTTTTTAAGTCATCCATAGATGATATATGGAATCCATAGATAATGTGCGAAAGAACTAAGAACTGCGAATAAGTTAAACTATTGAGGTTCCCACATCATTAAATAAATGAAACTAATGTGTCTGAGAGAGTATAAATGATGTTCTATGACTTCAATATTCATTATTCATTTTTTTAGAACACTTTTTAGACCTAGAAAAACACACTCAACAACTTTTCGTTACTCAGTCTGTAAACTCAGTTCACTCTGGTGTGACTGAGTTGATATCACAAGCAAGCACCATGTTATATCATTCTCCAATCATGACGAACCAGTTGCATCCAATCAAATAGAGCCTGTGGTGCACAACATGAACTTAGAAGCACAATCTCATCATGATAAACCTGAACAATCACAAGATAAATGCTCAAGCTCAGATAGTGTGGATGCTCATACTGAAGAGCTTAAAGATGAGATTGTTGACAATCAAGAAGAAAAGAAATATGAGGAAGTTATTGCTTACAATGAAGGTGATTTGAGTGATGATAACATCCCTTTAAGCAAAAGTTATCTAGTGGCTGAGTACAACAAGCTTGTAGTGAAGTCCAACAAGCTTAAGAGAAGATGCCATGTGTAATAATGAAGTGATTGATGCTCTTCTTCAAAAAGAGTCTGAGCTCAAAGAATCAGTAAAGAAAGAGAAAGATGAAAATGAGAAACTAATAGTGAAAATTGATCAAATGAATGACTCTCTCTATGATCAATCAGCTTTGTTGAGAAGAAAAGAAGAAGAGATTGATCAGCTGAAGATGAAGATATATGCTCTTGAATCAAACCAACTAAAGAAACCTGCTGAATCTTCTAAGCAACTCATTCAATACTCAAGGAAGAGGAAGTATTTGGAATCAACAAAGAATCAAGTAATCAATGTTGAAGATTCTCCTAAAAGGTCAAGGCATACATCTTTAGAGCACACTCCTTCTATGAATATCTCAACCTCAAAGCAAGCTACTATTGATGAAGCTGAGAGTGATGCTGAATGGAAAGAATTGACTGAAGATGTGCCTAACAAGGAACAAGAAGACTTAAAGGCTGATGATCTTCCGAAAACAAAAGACATAATCGAAAAAGGCCTGAATCTACTATGTTTATGACCCTGATCAACCATGGATTTCCATATGACATGGTTGAAAGGATGAATATGACTAAGATGAAGAAGACATTGAAAGAGTTTGAGCTTGCTAGATTTATGATTCCTAATTGTGATAATGAGGCATTCATAACATTTCAAGCCAGCTAGGAAATCAAGAAAGATATAGGCCATTGTGACACTGCAAAAACTCAACAAGTACAATATGGTGTGTTGGCTATAGGGACACAATTACAAGACTCATGAGCTTAAAGGAAGAAGTGTTGCTGAGCTGAGAAGAATGATGGAACATGTAATGTCTATTGAACTTGATACTGGAGTCAGATTCAGAATTGAAGCTCTAAACCCATCATATGAGCAACAAAGCAAAATCTTTGTTGATCTGATAATTGTTGAATCTAAAGATCAACACAAAGGCAAAGATAAGCTAATAAGAGAGTCTAGGGTAGTGATACCTAGAAAAGTGTGGCCTCTGGGTACAATAGTCAGAGAGATTATAGAGAAAAAGTCTACCCTTATAGAACTGTTTGACCACATCACAACTCCCAGTTCTATGGAAGAAAACATGAATATGGCATGGAAATATGATCCAGACTGGGATTATGCAATCATCAAAAGAACATCAATACAAATCCAATACTTCCATAATGTAGAAGCATTACTGAGTCTTCATGAGAGAGATATTAAAGACCTTATAGAGGCTGAAGCAACCAAAGTCTTTCAGCATGCATGTTGCATAAGTACCAAAGAAGAATGCTTCGAAAGTTTCACACATGAAACATAATACTCTAAGTGTGAAATCTTCCAAAGCCAAGAACAATATCTTCCAAAGCCAAAGATGAAGTGTTCCGAAGTTTCAGAGACAAAGTCTTCCGAAGCTTAACTCTTGAAGACAGATTTCTTCCGAAGACTTTTAGTAACATGCTTCATCTGATGTATTTCTCCATAAAGCTGGACCCTTTTTTGTTGCAACTCTGTAATGTCACCAACTTACATGAGTTGGTGAAAAGGTCCATGCTTTTGGTAACTATACATTGAGGTCTTGAGTCTGTAACTTTCTACTTCATGTACTTTATCCTTTTTGTAATAGATAAGGATGTGAGCTATGGCATGCCATAGTCACTAGTCAAAAGGCAATCTGCCTTTTGACTCTACAATTGATTTTGTTTGTGTCTAGTCAATTGTATCCAGCTGGCTTTCATAGTATAGCTGGCTGTAGGATGTAGTATAAGCATCTCATGTTCTTGTATCTTTCTTTTATGCTTTGTAACAATTGTAATAGAACATTGAGAAAGCAATATACTACAATCTTGAAAACCATACTATTGTGTATTTTGCTCTTGTGTTCTATCTCTTAATTACTTGTGTTCTTAGTGTCTTTACTTATGGTTAATCCAGTCTACTATTTGATTAAGTTTAGTTACTCTCCTCTTTGTGTTGTTGTGTTGTAAGTGATCCCTTCACCAGTCATGCATTTGGTATCAGAGCTTTTCAGGCTCTTGATATAAGATCTCACCATCTTAAGATCCCTCACACACACAAATACTCAACTTTTCAAATGGCAGCCATTGCCAAGAATGATGTAGAAACTGGAACCATGAACAAGTCCCTACTGATCACTCTTGATGACTTTGATACCTGGTGCCTGAGAATGGAAGGTTTCATCCGGTCTCTAGATGTCACATCCCGACGAAAGCGTGAGATAATTATTTGCGTGCGACTTGTTTGTACAGAACACATTGATTAACATAGTTTATCAATAGCACAACAACATATAAAATAGACATAACATAAATTATAAGATAATAATACGTTTAGGATTACATTAAATCATGATAGTCAAAATTTGATCTAAATATAATCCTATTACAGCATAATTTCTAACTGCTACATCTTCAGTAACAGTGGAAATGAGCGTCCACCGATATGCTGAGATCATACATATTTACAATTAGATTCACACAGACTTTCCCCGTAACTTCTCCCCAGCCGTTATACACATCAAAAGAGAACATTAAGCTGTTAGACATGATGAATTCCTAAAAAAGCATACTCAAAATAGTCAACATAATGTTGGTGAGTTCATAGGTTTATCTTACACAAAATATTATTAATGCATCATATACAACCAAACCTTACTTAATAATGACAGGATCAGTGATCACAAGTTCGATGTATTAGAATTCAAAGCAGCGGAATATGAACAAGAATTAGACAAATTGTAGCAAGCAATCGATACTTGTATGCATTAGAGCGCATACGGTTATAGGGAGAGAAGATATATTTCTGATTTCAAGGAATGTTTATAGATGTAGAATATTTCTAATCAAATCATTCATTCATTCCATTCATTCATCTCATATTACAATAGGTTGTCACTCCTTATATAGAGTGCAACAATCACTGCTGTTATCACGGAAAGTGACAACTGGCAGATCTAATACAAAAATAACTAACTCTTAACAAACTACTGAAATGTTCACAACTACTGAGAACATATCAGAGTGTTAAGTACAAAATATAAAACTACTGAAACTACAACGACTGAAGAACAAGCTCTTCAGTCGTTTTACAAAACTACTGAAACATAAAAATATAAAACTACTGATATCACAACTACTGAAGAAGTACTCTTCAGCAGTTGTGACAAACTACTGACGCTTCAGTACTTGTTCTTCAGAATTTGACCTTCAGATGTTTCATCAGCTGATGACTTCAGTAGATATCATCAGCTGATGTCTTCAGTCTTTGTCTTCAGACTTTGTACACCAGTTGTTGATCTTCAGCACTTGTAAACTCTTCAGCTGTTGTACTTCAGTACTTTGGTCTTTCAGCTTCAGTACTTGTGTTCTTCAGCTGTTCAGCTTCAGTACTTGTGTTCTTCAGCTGTTCAGCTTTAGTACTTGTGTTCTTCAGCTGTTCAGCTTCAGTACTTGTGTCTTCAGCTGTTGTACTTCAGCACTTTAGTTCTTCAGCGTGAAGTCTTCGGCACTTGATCTTCAGCTGTGAAGTCTTCAGCACTTGTCAAACTGCTGATGAGGCTTTCAGCAGTTGTTGTGATACCATGTGGGACTTAGAGGTTTTCTGATCTTGGCTCATTGGTTCTTTTGGTCCACAAACTCCCCCTGAACCAATGCAGCCAAAACCTCTAAATTATTCGTTGTCCCACTTATTGTTGGCAAAGTGTTGGTCTTTTTCCTTCTTGATCAGTAGAGAAGATGACCCATGTAAGCTCCGGCCTGGGAAGAAACCTCAAATGTTTGTTTGGCAGAGTATGAATGGGAACTCTGTTTTGGGGAACAGGACACAGAGTGTTATCCCATTCATGAGATTACTTCCCCATAATGAGTCTGTACGACTCTCTTGTGTAGGCCTCAAGGAAGGTGATTTGTTCCTCCATGGTTAGCTCCTCAGCACCTCCTTCAAATAATGATTCAGGCCATAATACTCGACAGGTATTTGGCCTGTTTCCCATTCTTTAGCTCCACAGTGTTATTATTCTGTAAGCAAACTCATCGGGTGATTACCCTCTAGGAACAACTGGAGCTCATTTTTCCTGACTTCCTCAAGCCTCTGTAAACTAACCCCTTTTTCACTATTTTGTTTTCCAGCATCTTCTGAGGGGTTAGATTAGCTTTGTAGGCCTTCTTGAAGTCTTCTAGGATTTCCCAGGGTGAAACTACAAAAACCAGAGAGATCACTTCATCTACGATCTTTTTCACCTGGCCAATGTATCTCCGAGGTATATTGTTCTTATGAATTCTGTGAGAGACCCTGGGATCAGGCCAAATCCGCACTCTTTCCTTTTGATATTGAAAGGTATGCCTGAGAGTGTAAAGTCTGAGAGCTTGCTTCTTCATGTTGATGATAGAAGATGTGGCTGCATAAGCTTTGTCAACTCTCTTCAGCAATTCCTCATCATGCTGTTTATGAAGCTCTTCTTCTTCTAGCTTCACTTTAACCATTTGTCTCTGGACTTCAGGAGTAATTGCTGAGGAGTGACTTGTGGCCTTAGGCAACTGAATCACAGCTGAGAGCGGCAGCCTGTCTTCATCATCTTCTTCATCATTTCTAGCCTCAATATCCTTCTCTTCTTCTTCAAGGGTATATCATCGGCTATGGGTTTTGAGGGTAAGGGAGTTGGTTTGGTGGGTTGTGTTTTGGGTGGTTTTGGTGTGGGAATGTTGACAGGCTGTTCTAGCATCCTTGAGGTGAGTGTGGCTTTTGATTGCTTGGCTAGCTCAGTCCTGCTCCCAGCACCCGCTTCATTCAAAGCTTCAATAATAAGCCCCTTAGTATATGCTTCAGACGAACAGATCTTGGTGGTGATTGCCAAGATACTATCCTTGGACCAAGCTTTGATTTCGATCATTGCTCTTCCAAGATATTTTGCAATAAATCTAATCATGATTTCAAGCCTTTCTCTTTCTAACACTTCATAACTTGCCCATCTATTCTGGATTTCTTCAATCTCTAATCGTCAAATCCAGAGTCAAGTTTATTGGTGTCATGGCCTTGCCTAAACAGCTGATCAATGATGTTGTCCATTGATCTGCTGTGTTCGGCATCAGCCTCTTTTATCAGTAGTTCCAAGGCTATATCTTCAGCAATATGCTTATCAGCACCTTTCTTTCGCGTGTAGGTGAGCATTGGTTGCTGTTCTTTCTCCTCCTTTGGGCTTGCTTCGCTTCCTTCTTTTCCTCGGATCTTTTCCTCTTCTTTTCTTTCACTGCAGTACTCTCCCCCTTTTTGGATGCATTGGAGGAAGGGGTCTGTACCGCAGAAAGAGTCTTTTGTACAGCAGCATCAATTAAGGCTGTAAAGTTGAGGAAAGCCTCTCATCAATGGCTTGAATCACAATATCAGTGATTATGGGTGTGATGAGAGGGAGGGAATTTTGAAGTACAACACTATTTGCTCAGGAGGGTTCTGTTCCTGAGAAGTAGGCCTGAAGCAGAGGCAGGTGGTTGATTTGGGAGTGGCTCAGTGTTTGGGGACCTTCAAGTGAATGTGCCATCTGTGGGTGGGTAGAGGCAGATGGTCTTTCTCCTTGTGAGAATTGATCAAGTAGGTTTTGCAGCCTACTGACTTTCTCTTCAAGGATTGTGTTCTAGGCAAGAACATCATAGAAAAAGCCCAGGTCATCATCAGCCGAAGCTGAATCATCTGACCTCCTGCTTAGAGCAGGATTTACATGCACTAGGTGTAGACCAGTTGATGCATGTGCCCCTTGTGCTTGGTACTGGGGACTTCCAGCCTCAGGACAGTGTCCATCATCGGCTGTTGCCTCTGGTGAGGTCTTGGCAATGTTACCAGCCTCAGTCTGATCATGTGCTGAGTCAGAGGAGGTGGCAGCCTCACTAGATGTTCTAAGCTCCTTGTCTACACCAGGAGATAGAAGTGGTAAACCCCTGTGCTGTGGGTTCTCAAGTGCACTATGTTCCTCCCCCTTAATTGTAGAGGTAGTCCCAGTAGGGAGTGGTTTCTAGGGAGGGGGTGAGGAGTGCAGTTGAGTCAGCACTTGTGCAACTATTAAAGTTGGGCTGTGAGGGGCGGTTGGTTGGGGGGAAGGGATAGAAGCAGTGTGCACCTGGGGAGGTTGGTGCTCTTCAATGGCAATCCCCTCAAGTGAGGAAGATCTCAGATATGTGGGTACCCCTTTTGTGGTTGCTGCAGGCTCCTGTTGAGAGGAAGCCTGAGCGGCTATGGCTGGAGGAGTCATTGTATCCACTAGGGGGTTTGGACCAGTGGATATATCCTGCGTTTGTGTTGCAGGGGCATCCTCAGGGGACTCAATTCCCTGAGTAGCCGTTTGGGTTTCTTTTTGGTGGGTTTGGTGGGGATTTTGATTTGGAGGTGGTGGCTGTGGGTTCCAGCTGCGTGGGTTTTCGCAGCTTGGCAGCCATTTTAAGTGTCTGGTCAGAGTTGTGCCGGGAGTATACTTCCGGCAGAACAGCCATAGCAGGGACTCCCAAGCCAACAAGTCCCTCAGCATTAAGCTGGTCTGTATAATGGCCATTATGAACCGTGGATAAAGTATCCAACGGTTGGCAGTTAGTTTTTGAGCCATATCTTTGAGCTCTGAAAATATTATTTCTGAAAAGTTTAATGGTTGTTGCTCAAGGATAGAATACATTACCTGCTGCCATTTTGTCGACATTTGATCCCAAGACGACGTCTTAGGGGCCAAACAGACATTCACCATGTGAAAGATCAGGCGCTCAGCGTCATTAAAGTGTTTCTTCAAGATAGTGGAGGCACTGAGATCGCCTTGATATCCATGTTGGGCAAAGGATAGATCTGTGGTGCCCTTCGAATATCCAGCAGGAGAACTAGCATCATTCAAATGAAGAATTTGCGGATTATTGCAGGAGTGATGACTACTTCTTTGTGTTTACGACCGACTGAGGGATGGGTGTTGTTCTCCCCAGTGGTAACAGTAATGTTCATCCAAAATTGGTGCAAGGATTCGGCATGTAGTATGGGATTCAGAAGAAATGCCGTGTTGTATTGGGACTGAAACATAAGATCGATAGCAGTATCGAACTTAGTCCAGATGGGCGATTTAGTGAGGTGGGCAACATAGTTGTGTCGCGGTTTAATTAGCATGGACGCCATGGAGAAGAGGGAAGCTTTGGAGAGGAACGTTAGATTTGAAGAAGATGAAGCATTGAGAGCTTAGGTTAGGGATATTTATAGGGTACGGGTAAGAAACGACTGAAGGATATGGTGTTAGTCATCAGTAGTTTTAAACGACCGTTGACATGGTATTATCCTTTCAGACGTTGAAACAGCTGAAGTCGTGGTGTTAGGCATCAGTAGTTTAGAAAACTACTGAAGACCGTGGTTTTGACTTCAGATGATTGAAACAACTGAGGACGTGGTGTTGTCATCAGTAGTTATGAAACTACTGAAGACAGTGGTTTTGTCACCAGCTGTTGTAAACAACTGAAGACTTGGTATTAGTCATCAGTAGTTATAAAACTACTGAAGACATGGTTTTGCTTCAGTTGTTTAGAATGAAACAGCAGTTGTACAAACGACTGAAGAGAAAGTTCTCTTCAGCTGTTTTCATCAATTCTTAGCTTTTCAGCTGTTTCATACTGTCCTCAACACATTCATCAGTCTTTTTGGCTAATTTCAGTGGTTTCATAGGACATCAGTACTTATCTGTTTTTACTGATTGCAGTAGTTGTAACTGCATCAGTAGTTGTAACTACATCAGTAGTTTAGAACAGACGAAGTACTGCAGTACTTGTGAGACATTTAGCCTTCAGTAGTTATAAAAACTACTGAGGGTAAAAGAGCTCATCAGTACTTATATATGACATAGGTACTAATGATCATCAGTACTTATTACTAAGATCATCAGTAGTTGTCACTTATTCTAGCTGCAGCATACCAAGCCTTAACACCAGGTATTGGAAAGTTGAACTATCCAAAGGCTTAGTAAAAATGTCTGCAAGCTCATCAGCACTAGGCACAAACTTAGGATCAATCAGACCTTTTTCAAAACAATCCCTTATAAAATGATGTCTGATCTCTATATGTTTGGTCCTAGAGTGCTGGACTGGATTTTTGACAATGCAAAGAGCTGAAGCACTATCCATTAACAATGGAGTCTTAGTCTCTGTAATGCCATAATCCAAAAGTTGGTTTTGAAGCCAGAGTACCTGAGATGTACAACTTGCAACCGTAATGTACTCTGCTTCAGCAGTTGATGTAGCAACTGAGGTCTGTTCTTGCTCTGCCAAGAAATCAAGCAGTTGCCTAGGAATTGACATCCACCAGAAGTTGATTTCCTGGTCAACTTACACCCTGCATAGTCACTGTCAGAAAAAGCAACTAATTTACCAGAATGTCAGTAGAATACCATAAACCTAGAGATGGAGTGCCTTGCAGATATCTAAAGATCCTCTTGACTGCAATCAGATGAGACTCTTTAGGTGCAGCCTGAAATCTAGCACAAACACATGTAGCAAACATAATATCTGGTCTAGAAGCTGTTAAATACATCAAGGACCCAATCATACATCTGTAAAGTGTTTCATCAACCACTTTACCTTTCTGATCTGTATCCAGTTGTGTGGTGCTGCACATGGGAGTAGAACAAGGCTTACAGTTTTGTAAATCAAACTTTTGCAAAAGATCTTTTGTATATTTGGACTGATGAATGAAAATTCCATCAGCCTTTTGTTTGATTTGCAACCCCAGAAAGAATTGTAACTCTCCCATGGCACTCATTTCAAACTTCTGTTGCATCAACTTTGTAAAGGCATCACACAACTTTGGATCAGAGGATGCAAAAATGATGTCATCTACATAAATTTGAACAAGTAGATTATGCTGCCCAGCTTTCTTAATGAATAAAGTCTTATCTATGGAGCCTCTAGTGAAATTATTTTCTAGAAGAAAGTTTGATAATGTCTCATACCAGGCTCTAGGAGCTTGTTTTAACCCATAAAGAGCTTATCAAGCTTATACACCCAATTAGGATGTTTATTGTCCTCAAAGCCCGGAGGTTGACATACATAAACTCTTCTTTAATTTTTCCATACAAAAATGAACTTTTGACATCCATTTGAAAAACTTTAAGATTTTGACAAGCAGCATAAGCAAAAAACAATCGAATTGCTTCCAGTCTGGCTACAGGGGCAAAGCTTTCATCATAATCAATACCTTCTTCTTGTGCAAACCCCTGAACAACCAGTCTGGCCTTGTTCTTAACAATAAGCCCATTTTCATCAGTTTTGTTCCTAAACACCCATTTAGTGCCTATTGCACACTTACCTGGAGGTAGAGGAACCAGTTCCCACACTTGCTGTTTCTTGAACTGAAGAAGCTCAAGCTGCATGGCATCAACCCATCCATTGTCCTTTAAAGCAATGTGATAATTCTTTGGCTCTTGCTGACTGATGAAGAGAGCATAGAAGCAGAAATTGGACAATTGACTTCTTGTTGATACTCCAGCAGTGATATCACCAATGATTTGAGACATGGGGTGATTCTTCAGATCTTGATACACAATGAGATCTGTGCAAGTGTTTGTAGCCGGTTCAGCAGCAACAGATGGTGATGGTGAATCATTTCCTTGAAACAATCAGTGGATGGTAATTCAAAGGAAGTTGAATTCGAAGAAATCTCATCAGCATTTGTTGTGGATGGTGCTACTGGCGCTACAGGAACATCAGGTCTAGTTGAATCAGGCAGCTGATCACTAAACCTGAAGAGGTGAGTACTGCAATCATCATCATCATCAGCAGTACCACCAGGTGTTGAACTGTTGACAGGAGCAACAGCAGGAGTTTGATAAGGAACATATTGCAGTATGTCCAGATCAAATAACTCCACAGGACTTTGTGGAATCTTGTCCTTTGGAGATTCATTAAACTTAACATGTAAAGTTTCTTCAACCATCTTTGTTCTGCAGTTGAAGACTCTGTATGCTTGCAAGTAGATGAATAACCAACAAAGTATCCTGCATCCACCTTAGGATCAAATTTGTGGAGTTGATCCTTTGTGTTGAGAATAAAACAGGGACACCCAAATGCTTTGAAAATGAAATCAGTGGAGCCAAATGATGGAGAACTTCATATGGAGTCTTCATCAACCTCTGATTTACTAAAACTCTATTTTGCACATAACAAGCTGTGTTGACAGCTTCAGCCCAAAAGGTCAATGGCAGACCTGAGTCAGCCAGCATGGACCTTGCAGCTTCAATGAGGGTCCTGTTCTTTCTCTCCACTACTCCATTTTGTTCGGAGTCCTTGGAATGCTGAACTGCCTTTTGATTCCCTTTGAGAGATAGAAGTCATCAAGTGTATGATTTCTGAACTCAGTTCCATTATCACTCCTAATACACTTGACGGGAAGGGAATACTGCTTCTCAATGTACAGCACAAAGTGGATAATCTTCTGAGCAGCCTCATCCTTTGAATGTAGAAAGAAAGTCCATACAAATCTGGAGTAATCATCCACAATTACCAGACAGTATTTCTTTGCCATGCTCATTACTCTCACAGGACCAAATAGATCCATATGCAGTAATTGCAAGCAGGCAGTGGACTTGGACACTTCAATAGGAGGAAATGAGACTTGTGCTGTTTTCCTTTTAAACAAGCAGTGCAAGTTTCATCACAGTGGAACTCCTTTATTGGTAAGCCTCTGACTAAACTATTGTGGCTAAGCTGATTCATGTTTTTGAGATTAACATGACCAAGCCTCCTGTGCCATAGTTTAGATTCTTGAAAAGAGGCTTTGGAAAATAGGCAAGGATGGCCTTTGAGATCATTTTCTTGGAAAGATCTAAGGCATACACTCTTCCTGTCCTGTTGGCTTTCAGGAGAGTGTGATCATCCAACACCTTGTCAATCAATGGCAAAACTTTGGATGACAGAATCCTACAGTTTTGACTTGTGAAAAGGGCAACATGGCCTTTATCACACATTTGACTGACACTCAAGAGGTTGTACTTGAGATTTTCCACATGATTAACATCATCAAATTTGATTTCTCCATTGGAGACAAAGCTCTTACCGATGATGTAACCCCTAGCATCATTGCCAAAAGAGACAAAACCCTTCTTTCCTTGAGAGTAGTCATGAAGAAGAGAGATGTTCCCAGTCATGTGCATAGATCCTCCACTGTCTACATACCAGATGCTATTTTGGCATGTTGAGGAACCCTGCAATAATAAACAATCAGTTAGTTTTAGAGACCCAAACCTTTTGGTTTTGGGCTTGGTCTCATCAATAGATGGTAAACTAGCATGTTATTTGTAACAACAGCCTGAGAGGAAGAAGATGGTGCAGAAGAGGAGTCCTTTGGCTTAGACCTCCTTTTCTGTGGTTTCAACATAGGAGAATCTAGTTGGTTAACTCTACCAACAGATGTTGTACCATCATCACCAGCTGTGTCTGATTTTGTGATAAAGCTTTCAGCTCATCAGACACATTGCTAGTGGAGTTAGATAAGGTCCTATGTTGCACCTTCTTTTTGAGCACCCTCAGCTGTCACCTGTTTAACTCCTTCCTTTTTGGATTTCTTAAGGACTTAGGGTTACAGGATTTGATGTTGCTGATACAAATGTGGTCTCAAACTCAGTTTTCATTTTTACCATTTTCTCATTAATTCTTCCTTTTGTTTGAGTTTGGAACCTCTTTTGTACCAGCATCATCTGTAAGATGATTGAACAAACCACATACTTCACATGGTTCTTCTTCATCTTAGGTTGATCATAACTAAAGATGATGAAGCAACTGAAGACTTGTTCTTCAATGCTTTGGAAGCATTGGTTGCTTTCTTAACAGCATCTTTAGTAGTCTTCAAACTCTTTCTACTGCCAGTTTTCTTCTCTTCAGTACTGACAGCAGTTGAAGTTTGAACTTCAGGAGTTGAATCCTGCTCTCCAGTCCTTTCAGGACCTTCAGGATTGACTCCTGAGTTGATCAACTTATTGATCATGTGAATGTCAGCATTTGGACCATCAACATCAGCTGATAGGTTCAAAGAGGACTTGATACTGACTGCTACTTCTGATTGTGCTGTATCAGAAGGTAGATCACATGACTTGATGGATTGGTTATCACTCTCACCATCAGATTCTACCTCTGCTCTTGGGGTAAAATCTGTAGGTGGAGCAGTGTGATTGTAACCAATTCCAAACTTCACATTTGAAGCAGATTGCTTACTAAGAAGCATTTCAAAACCTTTGCATGATTGTACCCATCTATCACACTCGACCTGGGTAACTGCAAGGGTTTCTTGAGATCTTTGTACTTCTCTAGAAGTACATCTTCTCTAGCCTTATCATCAATTATTTTGCAATTCAGTTTATAAATCTCATCATTTTTATCTTTGAGCACAAACTCAAACTCAGCTTTGTTTTTGGAAATTACTTGTTCTAACTCAATGTTCTTATTAATTAAAGCTACATTTGCTTCTAATGGAAGCAAATGCTGCTATGCATTGTTCAGAACATAATTTGGCTTTTGCCTCAGAGGATACCTGTGATACCTGGGTGTAGAGGCATTGGAGATGAAGTATCAGCAGACTCCAAAGCCATAAGAGCTAGATTCCCAAAGGGACTGTCACCACCATGTTGACCAGCACCTGAGAACAGTTGATCATGACCAGACAAGTCATCTGGTAAACTGCTCCAGTCAACAACTCCTGGGGTGAAGAAGCTGTGTTGTTGAGATGAAGGTTGTTGATGAGATTGGGAAGGCTGAGGTTCTGGTAATGCATGAGTTGTGGTGTCATAGGAACTTGAACTTGACTTGACTGTGGCATGTAATAACAAGGGTACTGATAAGGCATTTGACCCTGAGAAACAAAATATGCCGGAGATTGTTGTTGAGGATGATGCTTAGATGTGACAGGATGTTGCCCTCTGTTTTGTTGACTGTTGCCAGGAAAAGTCACAAAGGGTGCAGTAGAGTTGATCCAGTTGATCTACACTCTCTTGCAAAGTGTCCAAGCCGTTGGCATTTGTGACACCTCAACTTGCTCTTGTCAAAACCAACTTTGGTTTTGCCAGAGAGTCCTGGGAATTTTCTTCCAGTTCTTTTGTAGAACTTCTGAGATCTGATATTTATCAAGGCCATTTGGCTCAAAATATCCATCTCTTCTAAGTCATCATCAGCAATCCCCTTGAGATCATCCATGATGAAACATAAATTGTCATTATTACCACCAGTAAACTGACCATCAACACTTACAAATGCAGAATAGAAGTGCTCGAAGAGAAATTAATATGCTCATCATACTGGCATTCAGATGCAGCATATTCTGACTCATGACCCACCAAGGCAGTGTTGCCTTGAATAAAGTCTTCAGTGAGCTTTCCAGATGAAGACAGCTTTCTCTTCTGTTCTATCTCTCTCTCAAAAGTGAGCATTTCCCATGGAGTTGGGTGAGAGATAGTTTGTCCAAACTTGCACTGGAGCGTAGGACAATAGTATATGTGTCCCATCTCTCAGGCAGTGATCTGAGAAATCTGTTATTCATTTGAATATTGGTGTATTCAAGTTTGACCATTTTTAGTTCAGAGATCAAACAAGAAAACCGCTCATATTGTTGAGTCAGTGTCTCACCCTTTCTATGAGAGAATGTCTCATATTGTTGGGCAAGAATTTCTCTATTATTAGCCAAGACCTCATCTGTTCCTCCAAATTGTTCTTTCAAAGCAATCCAGAGGTCATGGGCAGTTTCATGATGCATTAGCCCAGAATAGATTTCATTGGGCAAAGCCATGGCCAGAATTCCATGGGCTTTTGCATCAATCTCAAGCAACTTTTTATCCTCATCTGAGTATTGCTCCCTCCTCTTCGAAACCATTTGATTGGTTTCCGGGTTATTCACCATAGGCTTGTGTGGACCATGTACCACTGATGTCCAACACCTGCGCTGTTAACAGACAGGTGATGGAGCATACGTCTTTGCCATATGTTATACTCATTCCTAACCAGCATAGGAGGCTTGGTTGAGGAACCAGTATTGTGAGGATCATTGGAGGGAGTGGTCATTTTTAGTTCAAAAACAGTTTAGTTCAAGTTTTAAAAAGTTTTAGACAAACCACAACAAACTCAATGAGAACCAAGAATGAGATCTCAGGATGAATGAGCAGAAATACAGAAAATTCAATCTCTATAACCGTTTCTTGCAAAAAACAAAAGCTAATTCAATCAAACTTGGATCTTGAATAGCAGTTTCAATGATCAATTATTAGATCGATCAATGATAACCTGCTCTGATACCATTTGACAGGATCAGTGATCACAAGTTTGATGTTTATCAGAATGTAAAGCAGCGGAATACACAAACGAATTAGACAAATTGTAGCAAGCAAACAATATATGTAAGCGTTAAGATCGCATACGGTTATAGGGAGAGAATATGAATTTTGATTTCTAGGAATGTTTATAGATGTAGAATATTTTAATCGAATCAATTAATCATTCCATTCAATTGCTCAATTCGCTCATGATTACAATGGGTTGTCACTCCTTATATAGAGTGCAACAGTCACTGCTGTTATCACGGAAAGTGACAACTGGCAGATCCAATACAGAAATAACTAAATCTTAACAAACTACTGAAATGTTCACAACTACTGAGAACATATCAGCAAGTTAAGTACAAAATATAAAACTACTGAAACTACAACGACTGAAGAACAAGCTCTTCAGTCGTTTTACAAAACTACTGAAACATAAAACATAAAACTACTGATATCACAACTACTGAAGAAGTACTCTTCAGCAGTTGTGACAAACTACTGAGGCTTCAGTACTTGGTCTTCAGACTTTGACCTTCAGGCGTTTCATCAGCTGATGACTTCAGTAGATATCATCAGCTGATGTCTTCAGTCTTTGTCTTCAGACTTTGTACATCAGTTGTTGATCTTCAGTACTTGTGAACTCTTCAGCTGTTGTACTTCAGTACTTTGGTCTTTCAGCTTCAGCACTTGTGTTCTTCAGGTTGTACTTCAGCACTTTGGTTCTTCAGCTGTTAAGGTCTTCAGCACTTGATCTTCAGCTGTTGAAGTCTTCAGTACTTGTCAAACTACTGATGAGGCTTTCAGCAGTTGTTGTGATACCGTGTGGGACTTAGAGATTTTCTGATCTTGGCTCATTGGTTCTTTTGGTCCAACAGCTGGTTGAGGAACCAGTATTGTGAGGATCATTGGAGGAGTGGTCATTTTTAGTTCAAAAACAATTTAATTCAAGCTTTAAAAGTTTAAACAGACCACAACAAACTCAATGAAAACCAAGAAAAGATCTCAAGATGAATGACCAGAAATACAGAAAATTCAATCTCTATAACCGTTTCTTGCAAAAAACAAAAGCTAATTCAATCAAACTTAGATCTTGAATAGCAGTTCAATGATCAATTATTAGATCGATCAATGATTAACCTGCTCTGATACCATTTGACAGGATCAGTGATCACAAGTTTGATGTATAGAATTCAAATCAGGGAATATGAACAAGAATTAGACAAATTGTAGCAAGCAATCGATACTTGTATGCATTAAGAGCGCATACGGTTAGGGAGAGAAGATATATTTCTGATTTCAAGGATGTTTATAGAGTAGAATTTTCTAATCAAATCATTCATTCATTCCATTCATTCATCTCATATTACAATAGGTTGTCACTCCTTATATAGAGTGCAACAATCACTGTTGTTATCACGAAAAGTGACAACTGGCAGATCTAATACAAAATAACTAATCTTAACAACTACTGAAATGTTCACAACTACTAAGAACATATCAGAGTGTTAAGTACAAAATATAAAACTACTGAAACTACAACGACTGAAGAACAAGCTCTTCAGTCGTTTTACAAAAACTAGAAATAAAAATATAAAACTACTGATATCACAACTACTGAAGAAGTACTCTTCAGCAGTTGTGACAAACTACTGACGCTTGAGTACTTGTTCTTTAGACTTTGACCTTCAAAGTTTCATCAGCTGATGACTTCAGTAGATATCATCAGCTGATGTCTTCAGTCTTTGTCTTCAGACTTTATACATCAGTTGTTGATCTTCAGCACTTGTAAACTCTTCAGCTGTTGTACTTCAGTACTTTGGTCTTTCAGCTTCAGCACTTGTGTTCTTCAGCTGTTCAGCTTTAGTACTTGTGTTCTTCAGCTGTTCAGCTTCAGTACTTGTGTTCTTCAGCTGTTCAGCTTCAGTACTTGTGTTCTTCAGCTGTGTACTTCAGCACTTTAGTTCTTCAGCTGTTGAAGTCTTCGGCACTTGATCTTCAGCTGTTGAAGTCTTCAGCACTTGTCAAACTGCTGATGAGGCTTTCAGCAGTTGTTGTGATACCATGTGGGACTTAGAGGTTTTCTGATCTTGGCTCATTGGTTCTTTTGGTCCAACAAATAATCAGATCAACCATACTATCATAACATAATTCATAAATAAGATAATATAGCATCACAACACTCATCCTGTTGGTGCAAGAAATTATTTCCTAAGTAGCGCTACCTATATTATCCAACGGTTCCACATCCGAATTAATGGTTGTAACATAAATGACAGTATAACTCAAAAATTGCATCAATTATAAAAATCAATAGTATGCTTTTTCCCCCAAAAGTTTATCAAAATCAAAATGGGGCTATGAATCTCACATTTACGCCAAGAAATCACCTATAAACAAAATATTTATAGTTAGAAAACATAAATATTTTCTTCAAAATTTTTAGTACCTCAAACAATATCAAAATTGTCACAATAAATAGGTAAAGAAATAAAACATAACATACTCAGATTTCATGTTTTAATTATATACAGTTTATTTCCTATAATTGTTAAAAATACCTTCTGGTTTCTAAAAATTCCCAAATTTGATCAGAATATTTGGCATAATATTTATAACACTTAAGAATTTTCCCAAATCTTAAATCATACTAGAGTCAATTTTTATGACTTTCATCATTTTACTAATATTTAGTAAAAATATCAGAATATGTCCAAAAATTCCTATTTTCGTATAGAATGTTCTTTTCAGCTTTTCCTATTTTTCTTATTTTTGTCATAATTTATTGCAAAGTTAAAGTATTTTTCCCGATTTTCATGTGGCAGAAACTTTCAAAATTCATAACTTATTCATATCTTCACTTTAGGTCATGAAACTTTTTCTGTAAATCCTATAATTCATAAGGTTTAACATATAATTTTCTCAATCTTATTCCAGATTCAGTTCTTCAAGCATAAATTTTTCCTTTAAATACTAAAATAATTTATATAAATTATTTTATTGATAGGAATAGCATCAAAATCCGCAGAACTATAATTCTTAAGATTCTAAACATATTTCCAATATTTTTTCCCACAATCATAGTCTATAACATAATAAACTGAATTTAACAAATTGTACCTAAAATTTTAACCCTTTGTTTATAATTTTCTTTATATAACTTTGGGTTATTAAGATTTACTTTATTTATTCAGATTCGTAAAATCTCCTTACTGATTTTTGAATAAATTTTACATGTTGGTAAGATTTTGTAAAGAACTTGTATGTTTAATCATAAGGGTTAGTCATTTGTGTTTGTTTAAACACATGTATAGTCTTTGTAATCTTAACTAGTTATGGTTTAGAGGATGAAACCTTGATTTTGACAAAAGGAGAGGGTGAATATAGCTGATGTTGGCTTCTTCTTTGATTATCCAACTTGTGTGGGTGTCTTGAGCTTCCAAAGTTGTGATCTTCTTGCAAAGGGTAGTTTGGAAGGTGATGATGTTTGATTGTGGTGATGTTATAATGGTGATCGTGAATGGTGATGTTGATGGTGTTCGGTTGAGAGGTGAAGGAGTGGTGTTTATGGTGGTGACCGAGAGGTGGTGGTGTGAAGGTGAGGAATAGAGGTGAAGATGGTTGTGATATTCAGTTATGGTGGTGGTGACCGATAGTATTTGAGATGGAGACTTGGTATGTGATTTGTGTTTCCAAACCATCAGCCGAGAGCTTCAAGTAGTAAGATTTCTCATCATTAAACCTAGGTGTAGGCTTGCAAGGTGGCATGCTCAAGACATGCTTGGTTTTTGGGTGGCTAGGTGTCGACCAAGGGGATGTAATGAGTCATCACCTTATTAATGCTAATGTTAAAGTTAATAATCGGTTCACTTAATTTTTATTTAACCGAGGCTAAAGTTTAGGTGGTGTTTATGTTAATGTTAGAGTGTATAAAATTGTTTAGTTTAGTTTTGATGTCAAGTTCCTTTGATGTTGTAATGTGGTGTTTGTTTGGTTTTTGTATCATTTGGTAAATAATTTGATGTTACAAAGTTGCAACATTGGATTACACATTGTTTGGCATTTAAAACTTATGAGTTTGGATATATGCATACGTAAAAGGTTGTGCATGCATGTGATGTGCAACACATATATTCACATAAACATATAATACACGTATGTATTTAATCAAAAGATGGCACATGCATACGTATGACATGTATGTAAACATGCATACGTATAATTTTAACATATAAGTGCACATAATAATTCATAACTTATATATATAATATTAATTTTATTCATAAACTAATTTTGCCTAACCCTATTTTTAGGGTCGTCACACTAGACTCAAGAATATGGGAGTCTGTTGAGAATGGACCTTACATACCAAGCACCCCCTCTGCTACTGGTGCTGGTATGATCTCCAAGGCTATGGAAAACTACTCTGATGAAGACAGGAAGATAGTAGAGATTGATAGAAAAGCCATGATAGCCCTTCAGACTGCACTTCCAAACCCTGTATACAGAGGTTTCAAGAAATGCAAAATAGCTAAACAGCTGTGGGATGCATTGAAACTGATGTATGAGGGTTCAGCTGAAGCCAAAGCAGCAGTTTGAAAACTTCACCTTCAAAACAGGTGAAACCATGACTTAGCAATACTTCAGGTATGTTGAGATTGTGGATACCCTTGTGGATAGAGGAGTTCCTCTTGAGAACAAGGACATTGTAAGGAAGTTCATGTCCTCACTTCCTAGGTAGTGGACACACTACTGTGTGGTGATCAAGAGGACTAAAAATCTCAAAACTCTCACACTGACATAGTTATATGGGATTCTTAATGGCTACTAGATGGAGATAAACATTCAAGGTTCATCTGGAAACTCCAACAATCAAATGGGTTCAGCCCTGCATGTGGTTGAAAGGGATAGCATAGAACCCCAACATCATCTCATATGCTACTCTGACAACTCACCAAAAGGTCCTTTCATCACCTTCCTAGAGACACCAAGGGAGAACTACACTCAAGGAAGCGCATTCCAAGAGACAAGCTCTTCTTAAGCTTTTATGTCTTCTAATGTAAGTTGTGGCAACTTTCTTTTCACCCTTGAAGACCTGGACTGTATCCATCCAGACGATCTAGAGTACATGGAGATAGTCTAGTAGATGGATCTTCTCACTCACAGAGCCAAGAAGTTTTACAAGCGTACAGGAAGGAAGTTTTCAAGCAATGCAACCAGTGGAAAGTTTGGCCTGGACAAGAGCAAAGTCAAGTATTACAACTGTAACTTGATGGGCCACTTTTCCAGGGAGTGTAAGGCACCTAGAACAAATGGTGGCCAAACACAATCCAGACCCAACTACACTGATAAAGCTCCCCAGAATGAGAAGCCAAAGTAGCAGGTTGCTGTTGTTGTTGAAGATGGAGGCTTTGACTGGAGCTTTCAGGTGGAAGATGCTTCTCCAAACCAAGCACTGATGGCAGATCATGATGAAGCCAAGGTATTGGAACATCTCTGTAACCCTAAATGCATTGCTAAAGTTAATAGATACATGTCCTATAACTTGAAAATGAGATATGATCTTGAGTCCTTAAAAATTTTAAAAGCTGATTTTAGAAAGTCTGAAAATGATTATAAACTGAAGATAGAGGACTTAAAGAAACTATTTCAGCTCTAAAACATGAGCATACAAACTTTAGGACTCAGATCAAGGATCTCATAACCAAGCTGACTGAATGCTAGGCTGAGCTTGTGATCAGCAAAGCCAGGGCATACACGGGTGTTCTTGAAGAAGAGACCTTCAAGAACATGATATCCTCATCCCCACAAAACAAAGTGTGCTATCAAAAGGGATAAATGAGATAGCTCCTTTGCACACAATCTTATCAGTAAGATCACCTAGGTGTGGAACTTATAAAGATAAGCATCCTTTCATAGATCCTTTGAGTGAGAATGGCCACTATCCTTCTGAGGAGAAAAAGAAGAATGTGATGACCAATTCAATGAGGAAGAACTTGATTAGAAAAAGAAAAAGAAAAGCTAGGAAGGATCAAGAGATCAAGGCTACTTTTGACCCCAAGTAGAAACAAGTTTTTATTTCTACAGGGTTTGAAGTGGTAAAGAATGAAAACATCAACCTTAACTCTTCTGCTAAGAGTTCTGGTTTATGTTCAAATCATCTCAGTACCAAGAAGAAGACTGTTCTGCTATGTCCCACTGCTACCCAGCCTGGACCATTAAACTCCAAGAACAATCCTCAGCCCAGAAGGACTGTCTCAGCATCTTCAAAGATGAGGATGGAAAAGGGATGTGACCAAAGTCAGTCTTGTTCCAAGAAGGCTCTTAGGAAGAAGAAAATGGAGTGTGCTATGTGTGAAAGTACTACTCATCTTGCTAAAGATTGTCCATACAATCCTAAGGTTACTCTTCACATGATCAAACAAAGACTTGGAAGAGTTCTAAGAAGATTCAAGCTTCGGAAGGAAAATTTGTTTCCTTTGAAAGCTCCAAAACCAAGAAGAAGGCAAGTGGAAAATTGCCTTCGGAAGAAAAGTTGGTCTCGGAAGGAAGGAATACTTTCGAAGCACTAAAGTCTGCTGCAGTGTCTGCAGAATATTCCAAAGGTACAATCATCAAAACTTCCAAAGTATCAAAAGCTTCTAAAGTATTGAAGGTCAAGTCCAAGACTCCCAAGGTGGTGTGGAATTCTAAGAAAGACCAAGTGAATGAAAATTTTCCATCAACAATAGCTCAAGATCCTCTTAGCATAACCACAATATCTATTACTGTTGCATTACCTTCTGTTTCACTTAGTAAGCCCAAGACAAGTAAGGCTTGGGTTTCCAAATGTAACTAATCATTTTCTTTGTGTAGTCACAACTCAAGAAAAACAGAAATGTCTGGATCATTGACAATGGTTGTTCTAGGCACATGACAGGAAATAGGTCACTACTCCAAAACTTTGAAAGGATTGATGGAGGGCCAGTTGCTTTTGGAGGAGATGAAGGTGGTTACATTTCTAGAAGGGGCAAGGTCACAAATGGTAAGCTAGCATTGAAAAGGTAAACTTTGTTAAGGAGCTTGGGTACAATCTTCTGAGTGTATCCCAATTTTGTGATCAGAGTCATAACATGCTCTTTACTATGCATGAGTACATTGTTCTCAAGCATGGGGTGGTTATTCCTCATGAGCATATTCTACTTAGAGCCCCCAGGAAAGGGAACATGTACAAGATGGATCTGCAAGAAACATCTCCCTCTACAAAAGTTTCATGCTTTCTATCTAAAGCGAATAGTGATGAGTCTTTCTTATGGCATAAAAAAATATGCCAAGTAAACGTTAAAAACATGAATAAACTGATTAAGAATGATTTGGTAACTGGAATGCCAAAGAAAGTTTACAAGTGATGACCATTGTGTTGCATGCCTGAAAGGGAAGCAACATAAGGTATCTCACAAGCCTAAGGAAAGGAACTCCATCACTACACCCCTACACTTGTTATATATGGATCTCTTTGGCCCCACCAGTGTAATGAGTCTAGGAAGGACCTCTTACTACTTAGTGATCACAGATGACTTTACAAGATTCACTTGGGTCTTTTTCCTTAGAACTAAGAATGAGACTCCTGAGATTCTGAAGAATCATCCTAAAGATTGAGAATCAATCTGATCACAAGGTCAAAATCATAAGATGTGATAAGGGAACTAAATTCAAGAACCAAATCCTTGATGCATTTTGTGATGAAAAAGGTATTACAAGACAATACAATGCTCCCAGGACTCCTCAGCAGAATGATGTTTATGAGAGGAGAAACTAGACATTGATTGAAGCCACACGAACCATGTTGTCTTACTCTAAGTTGCCCATCACCTTCTGGGCAGTGGCAGTTAACACTACCTGCTAGGTGTAGAACAAAGTTTTAGTAGTTAAGACTCATGGCAAGACTCCTTATGAACTTTGGAACAAGAGGAAACCCTTCCTTGGTTTTCTCAGGTCATTTGGTTGTCCTTGCACCATCTTAAATACCAAGGATCAAATTGCCAAATTTGCTGAGAAATCAGATGATGGACACTTCATTGGATACTCTTCCTAAGCTAAGGCTTATAGAGTATACAATCTCAGAACTAGAACTGTTAAGGAGTTTACAAATGTGACTTTCAATGAACACACACCCTGTGTGGCTGGTTCTAGTCCTGATTGGTTTTTTAATCTTGATTTAGTTACCAACTGTTTTAACAAATCTTATGAGACTTTTCAGGATCTGTAGAAAATATAAATACAGGTGATCCTGATCCAAGATTTGAGCTGAGAAGACCTTCAAGTAACACATCTTCAGCTCTAGTTAGGACTACTTCTGCAAATGAGGTTTCTATCAGCAGCATAATGACAAACTCAGCTGATACATCTAGTATGCCTTCAAATTCCAGCTCAGAGGCTCTACAACCAGATAAAGATACTTTAATTTCAAAAGATAATGATGGTAGTGGTGACAGTGGTCAAGACTTTCTTGATGCTGATAACCACTCCATAGATGACAACATCAATGATGTCACACATTACTTGGATCCAGTCTCTCTTGATAAATGTGCTGATGTTGTGGGAGAAACATCTATGCCAGATCTAAATTTCTCAATTTAGATCTTTCTCAACAACTTGTTGTGATCCCTCAGCTAAGGATCCACAAGTCTCACCCTACCACAAACATCATTGGAGGTGTTGTCACAGGGGTAAGAACAAGAGGACAAACCATGAAGCAAATGTTTGTCTTCACTCTTGTTTCTTATCCCAGATAGAGCCAAACAAGTTAATGAGGCTCTGAAGGATGGAAGTTGGGTTGAAGCTATGCAACAAGAGCTGCTTTAATTCAAAAGGCAGAATGTTTGGAACCTTTGTCCTCTTCCTCATGGGAAGACTACCATTGGAACCAAATGGGTGTTTAGGAACAAGAAGGATGATAAAGGCATTATCATCAAGAACAAAGCTAGACTAATTATTCAAGGGTACTACAAGAAGAAGGAATTGATTACACTGATGTCTTTGGTCCTATAGCAAGACACGAAGCTGTTAGGATAATGCTGGCATTTGCTACATCCAAGAAATTCAAGATATTTTAACTTGATGTAAAGTGTGCTTTTCTTTATGGAGTGATTGATGAAGAGGTGTATGTCAAACATCCACCTAGTTTTGTAGATCCTAATCATCTGATTATGTCTGCAAGCTTGAGAAAGCTCTTTATGGGCTACATCAGGCACCCAGGAAGTGGTATGAGACACTATCTGAGTATCTTTGCAAACATGGATACAAGAGAGGTACTATAGATGGAACACTCTTCATCAAAGGAAAAAGGAAATGACATAATGCTAGTTCAAGTTTATGTGGATGACATCATCTTTTGTTCAACTAATCCAAAGCTCTGCAAAGACTTTGAGAAGCAGATGAAGGACATATTTGAAATGAGTGCCATGGGAGAACTCAATTTCTTTCTGGGAATTCAAGTGAAGCAAGTTGAAGATGGCATCTTCATTAGTTAGTCAAAGTATGTTCAAGACATACTTAAGAGGTTCAACATGACTGACTGTAAGGTTGCTAACATACCCATAGCAAGAAACCACTCCCTTGGACTAAATCTTGAGGGGGAGTGTGTGGATATACACCTTTGCAGGGCTATGATTGGGTCTTTTATGTATCTTATAGCTAGCAGGCCTAATATCATGTTTGCTACATGTATTTGTGAAAGATATCAAGCCAACCCTAAGATGTCTCACCTTATCACTGTCAAGAGGATTCTAAGATACCTCAAATGTGCTTCAACACTTGGTCTATGGTATCCTAAGAATTCTAACTTCAATCTGCATGCTTATACAGATAGTGATTATGGTGGTTGCAACATGACTGCAAAGTCTACATATGGGGGATGTCAGTTTCTTGGTGGAAGGGTTGTCTCATGGCAATGAAAGAAACAATCCTGTGTCTCTGTATCAACTGTTGAAGCTGAATACATTGCTGTTGCAAGCTGCTATGCTCAAGTGCTTTGGATTCAGAATCAGATGCTGGACTATGGGTTAAACTTCAAGGATACTCATATTCACATACACAAAAATAATGCTATCTCAATCATAGAGAATCTTGTGCAGCACTCAAGGACCAAGCACATCAATATCATGTATCATTTAATAAGAGATAATTATGAAAATGGGTTAATTAAACTAGTCAAGGTTTACACAAATGAAAAATATGATAATCTGTTCATAAAGGCTTTTGATGAACAGAGATTTAAATATCTAATATCAGCTATTAGGATGATTAACTTTGAGTAGTTTTTTCTTTCAACTAATTCTTATTATTTCTTAAAATATGTGTGTCCTAAGTTGTCTAGTTCATCACTTTCATAATCTCTTGTTTTCTTTGGATGAAAAACTTTTTGAAGACTCTCCTTAGACTTTTGAAAATTTTTGATCCTTCAAAAGATATGTTTTTATCTTCGGAGGAAAATTATACCTTCAAAACAAATAACTGTCTTAGAAATTCTACCTTTGGAAGAGATTTGTAAAATATCTTCTGAAGCTTAAATGGTGGTCTCAGACACTTATATGTTTTCAAGGACCTTTTTCTTCTGAAGCAAAATAACTCTCGGAAGCTTTGTCTTCTCTAAACAAAACATTCAAGTATTAATTTTTCTTCCAAAGCAAAATTTTCAAAACTTTCAGGAAATTCTTCTGAAGTCATTTTAGCTTCGGAAGCTTTTCCATTAAAACTACCGAAGATAATTTACCTTCGAAAGCTTTTTGAATTCTAAAAAAACTACTTTTTGAGCAAAAGTAAACTATTTTTTCATAGGTGGAACCGACATCCGGATTTCAAAGTTTATCCACTTTCATTAAACTTTATCTGAAATCCTTTTCACATATAAACCTAACGGTTTCCCCCTCTTTCTATCATCTGCTTCTTCCTCCAAACCTAAAACCTCAAATTTCTCTCTGAAATTTATTTCTTCTTTCTTTCTTCATCCTTAAGCTACCTGACAATGGCCAACCCCACTCACAGAAATGACCCGAACTTTACCATGCAACTACACAGGCAACACAACCAAGTTGCTCTTTTAAGCTCTCAGAAAGATCCTCATTTCTCAAAGGTTTGTCGTTTCTTAGCTTTATCTAACTACTTCACCTCCCTAACCATTGATCCTCCACTCTATGAGGATCATCTGCTTGAATTCTGGAAGACCTGCCAAGAGGTTGTAATGGATGGGGAGAAGGCATTGTCTGCCATAATGCAGGGGAGAACAGTGTTCATCACTCCAGCCATCATCAACATTCATCTTCAGCTGGATGATGAAGAAGGTGAGGTGTTCTTCCCAAAGGAAGCTGTTAATCATTCTTTTGAGCAGATGGGCTATGAGAGAGACTACTCTGTAAAGACCTTCAGAAAAGGGAAGGCCTCATCCTAGTGGAGATTCCTGCTCCATGTGGTTATCCACAGCTTATCAAACAAGCATGGTGGATGGGACCAGATTCTTGAGGATCTCTCCTTCATTATCCATGGAATGATTCAGGGGGTCAAGTTCAGGTATTCTCAATTTGTTTATACTAATTTACTTGCAAACTTGGACTCCTTAGAATATTACATGTTCCCTAGATATGTCCAGTACATTCTTAACTGTGAACTGGGCTCACGGCTAAGGGGAACAAGTAACATTCTTAAATTGGGACAGATGAAGCCCGACATCTTTAAAATACTGAGAAAGCCCACTGTTGGCTTCTTTGAGGTAGAAACAACCCTAGTCCCAAAAATGTAAGAGCTCATTGCTCAAGGTAACAACCTAGCAGCACCAACTAGTGTTGAACCCACACCTTCTACATCCCAACCACCTATACAACCACAAATCACCCTCACTTACCAAAGAAGATCCAAACAAACCCCTGCTCAGACTATTCAGTCTGTGGAGGCCCCCATACACTCACCCATACATGAAGAAGTAGACATTGGAGCTCTCACTTCTCCTGAGGAGCAGACCACTCCCATTTCTTCAAGGATCAGTGCTGCGATTCCTCATGTTCAGCCTGATGAGCTCATTAGCCACCTTTCCCAAACTGTCTTAAGCCATCACCCTGAGTCTCAACACTCAGGTGATCAACCTTCAGGGGATAGTTACCACCCAAAACCTTTAGATTTAAATCAACCTATCCCCAACCTTGATTTCTATACTGATGAAGATCTAGGTTTCAGTGAGTACCATGATTCTCTCTTCTTTTCACCTACTCAAAGAGAGATGAGTGCTCCTGAGTCTCATACTTCTAGCCCACATCAGTCACCTACAACTGAGTGGACACTTCTGAACATGTTCAGGATTCCATATGGAAGAGGCTCTCACTTTTGAAAGTGATTACATCATGAAGACCTCAACTATGGCAGCTCAGCCCAGTAACATCTCAACTGAGATTGCTAGTGAGCAGAGAAAATCTAACAGCCAAGCACCTGAAGCTGGTGGTGAGAGTGAGGACTTTGGTTCAATAATCCCATCCCCTAATGATTCTTATGATGAATATGAGGGGAATCTAAGGCTAAAGGTGCAACAAATGTCTACAACATGCACCTATTTAGTCTCCAAGGTTAGTCACCTTGAATCTTAAGTGACTACCTTGTAGAACAGGGTCAATGATCAGCAACTTGAGATTTCATATTTTAAGGAACAACTAGCTTGGAGACCTTTAAGAGGAGCTCAACCAGGAACACAAGAACCTATGGATGTGATTGACCTAACTCCTAGCTCACCTATGTAAGCGGGTGATGCTACCAGAATGGGGGAAAAGTCATCACTGGCACAGAACCTGGGAGTTCTTCAGGGAGTATGGACATTGAGGACTCACCATCCTCACATGCAATTGTGCCTACACAAAAACTTCCTCAAGTTCATATGGACTCAATAGACTCCTTAATACAGAGTTTGTTTGAGGAAGGGATACCAAGGGCCATGTCATCTCCACCAACTTCCAATCACATCATTGGTGGAGGTATGACAGCAACAGGAGAGCCCTAATCATCATGAAAGTTCAAGGGCAACAAGAGATCTTCAATTTTCTGACCTTGAACTATTATGACAGTCTGGATTTAGTCAATATGCCACTTGTCAATCCAAGCCAATCAAGACAAGCTGACAAGTTGGCTCAAAGTATCCAAGATCGGATCACTGCAGAGTTCAGCCTTAGAAGAAAACTGTGGGAATCAGGCAATGTCATCGGTTAATTGGATGTTGAGGCAGACCCTAAGATTAGCTTCATAGGGGAAACCTTGACTGAAGGCCTAGTGACAGAACGTGAGAGCCCAGTCTTATCACCAACAACTGCTGCAGAGATCAATGCCTTTTTTGGGACACCTACTGGGGAAGGTGCTTCTCAACCTCTCTCTGGCCAGAGCTCAAAAGCTTCATCAAGCAATGAAGGCCAAAGCTCTCTCCACCCTGAGTCATAGAGGTCTGTGAGTGACAAAGGTAAAATAAAGATGACATCTGAGGAGATTGAGGAGGAGGAGAGAAAGAGGAAAAGGAGGCTAAGGAGAGAAAGTTCCTTTGCTGGGTCTTCAAGACTTATGGAGTCTGCTATCAGGGCTGCCCCCAGACCAGATACTCAAAATAATGAGTTAAGGGCAGTCAGGATAAACTATTTGCAGACAATGAACTATGACATTGATAATGTCATCTGTCTCCCCTTAGAAGAGTTGAATGAACTGGTTGACCTACAAAGGTCAAGGGAAAAGAAGGAGGCAGAAGATGCAGAGCTTTTAGTACAAATCAAAGAAAACAGAAGAAAGAAAAGATTGTACAAGCATATGCCTACCCTCTCCCTAGTTCAAGAAAGTCCTGCACAAGAGGATGTGGTTCAACAAAAACCTTAGGTAGACAAAGAAGAAGATAGGATCAAGATGATCAATTACTTTGATACTTTGATAGTTTGAAGGATCCTCATCATCTCATGAAGAAAGGACTGGTTATCATCCTGATGAGGACTGTTGATATCTGAAGTCTTCTAATGTTTTGGTAGCATCAGCCTAGGGGCAGTTTGTAGAGAATATTTGAAGATGCTGAAGCAACCAAAGTCTTTCTGCATGCATGTTGCACAAGTACTGAAGAAGAATGCTTCGGAAGTTTCACACATGCAACAAAAATACTCTAAGTGTGAAATCTTCCAAAGCCAAGACCAATATCTTCCGAAGCCAAAGATGAAGTCTTCCGAAGCTTTAGAGACAAAGTCTTCCAAAGCTCGACTCTTAAAGACAGATTTCTTCCAAAGACTTTTAGTAACATGCTTTATCTGATGTACTTTTCCATAAAGCTGGACCCCTTTCCACTACAACTCTGTAATGTCACCAACTTACATGAGTTGGTGAAAAGGTCCATGCTTTTGGTAATTGTAAATTGAGGTCTTGAGTCTGTAACTTTCTACTTCATGTACTTTATCCTTTTGTAATAGATAAGGATGTGAGCGATGGCATGTCATAGTCACTAGTCAAAAGGCAATCTGCCTTTTTACTCTACAATTGATACTGTTTGTGTCTAGTCAATTGTATCCAGTTGGCTTTCATAGTATAGCCGGCTGTAGGATGTAGTATAAGTATCTCATGTTCTTGTATCTTTCTTTTATGCTTTGTAACACTTGTAAGCGAACATTGAGAAAGCAATATACTGCAATCTTGAAAACCATACTCTTGTGTATTTTGCTCTTGTGTTCTGTCTCTTAATTACTTGTGTTCTTAGTGTCTTTACTTATGGTTAATCCAGTCTACTGTTTGATTAAGTTTAGTTACTCTCCTCTTTGTGTTGTTGTGTTGTAAGTGAACCCTTCACAGGTCCTACAGACCTGCAAAGCCTAATCATGTCTAACTATCCAATTCATTCAAGGGGAAGAGATTTCTCAGTGTTGGTGGGAAAGTTAAAAACAAAATTCAAAGATGATATGATTAAAGAAGCCAAGTGAAAGGATCGAGATCTAGTTTGATAAATTAGATTAGGATTTGCAGCGGAATAGCACACGAATTAGACGAAATTCTAGCAAGAATAATGTGAATATTCAATCAAACAGTAATGGTTATAGAGAGGGAGTTTTCTACAAAAAGAATGTTTTCATTCATGCACAAGCTTCCCGTACGGGGAAATTAGGTCAACATTCCTTTTATAAGGAATGTGCATCAGCTAACGTCACTTGATAGTGACATCTAACTGATTTATACAAACAACTAAAAGTAAACTAAACTACTGAAGATGTCCACAACAACTGAGGACACCTTCACTAAAAGTAACATTACAACTACTGAAGTTATAACGTCTGAAGTGTAAGAACTTCAGATGTTTTACATAATATAAAACTACTGATTACAAACTACTGAAATGAAAACCATCACAACTACTGAAGAGAACTACTTCAGCTGTTATGACAACTTCTGAGAACTTGATCTTCAGACTTTGTCTTCAGCAGTTGTCTTCAGACTTGTCTTTAGTTGTTGTCTTCAGACTTTGTCTTCAGCTATTGTCTTCAGACTTTGTCTTTAGACTTTGTCTTCAGCAGTTGTCTTCAGCAGTTGTCTTCAGACTTTGTCTTCAGCAGTTGTCTTCAGACTTTGTCTTCAGCAGTTGTCTTCAGACTTTGTCTTCAACAGTTGTCTTCAGACTTTGTCTTCAGCTGTTGTAGATCACTTCAGTTGTTTTGATGTCTGTGGGACTTAAAGGTTTTTCTAATCTGGCTCATTGGTTCTTTTGGTCCAACAAACTCCCCCTGAACCAATGCAGCCAAAACCTTTAAAATTATTGAGGTCCCACTTATTGGCAGAAACAAAATCTGTATCAGCTCAGAATTCTTTAATATAAGCTCAGGCCAGGGAAGAGATTTCAGAAGGTTTGATTGGCAAAGGATGAATGGGAACTCTGTCTTGGGGAATTGGACACAGAGCTGTTACCCCATCCATGAAACCTACTTCCCAATGATAAGTCTGTAAGACTCTCTGACATAGGCCTCAAGGAAAACAACTTGTTCTTCCATTGTGAGTTCTTCAGCTCCACTTTCAAAGAAGAACTCAGGCCCATAGTACTCAGATAAGTACTTAATATGCTTTCCATTTTCAGCTCCACAGTTGTTATCTCTCTGTATGCAACTCATCAGGATGAGTGCCTTCAAGCAATAACTGGAGCTCATTTCTTCTTATTTCTTCAAGCTTCTTGTACATTAACCCCTTCTTTACCATTTTGTTTTCTAGTAAAGTTTGTGGAGTCATCTTAGACTTGTAAGCTCTCTGGAAGTCATCAAGGATTTTCCAGGTGACACTACAATAGCCCGCATTATCACAGCATCTATAATCTTCTTTACTTAGCCATTGTATCTGCTTGGAATCTTCTTTTTGTGAATTCTGTCACTTACTCTGGGGTCAGGCCAAATTCTCACTCTCTCTTTCTGATATTGGAATGTAAATCTGAGAGCATACAACCTCTGAGCATGTTTCTTCATAGCTTGTATTGATGAAGACTTGGGAAAATCTTTATCAATCATCCTTAATAGTTGCTCATCATGTTGTTTGTGTTGTTCTTCTTCTTCAAGTTTGACTTTTACCATTTGCCTTTGAAAGTCAGTGTGATTGTTGTTGGTTGACTCCTAGGCTCAGGAATTTTTATTTTGAGAACAACAGAGAGTGGCAGACTATCATCCTCATCATCATCATCTTCTTCTTCCATCCTCAACACCCTTCTCTTCCTCTTAGATGCATCATTGGTAATGGGTTGAGTAGGTTTATTGTGTAAAGGAGTTGGTTTTGAGGGTTGTGAGGGTGGTTGTTTTGGTTTTGGTGATTGTGCAGGCTGCTCTAGCATCTTGGATATGAGTGAAGCTTTGGATAATCTTGCCATATCAGTCCTTTTCCCAGCACCAACTTCATCAAGAGCTTCTATGATCAATCCTTTGTTAAATACTTCAGAAGAACAGATTCTGGTGGTTATCTCCAAAATATTGTCTCTGGACCATGATTTTACTTCAATGATTGACCTTCCCAGATGTTTTGATATAAATCTTGCCATAGTTTCCAGCCTTTCCCTTTCTTTCTCACTCCAACTTGCCCATCTTTGTTCAATCTCTTGAATCTCTAACCTTTTGATTTCAGATTCAAGTTTGGCAGTGTCAAATCCTTGTCTGAAGAGTTGATCAATAATCTTATCCATAGATCTGCTATGTTGCTCATCAACTTCTTTGATCAATTCTTCTAACTTTTTCTCAGCTTCAGTCATTTCAAAGCTTTTTTCCTCTTATAGGTGATCATTTCCTTTTCTTTCCTCTCTTTTTCTGCTTCCTCTTCAGCTCTTTTTCTTTTGTCTACTTTCACTAACTTAGACCCCCCCTTTTTGGGTGCATTGGGTTTAGGGGTGTGAATGTCAGAAAGTCTCTTAGAAACAGTAGCATCAACTAAAGATTGAAGATTTGGGGAAAGCCTCTCATCAATGGCTTGATGTACAGTGTTTGTGATTATGGAAGTGATGAGAGGTAAGGATGTTTGAAAGGCAGCAACCATTAGCTCAGAGGGGTTCAGTCCCTGAGAAATGGCACCTGAAGCAGAGGCCTTGGCAATTTGTTGAGAGTGGCTCAGTGTTTGGGATAGTTTCAGGAGAAACTGCCATCTGTGGGTGAATGTGGGCAGATGGACTTGATTCTTGTGACAGTTTGGCAAGTAGTTCTTGTAGTCTGCATACCTCAGTCTTAAGAATATTATTATGGGCTAGAACATCAAAGAAAAAGCCTAGGTCATCATCAGTCTGTGTTGAATCAGCTGACCTCCTGATGAAATTAGGATGAACATGTGCTGAGTGTAGACTAGTATTCACATGTGCCCCTATTTCTCGGAACTGGGGACTTCCTGCCTCAGGATGATGTCCTTCATTGGCAGTTGCCTCTGGTGAGAACTTAGAAATGATACCATCTTCATCCTGATCATGTGCTGAACAAGGAGAAGAGGTAGCCTCACCAGATGTTCTATCTCCCTCAACTGTTGAGGTTTTCCCAGTGGTAATAGGTTTCTGGGGAGGGGTAGAGGAATGTAGTTGAGTCAGCACTTGTGCAATAACCATAGTTGGGCTTGTAGGGGTGGCTTCAGTGGGAGATAGGTGTGAAAAGGATTGCACCTGGGGTGAATGGTGCTCTTCAATGGCAATCCTCTCAAGTGAGAGAGATTCCAGTAATATGGTTTCCCCATTTTTGGTTGCATCAGGATCCTGTTGAGAGGATACCTGAGCGGTTTCAGCTGGTAGAGTCCCGAAAACTATAGGGGGATTACTACCCATAGTTTCAACCTGCCTTTGTGTTGCAGGGGCATCATCAGGGGACTCAACTCCTGAGTAGCCTTTTTGGTTTGTTTGGAATGAGGTTTGGAGGGGACTTTGGATCTGGAGGATGAGGCTGTGGGTACCTTCTGCTTGGGTTTTAGCAGTTTGGCAGCCTCTTTGAGGTGTGGGTCAGAGTTGTGCCTGGGGTATACCTCTGGCAAAACTACCACAACAGGGACTCCAAGGCCAACATGGCCATCAGATTGTAACTGATTCATGATTATGGCCATAAGAAACCTTGGATATAATAGCCATCTGTTAGCTACAGGTTTCAATGCTAGATCTTTTAATTCTAAAAATATAATTTCAGAAAAATTTAAGCTTTGGCGTTCAAGAATAGAATACAATACCTGCTGCCACCTGGATGACATTTGATCCCATGAAGAGGTTTTGGGGGCAAGGCAAACATTGATCATGTGGAAGATTAGGCGTTTAGCATCATGGAAGTGCTTCTTCAGAATGGTTGTAGCACTTAGGTTGCCCTCATAGCTATGGTTGATGAATGAGATATCAATGGTGCCCTTTGGGTATTTGGTGACAAAGGTAGCATCATTCAGATCTAGCATTTGGCGAATGATAGCAGGAGTGACTACCACCTTCTTCTAGTTTACAAATGACTGGAGAGTGATCGTGACATCATTCTCACCAGTATGGATGGTGACATTTGTCCAGAATTGACGAAGAGAGTCGGGATAGATGGTTGGATTCAGAAGAAAATTAGTTCAATACGGGGAATCAACCATCAGATCAATAGCATCATCAAACTTAGTCCAAAAGGCCGATTTTGTGAAGTAGGCAACACAGTTGTGTCGTGGTTTGATTTGCATGGTCGCCATTAATGGAAGATGAACGTTCGGAAATCGATTTATGACAAGTTTGAAGTTAGGGTTAGGTATTTATAGGTTATGAAACGGATGAAAGAAAATAGCTGAAAGTTTTGGTTTTAGTCATCAGTTGTTAGAAAACGACTGAAGACATGGTTTTAACTTTCAGATATAAACAACTGAAGACTTGGTGTTTGTCATCAGTAGTTGAAAACTACTGAAGACTTGGGTTTGGCTTCAGTTGTTTTGAAATGAAACAACAGTTGTTTGAAACAATTGAAGAATAAAATTACTCATCAGTTGTTGTCATCAATCACATATCTCAGTTGTTTCAATTGACCTTAACACTTACTCAGCAGATTATCTGTTTTTCAGATGTTTCATTGGTCATCAGTACTTATCTGTTAGAACAAACTTCAGTAGTTTTAACCACATCAGTACTTTGCAACAAATAAAGTACTTCAGTACTTTTTAAGTAATTTAGTCTTCAGTAGTTATGAAAACTGCTGAAGCTAAAATAACTTCAGTACTTATTTGTGACAGCTGTATACTGATGCTCATCAGTACTTGTGAGCTGAGATCATCAGTAGTTGTCAAATTATTCAAGCTACAGCATACCAAGCCTTAGCACTAGATTTTGAAAAGTTGCAGTGTCCAAAGGCTTAGTAAATATATCTGCAAGCTCATCAGCACTAGGAACAAACTTTCGATCAATTAGACCTTTTTCATAACAATCCCTCATAAAATGATGTCTGATCTTAATATGTTTGGTCCTAGAATGCTGGACAGGATTCTTAACAATACGAAGAGCTGAAGCACTGTCCATCTGTAAAGGAGTCTTTGTCTCTGTAATGTCATAATCCAGTAATTGATTCTGAAGCCAGAGTACCTGAGATGTACTACTTGCAGCAGTAATGTACTCTGCTTTAGCAGTGGATGTAGCAACAGAGGTTTGTTTCTTACTCTGCCAAGAAACTAAACAGTTGCCTAGAAATTGGCATCCACCATAGGTTGATTTTCTGGTTAATTTACACCCTGCATAGTCACTATCAGAGAAAGCAACTAATTTGCAAGAGTTCCCAGTGGAATACCAAAGTCCTAGAGATTGAGTTCCTTGCAAATATCTAAAGATCCTTTTGACTGCAATCATATGGGATACTTTAGGTGCAGCCTGAAATCTTGTGGAAGAGGAACCAGTTCCCACACTTCTTGCTTTTGAAACTGAAGAAGCTCAAGTTGCATAGCTTCAACCCATCCATTGTCTATTAAGGCAATATGATAGTTCTTTGGCTCTTACTGACTGATGAAGAGAGCATAGAAGCAAAATTTGGACAATTGACTTCTAGTTGAAACACCAGCATTGATGTCACCAATGATCTGAGACATGGGGTGATTCTTCAGTTCTTGATACTCAATGAGATCTGTGCAAGTGTTTGTAGGTAATTCAGCAGCAACAGATGGTGATCCAGATTCTTGAAACCTCGAATGAGATGACAATTCAAATGAAGTAGAGGATTCAGAGATCTCATCAGCATTTGTTGTGGATGGAACTGCTGAAGCTACAGGAACATCAAATTTAGTAGACTCAGGCAGTTGATCACTAAAACTTGCATTTTTACCAACAGATGGATAACAAGTGGCAGGAGATAATGGATTCATAGAATCTGCAACAGTTGGAGACTGATAAGGAATATATTGCAGTATGTTCAGATCAAATAACTCCACAGGGTTTTGTGGGATTTTCTCCTTTGGAGTTTCATTAAACTTTACATGCAAGGTTTCTTCTACAATCTTTGTTCTGCAATTAAAAACTCTGTATGCCTTGCAAGTAGATGAATACCCAACAAAGTACCTTGCATCCACCTTTGATTCAAACTTCTAAAGTGGATCCTTTGTGTTGAGAATATAACAAGGACACCCAAATGCTCTTAAGAAGGAAATCAGAGGAGCCAAATAATGTAACACTTCATAAGGAGTCTTCATCAACCTTTGATTTACCAATACTCTATTTTGTACATAGCAAGCTGTGTTAACAGCTTCATCCTAAAAGGTTAGTGACAAACCAGAATCAGCCAACATTGACCTTGCAGCTTCAATAAGGGTCCTGTTCTTTCTCTCCACCATTCCATTTTGTTCAGGAGTTCTTGGAATGCTAAACTGCCTCTTGATTCCCTTAGAGAAATAGAATTCATCAAGTGTGTGATTTCTAAATTCTGTGCCATTATCACTCCTCACACACTTGACAGAAAGAGAATACTGCTTTTCCACATGCAACACAAAGTAGATGATAATTTGACCAGCCTCATCTTTTGAATGTAAGAAGAAGGTCCATACAAATCTGGAATAATCATCCGCAATTACCAGACAGTATTTTTTCTTTGCCATGCTCATCACTCTTACTGGACCAAAAAGATCCATATGCAGTAATTGCAAGCAGGCAGTGGACTTTAGTTCTTCTATTGGAGGGAATGATACTTTATGTTACTTTCCTTTTAAACAAGCAGAGCAGTTGTCATCACATTTGAACTCCTTAATGGCAGACCTCTCATTAAACCATGAAGGATCAGCTGGTTCATGTTTCTAAGATTCACATGACCAAGCCTTCTGTGCCAAAGTTCAGATACCTGAGGAGAGGCCTTGGAGAAAGACATGGATGGCCTTTTATATCAATTTTCTTTGATAAGTCTAAGGCATATACTCTACCAATCCTGTTGGCCTTCAGGAGAGTATGTTCATCCAATATCTTGTCAATCATACACAAAACATTGAAAGACAGAATTCGACAGTTCTGACTGGTGAAAAGTGCAACATGCCCTTTATCACACATTTGACAGACACTCAACAAATTGTACTTGAGATTCTCCACATGGTTAACATCATCAAACCTTATTTCACCATTTGAAACAAAGCCTTTGCCAATGATGTAACCCTTAGCATCATTACCAAAAGAAACAAATCCCTTCTTTCCTTGAGAGTAGTCATGAAGAAGAGATCTGCTCCCAGTCATATGCATAGATCCTCCACTGTCCACATACCAGATGCTTCTATGGCATGTTGAAGAACCCTGCATATATCACAACAACTAGTTAGCTTTTGAGACCCAAACTATTTTGGTTTTGGGTCTGTTCTCATCAACAAATTTTATACTAACTGATTTGTCATGATTAACAGCCTTTGAAGATGGAGATGGTGCTGAAAAGGATTCCTTTGATTTTGGCTTAGTTTTCCTTTTCAGTGGTTTAATCACAGGTACATCTATTTGGTTAACTCTCCCTAACAGATGTTGAACCATCATAACAAGTTGTGTCTGATTGGTTGTTAAAGCCTTCAGTTCAGCAGACACATCAGTACTTGTTTATGAATGGTTCCTGTGACACACCATGTCCTCCTTTTTAAAAGACACAGACTTAGTCTGTTGTTTTGATACTCCTTGAGGAATATTTGCAGCTGTTTTATGATAAACCTCTTTCTTCTGTTTAGATTTTTGTGAAGACTTTGGTTTATCAGGTTGAGATGTTTGTGGCACAAACTTGGTTTCAAATTCATCTTTCATTTTATTAATTTTGTTTTTAATGATTTTATATTTGTTAAATTTGGAACCCTTTTGTACCAACATTTATCAGTGAGATGATTGAATAGACCACAAATTTACATGGCTTTTTCTTCATCTTCTGTTGATCAGCTGCTGAAGAAGATGAAACTACTGGTGTGTTCTTCAGTACTTTCTTCCTCTCAATACTTATGTGAAGTACTGAAGGATTTGTAACAACTGAAGACTTGTTCTTCAAAAGTTTGCTATCAGTACATTTGGATTTCCTGATAGATTGTTCAGAAGTTGTCAAACCATGTTTGGTTCCATTTAGTTTGAAATGTTCTTCAAGTGTTGTTACTTGCTCTTCAGTACTTTGAATACCTTTTAAGACAACACCTGAAGTGCTCAGCTTTTCTTTGATCATGTGTTCATTAGCAGTAAGACCATCAGCAGATTGATTAGCTGTGGTACTATTACTGACTTCATCCTCTGATTGTACATTATCACTTGAGGATGAGACACATAATGATGTGGTTTGGGAATTGATTTCACCTTCAGATTTTACTTCTGTCTTGGGAGTAAAATCTGTAGGAGGTTCAGTGTGATTATATCCAATCCCAAACTTCACATTTGAAGCAATTGCTTACTGAGAAGCATTTCAAACCCCTTGCAAGATGTTACCCAGTGGTCACACTCAACTTGAGTAGCTGCAAGTGTTTCTTTGAGACTCTTATGATTTTCTAAAATGACCTCTACCTTAGCCTTTTCATCAGTGATTTGGCATTTTAATTTGTAAATCTCATCATCTTTTTCTTTTAAAACAGACTCAAACTCAGCTTTTCTTTTGGAAATCACTTTCTCTAGGTCAAGATTTTGATTAATTAAAGCTACATTTGCTTCTCTAATTGAGGCAAAAGCAGCTATGCATGACTTAGAACACAACTTGGCCTTAGCCTCAGAAGATACTTGTGGTATCTGGGATGATGAAGCATTTGACCATGAACCATCAGTAGACTCCAGGGCCATAAGAGCAAGATTTCCAAAAGGATTTTCATCACCATGTTGACCAGCACCGGAAAACACTTGTTCAGAATAACCAGAAAGATCATTCGGTAAACTACTCCAGTCAACAACTCCAGGAGTGAAAAAGCTTTGATGTGATTGAGATTGAGATTGAGATTGTTGACTTGATTGAGATGGTTGAGGCTTAGGTAGGGCATGTGATTGTTGAGCTATGGGTACTGGAACCTGATTGGACTGAGGCATGTAAAAACAGGGATAAGGATATGGCATTTGACCTTGAGAAACAAAATATGGAGGAGATGATTGAATTTGTGAATGATGACCAGAACTGGTAGAATGTTTCCCTTTGTTTTGTGAATTATTGCCTGGAAAGGTCACAAAGGGTGCAGAAGAGTTAGATCCAGATGATCTACACTCTCTTGCAAAATGTCCAAGTCTATGGCATTTGTGACACCTCAACTTGCTATTGTCAAAACCAACTTTGGTTTTTCCAGAGAGACAAGGGAATTTTCTACCTGTCCTTTTGTAAAATTTTTGAGATCTGATATTAACTAATGCCATTTGGCTCAAAATATCCATCTCTTCCAAATCATCATCAGCAATTCCTTTCAAATCATCCATCAAAAAGCACAGATTGTCACTACTACATCCTGAATTACAATCAATACCAGCAAAAGCATGATCTCCACTGTTTGAAGAGAAATCAATATGCTCATCATAAGAACTTTCTGATGTAGCATATTCTGACTCATGACCGACCAGAGCAGTATTCCCTGGTACAAAATCATTAGTGAGCTTCCCAGATGAAGTCAGTTTCCTTTTCTGTTCTATCTCTCTTTCAAATGTTAACAGTTTCCCATGAAGTTGGGTGAGAGATAGATTGTCTAGATTTGCAATGGAGCATAGGACAATAGTATATGTGTCCCATCTCTCAGGCAGGGATCTGAGAAATCTGTTGTTCATCTGACTGTTTGTATATTCATGTTTAACCATTTTCAATTCAGATATCAAACATGAGAATCGCTCAAACTGTTGAGTCAGTGACTCACCCTTTCTATGAGAGAATGTCTGATATTGCTGGGCAAGGATTTCTCTATTGTTTGCTAAGACCTCTTCAGTTCCTCCAAATTGTTCTTTCAGAGCAACCCAGAGGTCATGAGCAGATTCATGATGCATAAGTCCAGAATAGATTTCATTAGGCAGTGCCATGACCAGAATTCCATGGGCTTTAGCATCAATTTCAAACAGTTTCAGATCTTCATCTGAATATTTCTCTTTCTTCTTCAGAACCATTTCATTGGTTTCTAGATTACTCACCATAGGCTTATATGGTCCATGAACCATAGATTTCCAACAACCTGAACTATTGACAGACAGGTGATGGAGCATTCGTCGTTGCCATATGTTGTACTCACTCCTAAGGAGGAGGCTTTGTTGAGGAGCCAGTATTGTGAGGATCATTGATTGATGTAGCCATTGTCACCAATTCAAACAGGTTCAATGAGATTTTAACAAATCTAACTCAAAAACTCAACAACACAGCTTAAAACAAGAAGAATCTCAAATTAATTCACAGGAAGCAACAGAAAAACAAACTCTATGACCAATTCTTGTAAATTTGCTAATTCGATCAAACTTAGATATCAAAAGAACAGTTTCAATGATCAATTGTTAAATCGATCAATGATTGACCTGCTCTGATACCATTTGAAAGGATCGAGATCTAGTTTGATTAATTAGATTAGGATTTGCAGCGGAATAGCACACGAATTAGATGAAATTCTAGCAAGAATAATATGAATATTCAATCAAATAGTAACGGTTATAGAGAGAGTTTTCTGCAAAAAGAATGTTTTCATTTCCCGTACGGGGAAATTAGGTCAACATTCCTTTTATAAGGAATGTGACATCAGCTGACGTCACTTGATAGTGACATCTAACTGATTTATACAAACAACTGAAAGTAAACTAAACTACTGAAGATGTCCACAACAACTGAGGACACCTTCACTAAAAGTAACATTACAACTACTGAAGTTATAACATCTGAAGTGTAAGAACTTCAGATGTTTTACATAATATAAAACTACTGATTACAAACTACTGAAATGAAAACCATCACAACTACTGAAGAGAACTACTTCAGCTATTATGACAACTTCTGAGAACTTGATCTTCAGACTTTGTCTTCAGCAGTTCTCTTCAGACTTTGTCTTCAGCTGTTGTCTTCAGACTTTGTCTTCAGCTATTGTCTTCAGCTATTGTCTTCAGACTTTGTCTTCAGCAGTTGTCTTCAGACTTTGTCTTCAGCAGTTGTCTTCAGACTTTGTCTTCAGACTTTGTCTTCAGACTTTGTTTTCAGACTTTGTCTTCAGCAGTTGTCTTCAGACTTTGTCTTCAGACTTTTTCTTCAGCTGTTGTAGATCACTTCAGTTGTTTTGATGTCTGTGGGACTTAACGGTTTTTCTAATCTGGCTCATTGGTTCTTTTGGTCCAACACCAAGAGAGAGGATGATGAGAACAGAGGAAGATAAGAAAGGAAGAAAAGATCAAGCACCAACTCCTCCATATTAGTTTATGATGAATTATAAAGGAGAGTTGGGTATACTAACAAGAAAATAGCATCCATCAAAGTCATTGGAGGAAATCAATATACTATTCCCATAACTGAGTGGGGATATGTTGAGAAAACAAAAGAAATGGTGCTACTAAGGAATGCTGATGCTAGGAAAGGTGACAAGATAAGAATCTTTGACCCCATAGAGATCAAAATGCTCCATCCAATCTACACATCATTCTTACATGATAATTCTTCCCAAAGCTGGCAGATGAAAAAACACAGAATGATTTATGCTTATACATTCATATGATACAAGTTGTGGATAAGCCGCACGCCAATACATACAAAATAGAAAGGTGAGGCAGTGAAATTACCCTTGGTCACTTAAACTTGTTGTTAGGTCTAGGATCAGTAGATCTAGTCCACTTTGTATAGGCTTAGAGCTTGAATTAATATTTGTAATGAATGGTTGTAATTCATTATTATGTATGCATTAAATGTATAGGTTAACCCATATATATGTGTGTTGATTTATGTATGTTTGCAGGTAAAACCATTATACTTAGTCAATTTCTCAAATTGACTTAAGTTTAAGAAACATCTGTAGATGAACACTTTGTTCTTCCGTAGATATTCTGTAGATGAACACTTTGTTCTTCCGTAGATATGTTTCTTACAATTAACAAACATCCGAAGATCATCTGCGGATGAACCATCAACTGGAGTGAAGTGAGAATTCCAAGTGAAGACTCCTGCGGAAGAACAAGGTTCCTCCTGAACAACAAATCTCCTACGGAAGAACGAGATTCCTACGAAAGAACAATCAACTACGGAAGACAATGTTCCTGTGGAGACCAAACACTTGTATTCAAACAATACAAGTGTTACACGTCAATAAGTCAACAAGTCAGTTAGGGGAATCCCAAGAAATCCGGAGATTCCTTAACAAAAACAATTCAAATCCCAAGAGATCCGGTCTTACCTTAACAGAAACATCATTGTCTATATATATGAATCCTAGGTTTTGAATCAAGGAGACGGCTTTTGACGGCAAACATCCAGGAAATATTACAATCACCAAACATCACATCACACAAATCAAAACCCTAGCAGCCGTCACTTCAAACACAAAATTCAATATCGTTCATTCATTGTGTATTTGTAATCATTAACATATTTTTAATAAAATACATTTAAATTCAATATTTGTCAAATCATTAATTTTGTTTCATTCATTGTGTTCTTGAATCATTATTGATATTGATTTACCATTCAAACAATTAAACCAAGCCAACGTTGATTCCGCAAACGTTGACTTGACATCAACTGACACTGATAATTCCTGATTGCGATCCTAGGATTCACACTTGTTGTGTTCTCGAGTTATTTAACGAAAGAAAAGAAATGAAACATAAACTTCTAACAATCCTTCCATTAAAGAGGCAAAGAGATAATGCACCCATTTAGGAAGCAACACGTATCACGTGTTTTAATATATATTATAATTATTAGTATAATATAATTATAATTTCTACCAAATTATAGTTTATTTAGGTAATTGGTAATAAACTATAGATTAATTTATGAGTTTTTTCCGTACTATTCATCAATTATTTTTTATATATTTTATTCTAGAACGAGGAAATTTGATTCATTGGATTATATTCAATGTTTTCAGAACCGGATCGGACGTCAAACCGGGCGCTTTACTGGTTTGGTGGTTGGATTGGTTGGACCGGATTTAACTATATTTTAATTATATTTATATTTGTAATTAATATAAGTAATTTATATATGATATATATATATATTATAGTTATATATGAAACTAAACTATATCTGTATATCCGACGTACTAATTTATGGTTTGACACCCCATTTTTACCCATTATCATCACTCCAGCTCAGTACTTTCGTACAGCAGAGGAGATTAGCATAAACACAAGACACATAACTACACCGGACATGACTCAAAAGATATGACTTATATGATTCGTATCATGGTGGGTGAAAGATTAATTCTCAATCTAATTTTTATCGGGACTCAGTTTTCGTGTAGGTCAAAATGATTGCGTAAATCCAGATATCCTTAGGCATATATTTTAATTTAAATTATTATGTTGTTGTCTATTTTATTTTTCAGGCTGAGTCTACCAAGTATATCATTAAAGAATCTGTTTGATTTTCTTTTACTTGTAATTAAAAACAAGATGTAAATATGATAACACCATCGGTTACTATCATTTCTCATTTTAAAAACGCAAGTCATGCAAAAACAAACATTTCAAGATGATATACAATCATTTCTCAATAATCTCAAATCAAGTTCTCAGTTCTTTTTTATTTTTTATGTATTACTTATATACTCTCCCCCTAA